>JAJSOF020000031.1:104716012-104728512 GCA_025594305.2 Periplaneta americana | reverse complement strand
CAATATAATTCAAATTGTTTATTTTTCACTCTAACAACAATGTATCACTAAGCCACAAGGCTTTTACTCTATTGTATCATGGTACTCTTTGTCGATGGCAACCTGTAGTGGTTACAGGAAGAAATTAAATTAAATTAAATTAAATAAATGAAGATAAATAAAAATAAGTAAATAAATAAATAAATAAATAAATAAAAATAAATAATTGAAAATAAATAAATAGAAATAAATATAACTAAATAAATAAATAAATCAATAAATAAAAATAAATAAGTAAATAAATATAAATAAATATAAAAGCAAATAAATACATAAAAATAAACAAATAAATACGTAAAAATAAAGAAATAAATAAAAATAAGTAAATAAAAATAAATAAATCAATCAATAAATAAAAATAAATGAAAATAAATAAAAATAAATAAATGAAAATAAATAAAAATAAATAAATGTTACACGTTCCGTCTGAACGCCCTAGAATTTTAACAAGTGAGAACAGCCGGGGCAAGAAGTCCGACCCTCTGAGTTGTGAGACAGTCTCTTGTGTTGAATATCCAAGATCGACTCTTAGAAGAACTGCGTTGACTTAGGGTAAATAATCCTCTCTTTCAACAAGATGGTGCAACGGCAGAGAGACCATCTGTACCTTCAGATGCATGCTTCCTGGTCGACCGATTTGGGGACATCGCTTGGCCAGCAAGATCTCCAGATCTGAGTGTATGCCGATATTTAAAGTACAGTCTTCCAGAATCGTCCGCGTACTACAGAAGAGAGTAAAGAACGCATAGAGAAGAAATGAGAAACAATGATTGTGAGATATTACACATCGTAATGCATAACTTACGTGGAAAGTTACACAATTGCAATGAGGGATATTTAACCCAAGTTATTTTAAAACGGTAAACAAGACAGAGGACGGACACTGGAAAGTTTTCTTTTCTCAATCGTACTATCAGGGACTGGAATGCTTTACCTGCAGACTTACTAAAGGCTTTACCAACAACCAAAAATGCATTTAAAAATAGGCTTAAGGACCTTACTAATAGACGGTAATTATACACAGTAGTTAAAGAGTGTAATTGATGTTTGTTATTTGAAGTGTTGTATCAGTGAAGAATTATGTTGTGTCAGTGAAGTTTTATAGTTTCTAGTGGCAGTGCAAAGTATTTGAACAATGAAATGTTTTTGAAGTGTTAGTGAAATCAGAATAGTGTCAGTGGAATGTGTCGTAGTTCCAGTGCAGTGAGTGATTTGACAGCGAAATGAGTGTAATGTTGAAAGGTACTTGTGCAGGTATGAACATATCATACTCCTGGGTTTTAGTTCGAACTTAGAGTTAAGATACAAATTAGATTTACTTTAAATGTTATTTTAAGTGATCGTGCTTCATTTAATTTAGGATACTCCTTGTTAATATTATTATACTACTTTTATTATTATTTATTAGTATTAATCATTATTATTAGTAGTATTAATTTATTATTAATTGTATTTGTTATTAATTATATTTTTATTAATTATATATTATTAATTGTCATTATTGAGTGTAATTAGTTACCACTTACTGGCTTTTAAGGAACCCGGAGGTTCATTGCCGCCCTCACATAAGCCCGCCACTGGTACTTATCCTGAGCAAGATTAATCCATTCTCTATCATCATATCCTACATCCCTCAAATCCATTTTAATATTATACTTCCCATCTACGTCTCGGCCTCCCTAAAGGTATTTTTCTCTCCGGCCTCCCAACTAACACTCTATATGCATTTCTGGATTCGCCCATACGTGCTACATGCCCTGCCCATCTCAAACGTCTGGATTTAATGTTCCTAATTGTCAGGTGAAGAATACAATGCGTGCAGTTCTGAGGTGTGTAACTTTCTCTATTCTCCTGTAACTTCATCCCTCTTATCCCCAAATATTTTCCTAAGCACCTTATTCTCAAACACCCTTAATCTATGTTCCTCTCTCAAAGTTAGAGTCCAATTTTCACAACCATAAACAACAACCGGTAATATAACTGTTTTATAAATTCTAACTTTCAGATTTTTTGACAGCAGACTGGATGATAAAAGCTTCTCAACCGAATAATAACAGAAATTTCCCATATTTATTCTGTGTTTAATTTCCTCCCGAGTATCATTTATATTTGTTACTGTTGCTCCAAGATATTTGAACTTCTCACCTCCTCAAAAGATAAATTTCCAGTTTTTATATTTCCATTCCGTACAATATTCTGGTCACGAGACATAATCATATACTTTGTCTTTTCGGGATGTACTTCCAAACCTATCTCTTTACTTGCATGAAGTAAAATTCCCGTGTTTTCCCTAATCGTTTGTGGATTTTCTCCTAACATAATCACGTCATCCGCATAGACAAGCAGCTGATGTAACCCGTTCAATAATAATAATAATAATAATAATAATAATAATAATAATAATAATAATATTAATAATAATAATAGTAATAATAATTTTGAAAGAAAAATTCCATAAGTTCTGGAAAACACTGCCATTTGCACGGATATGTTTCAACGTCAAAAAAAAAAAAATGTATTTCACATAGACGGGGAAGCAAGAGAGAATCTGAATTTTCATGTTAGGAAGTTCATAATGAACAAAACAGTTGCCTGCAGCCCAGTTAGCAGGGTGTGCGGTTTACGCATGGAAAAAAAATGACGCACGAAACTGTATGAATTAACCTGTGAACGCTCGTTGCCATGACAACTCGCTGGTATTAATAGTATAAAATAATAATTTTTGCTTAAAATTAGTCGAGATACATGCGTGGGGATATGAACACCAAAGGTCACGGAGAAATGTCATAATACAATGTATAGCTGTTTAATTTCAAATGCTGATTTTAGCGTAGTGTGAAAAATACGTTAATAAAATCTTGTAAGTCTATAATAATCGAATTATGCGATGGAATTCAGTACCAAAATACGAGATATAAAAATTCATCCCCATAAAAATTTTCCACTCGATTTGAGGTTTCTAATCTCTTCGCCGTCCACCCCCTCATGTGGTAGTTGTTAGGTTACGCCCATTTTCGGCTTGCCCCTTCAGAATTCTCTGAAGTTCCTTCAGTGGAACGACGAAATTCGGAGTGGGAGAAGTGGCCAACGGGCTTGCAGCTCACATAGACACTTGTCTTCCTCTCAGCCCCAGTTTCTCTTATTTTCATGCACATTTTAAATGCTTCTCCTCCCATTTCTCCATTAATTAATTTGATCATTAAACTTCGTTCCTCATGGTTTTCTTCGCGGTCCGACTCTTTTTCTTCTCTATTCAATGTTCCTCGATTTTTCCAGATAATGGTCATGAAAATATTGAGCATACGGTTATTTACATACATACATACATACATACATTCATTGTGTTCTTTCCAAGGGTAGCTTTTTCACTGTAAACCCAGCATTCTTCAGTTTTTCCTATTTTCTGCCTTCCTCTTGTATATACTACATGAATATCACATAAAATACACTGACTACAGTAGTGTTAAAGAAAATACAAACCAGCTTTCATTTCAAAACTTCCCAGTCTAAATCATTATTTATTTCGACTATTATCATCATCCAGTCTACTGTCAAAAAATCTGAAAGTTAGAATTTATAAAACAGTTAGGCTATATTACCGGTTGTTCTTTATGGTTGTGAAACTTGGACTCTCACTTTGAGAGAGGAACATAGGTTAAGGGTGTTTGTGAATAAGGTGCTTAGGAAAATATTTGGGGATAAGAGGGATGAAGTTACAGGAGAATAGAGAAAGTTACACACCTCAGAACTGCACGCATTGTATTCTTCACCTGACAATTAGGAACATTAAATCCAGACGTTTGAGATGGGCAGGGCATGTAGCACGTATGGGCGAATCCAGAAATGCATATAGAGTGTTAGTTGGGAGGCCGGAGAGAAAAATACCTTTAGGGAGGCCGAGACGTAGATGGGAGTATAATATTAAAATGGATTTGAGGGATGTAGGATATGATGATAGAGAATGGATTAATCTTGCTCAGGATAAGTACCAGTGGCGGGCTTATGTGAGGGCGGCAATGAACCTCCGGGTTCCTTAAAAGCCAGTAAGTGGTAACTAATTACACTCAATAATGACAATTAATAATATATAATTAATAAAAATATAATTAATAACAAATACAATTAATAATAAATTAATACTACTAATAATAATGATTAATACTAATAAATAATAATAAAAGTAGTATAATAATATTAACAAGGAGTATCCTAAATTAAATGAAGCACGATCACTTAAAATAACATTTAAAGTAAATCTAATTTGTATCTTAACCCTAAGTTCGAACTAAAACCCAGGAGTATGATATGTTCATATCTGCACAAGTACCTTTCAACATTACACTCATTTCGCTGTCAACTCACTCACTGCACTGGAACTACGACACATTCCACTGACACTATTCTGATTTCACTAACACTTCAAAAACATTTCATTGTTCAAATACTTTGCTCTACCACTAGAAACTATAAAACTTCACTGACACAACACACTTCTTCACTGATACAACACTTCAAATAACAAACATCAATTACACTCTTTAAGTACTGTGTATAATTACCGTCTATTAGTAAGGTCCTTAAGCCTATTTTTAAATGAATTTTTGGTTGTTGGTAAAGCCTTTAGTAAGTCTGCAGGTAAAGCATTCCAGTCCCTGATAGTACGATTGAGAAAAGAAAACTTTCCAGTGTCCGTCCTCTGTCTTCTTTGCCGTTTTAAAATAACTTGGGTTAAATATCCCTCATTGCAATTGTGTAACTTTCCACGTAAGTTATGCATTACGATGTGTAATATCTCACAATCATTGTTTCTCATTTCTTCTCTATGCGTTCTTTAATCTCTTCTGTAGTACGCGGACGATTCTGGAAGACTGTACTTTAAATATCGGCATACACTCAGATCTGGAGATCTTGCTGGCCAAGCGATGTCCCCAAATCGGTCGACCAGGAAGCATGCATCTGAAGGTACAGATGGTCTCTCTGCCGTTGCACCATCTTGTTGAAAGAGAGGATTATTTACCCTAAGTCAACGCAGTTCTTCTAAGAGTCGATCTTGGATATTCAACACAAGAGACTGTCTCACAACTCAGAGGGTCGGACTTCTTGCCCCGGCTGTTCTCACTTGTTAAAAATTCTCGGGCGTTCAGACGGAACGTGTAACATTTATTTATTTTTATTTATTTTCATTTATTTATTTTTATTTATTTTCATTTATTTTTATTTATTGATTGATTGATTTATTTTTATTTACTTATTTTTATTTATTTCTTTATTTTTACGTATTTATTTGTTTATTTTTATGTATTTATTTGCTTTTATATTTATTTATTTATATTTATTTACTTATTTATTTTTATTTATTGATTTATTGATTTATTTATTTATTTACTTATATTTATTTCTATTTATTTATTTTCAATTATTTATTTTTATTTATTTATTTATTTACTTATTTTTATTTATCTTCATTTATTTATTTAATTTTATTTAATTTCTTCCTGTAACCACTACAGGTTGCCATCGACAAAGAGTACCATGATACAATAGAGTAAAAGCCTTGTGGCTTAGTGATACATTGTTGTTAGAGTGAAAAATAAACAATTTGAATTATATTGAAACACACGATATTAAACGAAGTAACGTCAAGGAGATGTGAATTAGTCATGGTCCATATGTATGATGCCTGAAAATAGCTATTGAGCCTTTGAGTGCAGCAAGTAAGTATTTCGTTTGTATGACGTCGTTCCATTTTCGTCCAATGAAGTGTAATGAAATTTTGAATTCCAGCAAGGAAACCGGGACTTTTCGCATCTCGAGAACGCTTTTCGGCACACCGGGACAAAGTATTAAATACCGGGATGTCCCGGTTTTACTCACCCTGAGATATCGTGAGTTAGCTTTGTGATGTTATCTGTCGATTCATGCATTTAGGTTCAAGGTCCGGTGAAGTCCCACTAATACGAGCGTAGTATTGATGCCATCTTTAAGTTATTTAAAATACTAAATTCATAATGATGATGATGATGATGAATATTGTAATGAAGAGTGGCATTATAATTATGGAAAGACGCGGTAGGACCCCAAGAAATGCCTTCAGGAATCTTGGTTTAGTACATTACAAATATGACTACATCACCGGGATTTAAACTCAGGTCTACAGTTATATTGTGTAATTGAACCTAGTTGTTTCATTATTTCAGACGTTGGTTGTGAAGTACTCAATCTTTAAACTGCGCAGTCGCTGGTCTGAAACCGCTTGACTTCTGTGGGTCGCCTCAAAGCCTTTGATTGCTCAGCACCACTTGAGCCACTTCAGTGTTGCGACAATGTGTTGATAGGTTGTCTACGAACTCACAAATACCTGGTGATTTGGAAAGGAGACAATGAGACGTTGCGAGCTTGAATCGAGCCCAATTTTGAGCAATAATAATAATAATAATAATAATAATAATAATAATAATAATAATAATGATAATAATAATAATAATAATAATAACTTCGAAATTGACCTTCACAAAAATAAAAGAACATTACTTCCAAATTTTCCTTGTAATGCCTTTGTTCTCCTTGTAGTTCCTTATTCTCCTTCTAGTCCCCTTGTTCTCCTTGTATTTTCTTTGTTCTGCTTCTATTTCCCTTATTCTCATTCTATTCCCCTTGTTCTCCTTGTATTTTCTTTGTTCTGCTTCTATTTCCCTTATTCTCCTTCTATTCCCCTTGTTCTCCTTGTATTTTCTTTGTTCTGCTTCTATTTCCCTTTTTCTCCTTCTATTCCCCTTGTTCTCCTTGTATTTTCTTTGTTCTGCTTCTATTTCCCATTTTCTCCTTTGTTCTGCTTCCCCTTGTTCTCCTTGTATTTTCTTTGTTCTGCTTCTATTTCCTTATTCTCCTATTCCCATTTTCCCTTGTTCTCCTTGTATTTTCTTTGTTCTGCTTCTATTTCTTGTATTTTCCTTATTCTCCTTCTATTCCCCTTGTTCTCCTTGTATTTTCTTTGTTCTGCTTCTATTTCCCTTATTCTCCTTTATTCCCCATTTTCTCCTTCTATTCCCCTTGTTCTCCTTGTATTTTCTTTGTTCTGCTTCTATTTCCCATTTTCTCCTTGTATTCCCCTTGTTCTCCTTGTATTTTCTTTGTTCTGCTTCTATTTCCCATTTTCTCCTTCTATTCCCTTGTTCTCCTTGTATTTTCTTTGTTCTGCTTCAATTTCCCATTATTTCTTATTCCCCTTGTTCTCCTTGTATTTTCTTTGTTCTGCTTCTAATTCTCCCATTATTCCCCTTGTTCTCCTTGTATTTTCTATTCCCTTGTTCTCCCCTTGTATTTTCTTTGTTCTGCTTCTAATTCCCATTTTTCCCATTTTCTCTTGTATTTTCTTTGTTCTGCTTCTATTTCCCCTTGTTCTCCTTGTATTTTCTTTGTTCTGCTTCTATTTCCCATTTTCTCCTTCTATCCCCTTGTTCTCCTTGTATTTTCTTTGTTCTGCTTCTATTTCCCATTTTCCATTTTCCCCTTGTTCTCCTTGTATTTTCTTTGTTCTGCTTCTATTTCCCATTTTCTCCTTGCGTTTGTTCTCCTTGTATTTTCTTTGTTCTGCTTCTAATTCCCATTTTCTCCTTATTTCCCTTGTTCTCCTTGTATTTTCTTTGTTCTGCTTCTATTCCCCTTTTCCCATTTTCTCCTTCTATTTATTCCCCTTGTTCTCCTTGTATTTTCTTTGTTCTGCTTCTAATTCCCATTTTCTGCTTGCGTTCCCCTTGTTCTCCTTGTAGTTCCCTTATTCTCCTTCTATTCCCCTTGTTCTCCTTGTATTTTCTTTGTTCTGCTTCTATTTCCCTTATTCTCATTCTATTCCCCTTGTTCTCCTTGTATTTTCTTTGTTCTGCTTCTATTTCCATTTTTATTCTCTTCTATTCCCCTTGTTCTCCTTTATTTTCTTTGTTCTGCTTCTATTTCCCATTTTCTCCTTTGCGTTCCCCTTGTTCTCCTTGTAGTTTTCTTTATTCTCCTTCTATTCCCCTTGTTCTCCTTGTATTTTCTTTGTTCTGCTTCTATTTCCCTTATTCTCATTCTATTCCCCTTGTTCTCCTTGTATTTTCTTTGTTCTGCTTCTATTTCCCTTATTCTCCTTCTATTCCCCTTGTTCTCCTTGTATTTTCTTTGTTCTGCTTCTAATTCCCATTTTCTGCTTGCGTTCCCCTTATTCTCCTTGTATTTTCTTTGTTCTGCTTCTATTTCCCATTTTCTCCTGTATTTCCCTTGTTCTCCTTGTATTTTCTTTGTTCTGCTTCTATTTCCCATCTTCTCCTTGCGTTCCCCTTGTTCTCCTTGTATTTTCTTTGTTCTGCTTCTATTTCCCATTTTCTCTTTGCGTTCCCCTTGTTCCTTGTATTTCCCGTGTTCTGCTTCTATTTCTCATTTTCTCCTTGCATTGCCCCTGTTCTCCTTTTATTCCCCTTATTTCACATGTAACACCCTGTATTGTTACAGTATTATGTCGCGCGATTATGAGGTATAAATTTAAGTACGTACAATAAAATTAAAGGAAGCGGACGTGAATGGAATGAACTCAATAAGTAATCCAGCAGAAGCAACCTGTCTGTGAGTTCCACTGGAGTTTCACAGTAATTAACCTACAATCAACTTGATGACAATAGGTCTTTGAGTGTAATACCTGGAAGCCTCATTTTTCCTGAAATCGTGTTCACAAAAGTCTTCGACAAAATGACAAAAGTCTGAAGCCGATATCATATTATGAGTAACATTGTCCCCCATAAAATGAGTTTCTGTAACGTGTGAAATAACGAACTTCAAAAGTATGTGCGGTATTAGACAGGAAGTGGAATATTGGAATTTGAAGCTGCCGTCACAGTAGAGGATGATTGGCGCTTCTCTCATTTTTATATGTGTGATCAACGGCACTTGCTGATTACACACGGAGAATGCTTCAACCTGGTATTTCAGCTGCTTGAGAAACTCGACGTTGTAAGTTTTAGCACTTAGAATTATTTTCCTTATTATAAATCAGTAAATAAAATTCATCTTTTATAGAAATTTACTCTATATTTTCAATGCAAAACATAGTAAAATTAAACGATATTTACAATTCAAATATAAAAAAACTGTATATCTATAGTTTGCAATACACGTGTTACGTCCGTAACATAGTCTCGGAAGTAGAAAAGACGAGACGAAATTAAGTCTTTTCTAACTTTTTCTCTATTTTGTTACACTATTATTTCAGCTTTTATGATCAAGTAAAAACAAAATAATAACGATGTAGTTAATATTACTAATAGATTGGGATAAAAACGTTTTCGTATCTTAGTAACGGGTCAAAAACAAATGAATATTGAAATTCTGAATGAAGAAAAGTCTTGATGTTTTAATACAGTAATGAAATGAGTAGATACACTTTTGTTTTGTACAAATAGTGATGTAGCCCCTAAGTTCTCTTATCTTTATTAATATTAAAAGGGTTAGTAAAAAAAACGGCCTGAGGGACAAATGTTTTTGTGTTTAACGACGAAATGAATCGGAATAAGTATGTGCTGTACATTTTAATAATGAAATGTGTGTGTTGTGTTACGTAGCACGCAACCTGTATTGATAAGGCACATTCCAGGGACAGGGACGCGGTCGCTCGGCAACCAGGCCGCTCTCTCCAGGTTATATTTAGAGACGTATCTGCTCATAATATATTGAAATCTTAAAACCGAACTCCGCGCTCGGCTGTTGTGAAACATTGAACTGACAGAGTTCTCAAACTGTGGCAACAGAGCCACCCTCACGTCAAATATAAGACGCCTTTTCTCCCCGGCGTGACACGTTCGTTTCCCGCTATTCTGTCCGATATCATTCCCGCTTACGAAAGTTTAAACTTGATAAATATCACATTAAAATAATAATAATAATAATAATAATAATAATAATAATAATAATAATAATAATACTTACTTACTTACAAATGGCTTTTAAGGAACCCGAAGGTTCATTGCCGCCCTCACATAAGCCCGCCATCGGTCCCTATCCCGTGCAAGATTAATCCAGTCTCTATCATCACATCCCACCTCCTTCAAATCCATTTTAATATTATCCTCCCATCTACGCCTCGGCCTCCCTAAAGGTTTTTTTCCCTCCGGTCTCCCAACTAACACTCTATATGCATTTCTGGATTCGCCCATACGTGCTACATGCCCTGCCCATCTCAAACGTCTGGATTTAATGTTCCTAATTATGTCAGGTGAAGAATACAATGCGTGGAGTTCTGTGTTGTGTAACTTTCTCCATTCTCCTGTAACTTCATCCCGCTTAGCCCCAAATATTTTCCTAAGCACCTTATTCTCAAACACCCTTAACCTATGTTCCTTTCTCAGAGTGAGAGTCCAAGTTTCACAACCATACAGAACAACCAGTAATGTAACTGTTTTATAAATTCTAACTTCCAGATTTTTGGACAGCAGACTGGATGATAAGAGCTTCTCAACCGAATAATAACAGGCATTTCCCATATTTATTCTGTGTTTAATTTCCTCCCGAGTGTCATTTATATTTGTTACTGTTGCTCCAAGATATTTCAATTTTTCCACCTCTTCGAAGGATAAATCTCCAATTTTTATATTTCCATTTCGTACAATATTCTGGTCACGAGACATAATCATATACTTCGTCTCTTCGGGATTTACTTCCAAACCGATCGCTTTACTTGCTTCCAGTAAAATTCCCGTGTTTTCCCTAATCGTTTGTGGATTTTCTCCTAACATATTCACGTCATCCGCATAGACAAGAAGCTGATGTAACCCGTTCAATTCCAAACCCTGCCTGTTATCCTGAACTTTCCTAATGGCATATTCTAGAGCGAAGTTAAAAAGTAAAGGTGATAGTGCATCTCCCTGCTTTAGCCCGCAGTAAATTGGAAAAGCATCAGATAGAAACTGACCTATACGGACTCTGCTGTATGTTTCACTGAGAAACATTTTAATTAATCGAACTAGTTCCTTGGGAATACCAAATTCAATAAGAATATCATATAATACTTCCCTCTTAACCGAGTCATAATAATAATAATAATAATGGCTTTATTTAACCTGGCAGAGTTAAGGCCGTAAGGCCTTCTCTTACACTCAACCAGGATTAAAACTTGCTTACATAGTTGAACATAAAACTGGATCGGAATTAAGTAATTACATACTGATAAAATTTAGGTACATAATGAGATCAAAAGAGGTAGTTACATAAAAATGTACCTCATAAAATAAAAATAAACATAGTGGAATAGATATTAATGTTGTTAGAATCAAATACGAATCACATAAAAACAGAAGCCGATAATTCAATAAAAAATGTACACAGTAGAAATAAAAATAAACACATTAGTATACATATTAGTATGAGATTACAATTAAGTAGGATTTACATAATTAAACCAGAAACCGACAATTGAATAAAATGTACACAAAAAATAGATTAGAATAAATTTCCTCGATCTTTAGCGAAATCTGTGATTTAATTGGAATTATATGACAATATTGTCATTAACTCCAATAGGCCTAACTATCTTCAAATATTGGCACTCATTTTGAATTTATGTAATTTTTAAATGTACGTCAACTGGAAACATTACACGTAAAAATCTATTGGTCAAAACAATATGTAGCGTTATTCTGATTATTGTTGAGATGTACGTATTATGTGGAAACATTTTTGAGACAAAAATTTTATTACATTACGTTGATATATTATTTATACTTAGAGGATTTAGTGAAGAACAGTTTTCAGAACATGGGAGGAGTAATAGTAGGAGAAAGAAGAATAAAGTGCATAAGATTTGTTGATGATATGGCGTTGTTAGCATATGTTAGGAGAAAATCCACAAACGATTAGGGAAAATACGGGAATTTTACTGAAAGCAAGTAAAGATATAGTTTTGGAAGTAAATCCCGAAAAGACAAAATATATGATTATGTCTCGTGACGAGAATATTGTACGAAATGGAAATATAAGAATTTGAAATTTATCTTTTGAAGAGGTGGAGAAGTTCATATATCTCAGAGCAACAGTAACAAATATAAATGATACTCGGGAGGAAATTAAACACAGAATAAATATGGGAAATGCCTGTTATTATTCGGTTGAGAAGCTTTTATCATCTAGTCTGCTGTCAAAAAATCTGAAAGTTAGAATTTATAAAACAGTTATATTACCGGTTGTTCTGTATGGTTGTGAAACTTGGACTCTCAATTTGAGAGAGGAACATAGGTTCAGGGTGTTTAAGAATAAGGTGCTTAGGAAAATATTTGGGGCTAAGAGGGATGAAGTTACAGGAGAATGGAGAAAGTTACACAACACAGAACTGCACGCATTGTATTCTTCACCTGACATAACATTAATTCGAGACGTTTGAGATGGAAAGGGCATGTAGCACGTATGGGCGAATCCAGAAATGCATATAGAGTGTTAGTTGG
>JAJSOF020000031.1:104293512-104711012 GCA_025594305.2 Periplaneta americana | reverse complement strand
GGCAGGGTATGTAGCACGTATGGGCGAATCCAGAAATGCATATAGAGTGTTAGTTGGGAGGCGAGTGGGGAAAAGACCTTTAGGGAGGCCGTGACGTAAATGGGAAGATAATATTAAAATGTATTTGAGGGAGGTGAGATATGATGATAGAGACTGGATTAATCTTACTCAGGATAGAGACCAATGGCGGGCTTATGTGAGGGCGGCAATGAACCTCCGGGTTCCTTAAAAGCCAGTAAGTATGTAAGTAATATTTTATATGACAGAGAAATGACGTGATGAATTTCATACATGAATTTTCAACAACACCCATGCCAGACAGTTTTTTTGTTTCACTTAAAAATTTGTTTTTGGACTAGTGTTGTCTTTTCTTAAAAGCCTTCAATTATAACTTAGAATTTACAACGATATTGTAAATGAGGTGATTTTTCTTCTTAACAATAACGATTAAACGACGAGATGCAGAGAGAAGCATTTATCCATACTTTTGGTCTCGCCGCAGGCAGGCGCTGTTCCAAAACACTGACAAATAATGTTATCGTGTGAATGGCGCTATAGGAGATAGATTTTTCCTTCGCCAAGAGTCTGCCCATCCTTTCTTTTGTGGAAAGATATGTACAAACCCAGAAACAAAATCCAGGTAGCCCAAATTTTGTTTTTAGTTGTGTACAAGGATTGGTTAAGGGTAGTCTCTACGGACCCACCTGTGAGTTCGTTGTGCTGTGCCCTGTACGATACTGCGGCCGCACTGGCATTGGTCTAGTTGAGGAGACTCCCCACAGATGGCAGGAAATTACACGTAATGAACAAAATGGGATGTAGGACGGAAATTGACTTAATGATGCCACATGATACACGGATATAATTGCAGCCCGCACGGTAATTGCGTTCCCATTTTTACATCACAAAATTATATGTAACAAAGTCTGCAATAATGTGGCGCCGCGGAAAATATCGGTACTACAGGAATGGAACAAAAGCAACCTACAAATGCGTATTTTGTAGTGGTTTGGAAAGATGGCGTCCAACAATCACCAGTTTTAGAATCTCCGTCTTCACTGGTCTGACACAAAAATTGTTCCAATGCGATGATTCTATCTCGTCCGGGAATATGCAATGGTTTTTCGTCCTTTAGCTGTGAAAATAATGTTTGTTTTTGATGCTTAACTTCGGCGAGATTTTGCAATGGTTTTTCGTCCTTTAGCTGTGAAAATAATGTTTGTTTTTCAAGCTTAACTTCGGCGAGATTTTGCAATGGTTTTTCGTCCTTTAGCTATGAAAATAATGTTTGTTTTTGATGCTGAACTTCGGCGAGATTTTGCAATGGTTTTTCTTCCTTTAGCTATGAAAATAATGTTTGTTTTTGATGCTTAACTTCGGCGAGATTTTGCAATGGTTTTTCGTCCTTTAGCTATGAAAATAATGTTTGTTTTTATGCTTAACTTCGGCGAGATTTTGCAATGGTTTTTCGTCCTTTAGCTATGAAAATAATGTTTGTTTTTATGCTTAACTTCGGCGAGATTTTGCAATGGTTTTTCGTCCTTTAGCTATGAAAATAATGTTTGTTTTTTATGCTTAACTTCGGCGAGATTTTGCAATGGTTTTTCGTCCTTTAGCTATGAAAATAATGTTTGTTTTTGATGCTTAACTTCGGCGAGATTTTGCAATGGTTTTTCGTCCTTTAGCTATGAAAATAATGTTTGTTTTTGATGCTGAACTTCGGCGAGATTTTGCAATGGTTTTTCGTCCTTTAGCTATTAAAATAATGTTTGTTTTTGATGCTTAACTTCGGCGAGATTTTGCAATGGTTTTTCGTCCTTTAGCTATGAAAATAATGTTTGTTTTTTATGCTGAACTTCGGCGAGATTTTGCAGTGGTTTTTCGTTCTTCAGCTATGAACATAATACTTGTTTTTGACATTCAACTTCGGGAAGGGATTTGTAATGGTTTTTCGTCCTTCAGCTATGAACATAATATTTGTTTTTGACATTCAACTTCGGGAAGGGATTTGTAATGGTTTTTCGTCCTTCAGCTATGAATATAATATTTGTTTTTGACATTCAACTTCGGGAAGGGATTTGCAATGGTTTTTCGTCCTTCAGCTATGAACATAATGTTTGTTTTTGATGCTCAACTTCGGCGGGGTTTGCAATGGTTTTTCATTCTTGAGCTATAAAAATAATTTTTGTTTTTGATCTCGACTTCGGCGGGGTTTTGCAATGATTTTTCGTTCTTCAGTTACGAGAATAATATTTGTTTTTGATGCTCAACTTCGGCGGGGTTTTGTAATGGTTTTTCATTCTTCAGTTACGAAAATAATTTTTGTTTTTGATACTCAACTTCAGGAAGTGGGATGAAATGGTTTTTCGTCCTTCAGCTATAAAATAATTTTTGTTTCTGATACTCAACTTCAGGAGGTGGGATACAATGGTTTTTCATTCTTTAGCTATAAAAATAATTTTTGTTTCTGATACTCAACTTCAGGAGGTGGGACGCAATGGTTTTTCATTCTTTAGCTATAACAATATTTTTTGTTTCTGATACTCAACTTCAGGAGGTGGGATGCAATGGTTTTTCATTCTTCAGCTATTAAAATAATTTTTGTTTCTGATACTCAACTTCAGGAGGTGGGATGCAATGGTTTTTCATCCTTCAGCTATAAAAATAATTTTTGTTTCTGATACTCAACTTCAGGAGGTGGGATGCAATGGTTTTTCATTCTTCAGTTATAAAAATAATTTTTGTTTCTGATACTCAACTTCAGGAGGTGGAATGCAATGGTTTTTCATTCTTCAGTTATAAAAATAATTTTTGTTTCTGATACTCAACTTCAGGAGGTGGGATGCAATGGTTTTTCATCCTTCAGCTATAAAAATAAATTTTGTTTCTGATACTCAACTTCAGGAGGTAGGATGCAATGGTTTTTCATTCTTCAGCTATAAAAATAATTTTTGTTTCTGATACTCAACTTCAGGAGGTGGAATGCAATGGGTTTTCGTCCTTCAGCTATAAAAATAATATTTGTTTTAATGTTCAACTCCGGCGTGGACTCGCAATGGTTTTTCATCCTCGACTTCTGAAGACAAAAATATTAAACTTCAGGGCGAGCATCTAGTGCTTTCATCTTTCACATATAAAAAATATTACTTTTTCATACTTAACTTCGAGGAAAACATGCACTGATTTTTCATCCTTCAGCTATAAAAATATTATTTGTTTTTGATACTCAATTTCGACAAGGAATGCAGTGCTTTTGCATTCTTTAGCTATAAAAATAATGTTCGTTTTTTTTTATATTCAACTTGGGGGGCATGCAATGGTTTTTCATCTTTCCGCTATAAGAATAATATTTGTTTGTATGATACTCAACCTAGGAGGGAGCCAGCAATGGTATTTAATCTTTCAGCTTTAAAAATATTTGTTTTCGATACTCAGCTTTAGGTTCACATACAATGATTATTCTTATTTTGTAACTGTGAAATAGGCTTCAGTTAATAACGAAAGATGTATGTATGTATGTATGTATGTATGTATGTATGTATGTATGTATGTATGTATGTATGTATGTATGTATGTATGTATGTATGTATGTATGTATGTATGTATGTATGTATGTATTCACACTGCAAATGGGTATATACCCGGTGGCAGTGGTAATTAACTACACTCAATAGATTAATAATAATCACAACTAATAAACACAATAATTAATAATATTAATAATAATAATAATAATAATAATAATAATAAAATGGTAATAATAACAAGGAGCATCCTAAATTAAAATGAAGCATGGTCACTTAAAATAACATTTAAAGTAAATGTAACTTGTATCTTAACCCAAGTTCGAACTAAGACCCACGAGTGTGACAGGTTCATACCTGCGCAAGTACCTTTCGGCACTACACTCATTTCGCTCTCAACTCACTCACTGCACTGATTCTACCTGATTTCACTAACACTTCTAACCATGTCACTGTTCAAATACTTCGCACAGCCACTTCACTGACACCAACACACTTCATTTACACAATAGACTTCACTGACACTACACACTTCACTGACACCAACACACTTCACTTACACAATAGACTTCACTGACACAACACACTTCCTCACTGATAGAACACTTCAAATAACAAGATTATCAATTACACACTTTAAATAGTGTGTGTAATATACTACCGTCTATTAGTAAAGTCCTTAAGCCTATTTTTAAATACATTTTTGGTTGTTGGTAAAGTCTTTAGTAAGTCTGCAGGTAAAGCATTCCAGTCCCTGATAGTACGATTGAGAAAAGAAAACTTTCCAGTGTCCGTCCTCTGTCTTCTTTCCCTCAATTTATATGAGTGGTCGTTCCTTGAAGAGTAATTTGGCGGCTGCAACCTATTTTTTATTTCTCTCCAGGCAGGCTCACCTCTGGATGCTTTGAACAGTGCGCATAATCGAATTCGCGTTCTCCTGTCCGTGAGTGTGTCCCATTTTAATGGTGAATTTTTCCGACAACACTTGAGAGCCCGTTTTTGAATCTTTTCCAGTGTCTTAATATGTTCTAATCTGTAAGGATTCCAACATGCAGCACCATATTCCATTACTGGACGAACTAGTGATTTATATGCAATCTCTTTGGATTTATCAGAGCCTTATTCTTCAAGGAACGACCACTCATATAAATTGAGGGAAAGAAGACAGAGGACGGACACTGGAAAGTTTTCTTTTCTCAATCGTACTATCAGGGACTGGAATGCTTTACCTGCAGACTTACTAAAGGCTTTACCAACAACCAAAAATGTATTTAAAAATAGGCTTAAGGACCTTACTAATAGACGGTAATTATACACAGTATTTAAAGGGTGTAAATGATATGTTGTTATTGAAGTGTTGTATCAGTGAAGAATTATGTTGTGTCAGTGAAGTGTGTTGTGTCAGTGAAACGTGTTCCTGTCAGTGAAGCTTTATAGTTTATAGTGGCAGTGCAAAGTATTTGAACAGTGAAATGTTTTTGAAGTGTTAGTGAAATCAGGATAGAATCAGTGAAATATGTCGTAGTTCCATTGCAGTGAGTGACTTGACAGCGAAATGAGTGTAGTGTTGAAAGGTACTTGTGCAGATATGAACATATCATACTCGTGGGTTTTAGTTCGATCTTAGTTTTAAGATACAATTTAGATTTATTTCAAATGTTATTTTAAGTGATCGTTTCATTTAATTTAGTATATTCCCTGTTGTTGTTGTTGTTATTATTATTATTATTATTATTTTTATTAATTATTGTTAGTATTAATTATTAGTATTATTAATTGTATTTTTAATTAATAAGTTTATTATTGTCATTATTGAGTGTAATTAGTTACCACTGCCACCGGGTATATACCCACTGCAGTGTGAATAAATACATACATAACTAAGGCTACACCTATCTTAATAGAGATTCACAAGATCGCTAGCTGTTATACATTTAAAACTGGACATCGATTTCAAGGATATGAGATAGATACAGCACTGCATTACACCAAATGGCCGCATCCTGCAGATATAATTGAATTCAACGACAAGCAAGAAGATATGAACTACACAGTAGAAGTCTTTACAGACGGAAGCAAAAGTAATTCTGAAGTGGGGTTGGGAATTGCTATCTTTATAGACCAAGAGCTCGCACATCAAATGCAATTCAAATTACATGGCCAATGTTCGAACAACCAAGCTGAGCAGATAGCTATTTTGAAAGCACTTGAAAAAATATCCACAATCGACAACCTACAGGATAAGCAGAAGTCAGTTATAATCCATACAGATAGCCTCATAACATTAGATTCGCTACGGAATACCAACAACCACAAAAATATCATTGAAACAATCAGAAAACAGGCCAGAAAAATGAAGGAGCAGAGATGGACTATCCACTACACATGGGTCAAGGCGCATGTCGGTATTGCAGGCAACGAACTAGCAGACAAATCAGCCAAGAGAGCAGCAAGGAATAAAGACCTAGAAGTGTGCTACGAGAGGATTCCTGAAAGTGAGTGGCTAAGAACACTACAAGAGGAAAGCATGTCTCAATGGGAAAAGGACTGGCAGACAACAACTAAAGGACCAGTCACCAAATCATATTTTCCCAGTGTAAAGGACCGACTCCGGGTCAGTATCCCCTTGAATAATAATCTTACGACATTCCTAACCGGCCACGGAGAACTAAGGGCCTACTTCCACCGTTTCCACATATTGGACAGCCCCGAATGCCCTTGTGGGAAGGGCGATCAGACAGCTGAGCATCTAATCTTCCAGTGTGCTATTCTTGATAAAGAAAGAAGTGTGTTCAGAAACAACATCCTAAAACTAGGTGGTCACTGGACTAACACATTGAGTGAACTAATGCTTAAATATAAGAAACAATACATAGAATTTGTTCAATCTGTAAATTTAGAAAAGCTATAACCCCAAAAGGAAGAAGAAGAGAGCAAAGAAAGAAACAGAGTTGTAAATAGTGTATACTCGTATAGTAGTGTAATAACAATATAACAAGTGCAATCAGTAGCCATAGTGAAAATTGTGTAACTGTATAACTCTCATCTCTTAGAAATACTAGCGATATAGCAGTGTATCAAGTATACACATAAATGGGAAGGAACTAGATAATTATGAACCACACTCAAAGAACATTGAAGCCATATGTGACATTTATCTAATAGTGATTATCTAATAGTAATTTAGAATTGTATCGAATGATCAACAAGGCATGTAGTATTACTAACCTTGTAATGGAACATGCTGTCCAATAAAAAAAAAAAATACATACATACATACATACATACATACATACATACATACATACATACATACATACATACATACATACATACATACATACATACATACATACATACATACATACATACATACATACATACCCTCATCGCAAAGTGTAACACCCTCCATGCCTTTCCCGCTATGTCAGTATGGTTAGAACTAGGGCGGTCAGCGCTTTCGTGATTGGATATTTCTTACATAACACTGCCAAAGGATACATCTGTCCACAACGAATTACACACAGATCTCTCTTCTCAAGCATATGCATGTGTCTGCCAGCCAATCACGATACATGTTTACAGGCGATTCGCTACCAATTTGTTGACGTCAGAAACAACGCCTTGTGGAATGAAGTTTGATACGTTTTTCTTCTGAAACCTCACACCTAGGCAGAGTTTCCCATGCATGTATTGATTTATGATTTATTGGTTGTAAATGAATAGTCTTCTTAACGTTTCGCACCTGTATAAACGCCCACAAAACTTGCCTCAGGTGTAGTCAAAATCTTATGTTATACACAAAACGTCAATGCATACTTACAGTCATAAATTCTCGCGGATGTGTCTAAAGAAACATGTTTTTTTCTTTTGCAAGCCAAATTGAAGAGATGTGGGTGGAGATAGAATAATTTCATTGCAGGGGTGCACAATAGGACGATAAAATAAGGTAATTCATAAATACATATTCTTATCATGAGCATACGAATGTGCCCACATGTATAAAAGGGCAAATAAGTAACTTTGATAGGGAGAAGGGCCTGAAGGTTTGCACGCAGCGTGAGGCTTAGTGTATTTACCGTCCTGAGTCCTGAGACACTTCTTTTATTTTTAAAAGTTCAATATAATTTTACACTTAAAAAAAGTTACTGACATGAGGAAAAATGCTGAAAAAATCCTGCAGGTTACAATTAGGTCACAAATGCAGGTAATTATACTGTACTTCGGGTCCGTGGACATACATTATATCAACATTATTACCATGTAACATCGACCAATGTCAATTCTGTTAACATTAATTAATATATTCACTATAACGTCAATCAATACCATCATCATTAACATCAACCAATGTTTTTCACTCTTAGTCTCAATAAATATCTTCCACCATTTACACAAATTCACGTCATCAGAATTAACAACAATCAATATTATCACCTTTAATATCAATGTTAGTATCTTTACCATTAATATCAATCAATATAATCAATACTAAAATCAATATTAATATCTTTAACATTAACGTCGATGAATATTATCATCTTTAACATCAACGAATGTTTTTCGCTCTTAATGTCAATAAATATCTTCACCATTTACAGAACTTCACGTCATCAGAATTAACAACAATCAATATTATCACCTTTAATATCAATGTTAGTATCTTTACCATTAATATCAATCAATATAATCAATATTAATATCTTTACCATTAATATCAATCAATATAATCAATATTAAAATCAATATTAATATCTTTACCATTAACGCCAATCAGTACCATCATCTTCAACATCAGCCAATGTTTTTCAACAGTTCACATCTCCATCATTAACAACAATCAATATTATCGCCATTAATATCAATATTATTAATATCTTCACCTCAGTATTACCATCATTAACATCAACTAATGTTTTTCGCTCTTAATATCAATCAATATCTTCACCATTTTCGCCAATTCACATCACCAGTATTAACAACAATCAATATTATCACCTTTAGCATCAATATTAATATCTTGACCAATCAAAACCATCATCTTTAACATCAATCAATGTTTTCCGCCAATTCACATCACCAGCATTAAAAACGATCAATATTATCACCTTTAGCATCAATATTAATATCTTTACCATTAATATCAATCAATATAATCACTATTAAAATCAATATTAATATCTTTACCATTAACGCCAATCAATACCATCATCTTTAACATCAACCAATGTTTTTCGCCAATTCACATCTCCAGCATCAAAAACGATCAATATTATCACCTTTAGCATCAATATTAATATATTTACCATTAATATCAATCAATATAATCACTATTAAAATCAATATTAATATCTTTACCATTAACGCCAATTAATACCATCATCTTTAACATCAATCAATGTTTTTCGCTAATTCACACCACCAGTATTAACAACTATCAATATTATCATCTTTAGCATTAATATTAATATCTTTACCATTAATATCAATCAATATAATCACTATTAAAATCAATATTAATATCTTTACCATTAACGCCATTCAATACCATCATCATATTTAACATCAAGCAATGTTTTTCGCTCTTAGTGTCGATGAATATCTTCACCAATTACACCAGTTCACATCGTCAGCATTAACAAAATCAATATTATTACCTTTAATATCAATATTATTAATATCTCCATCTCAACATTATTATCGTTAACATCAATCAATGTTTTTTTCGCTCTTAATATCAATCAATACCTTCACCAATTACGCCAATTCACATCACCAGCATTAACACCATTAACATCAATATTAATATTTTATCATTAACGTTTATCACCATCGTCATTTCTTTCATAATAAGGATGCACATCATCGTCTATGTAATCGTGATCATTGGAGTGATAGCCCTCTAAAAGTCTTGTTTTGTCTGACTCTTCTCCCAGTCAACCTTGTTACGGGCTACAGTCATCAATTCTGATATCCTAACGCCATGTCTTGGCGTCTTATCTCGCCCTCTGTCTCCAGTGCTGGCACATCTGTGTTATTGGCAATAATTTTATTTTATAGTCTTATATTTTTCCAAGATCTGCAGCCCATTGTATTCTCCTTGTTAAAATATCTGGCTCCTCATAAAAGTCGTTATTATGTTGAATCGGCAATCCCTCATTCATTATACACTTTAATGGCCCATTGATATTCTCTGGGTCTTCCTAGGAAAGAATGGATCAAGCATTCATCAACCCAGTGAAAAGGCAACCACTCCACTCTGCAAACGGAAGATATATAGACCACTGCAGAAGTTATGAATGCCCCTAGACGCCAACAATCACTTCAAAGCAAGCAGCGGGGGTTCCTTTGTGGAGATCGGCGTTGTCCTTACGTAAGGGAATAATATAATTCTAAAGCAAAGCTGCTAATAACTAAATCGTCAAGTGCAGCCAACTAAACGGAATGAAAATTCTCTACTAATTCTGTCCAACAATTTTATAAACAAATATTTGCCATTTACGTACTTTCTTAATTGACTAACGAGAGTGTGTGAGACTTTAAAACTGACCAGAAATTATTAATGAGGTCTTGTCAAAACCTCTCCTGAATCTACCTACATAGTTAGGCTGACCAGATGTCCCCGGTTTTGAGTTGCTGTCCCCGGGGAGCAATGTCCCCGTTTCTGTCCCCGGAAATTAATTTTGTTCCCACAAGCTCTGATTTTGTTTCAGTAACATTTTACACGTAAATGTCTTGATAGAACTTCTGTGATTCGTGCACATTTCTGAACGGTTCTCAGTATGAGACAAAATAACCAGCGAGCGTACTGTCAGATATTCTGCACTCTTTTGTCTTATTCGCGTTAGAACTACCGCAGCGTCCATTTTTATGTAATTCAAAAAATGAGGAATTTTGTGACTAACCAATTAGGTGAATAGTGGTATGATGTTTTTCAACATATTAAAAAAATCCATTCCATTTGAAAATCTTCTCAAAATAGTATCATTAATCATGTGTCTTCCAGGCAGTAATTCATCAGTTGAAAGATTTTTCTCCACAATGAACTCAATCTGGACTAATGAAAAGTTAAAAATGAAAATTGAAACAGTTAAGCTTTGTTACAAGTGAAAACAAACGATTAATAAATTGGCAACTTACTAGTGTTAATTATATAAGCACGTGTGGCTTACAGCTGTTTCGGTATATACTGTACACCATCCTCAGAGTCAGAGAGTAGGCAAAGACAAAGTCTTTTCGGAATTTACTTCCAAACCTTCCCGTGCCTTCCCTAATCGTTTGTGGATTTTCTCCTAACATATTCACGTCATCCGCATAGACAAGCAGCTGATGTAACCCGTTCAATTCCAAACCCTCTCTGTTATCCTGAACTTTCCTAATGGCATACTCTAGAGCGAAGTTAAAAAGTAAAGGTGATAGTGCATCTCCTTGCTTTAGCCCACAGTGAATTGGAAACGCATCTGACAGAAACTGACCTATACGGACTCTGCTGTAAGTTTCATTGAGACACATTTTAATTAATCGAACTAGTTTCTTGGGAATACCAAATTCAATAAGAATATTATATAAAACTTCTCTCTTAACCGAGTCATACGCCTTTTTGAAATCTGTGAATAACTGATGCACGTAACCTTATACTCCCATTTTTTATTTTTTTCTCCAATATCTGTGGAATACAAAATATCCGATCAATAGTCGATCTATTACGCCTAAAAGAACACTGATGATCCCCAATTATTTCATCTACATATATTCCATATATTCCATATATGGAATTAATCTTCTCAGAAGAATATTGGACAAAATTTTGTACTATTATTATTGTATTATTATTACTATTACTATTATGATGATGATGATGATTATTATTATTATTATTATTATTATTATTATTATTATTATTATTATTATTATTATTATTATTGAACGGATTACATCAGCTGCTTCTCTGTGCGGATGACGTGAATATGTTGGAGAAAATCCACAAACGATTAGGGAAAACACGGGAATTTTATTGGAAGCAAGTAAGGAGATAGGTTTGGAAGTAAATCCCGAAAAGACAAAGTATATGATTATGTCTCGTGACGACAATATTGTACGATATGGAAATATGAAAATTGGAAATTTATCTTTCGAAGAGGTGGAGAAGTTGAAATATCTTGGAGCAACAGTAACAAATATAAATGATACTCGGGAGGAAAAATCTAAAAGTTAGAATTTATAAAACAATTATATTACCGGTTGTTCTGTATGGTTGTGAAACTTGGACTGTCACTTTGAGAGAGAAACGTAGGTTAAGGGTATTTGAGAATAAGGTGCTTAGGAAAATATTTGGGGCTAACAGGGATGAAGTTACAGGAGAATGGAGAAAGTTACACAACACAGAACTGCACGCATTGTATTCTTCACCTGACATAATTAGGAACATTAAATCCAGGCGTTTGAGATGGGCAGGGCATGTGGCACGTATGGGCGAATCCAGAAATGCATATAGAGTGTTAGTTGGGAGGCCGGAGGGAAAAAGACCTTTAGGGAGGCCGAGACGTAGATGGGAAGATAATATTAAAATGGATTTGAGAGAGGTGGGATATGATGGTAGAGACTGGATTAATCTTGCTGAGGATAGGGACCAGTGGCGGGCTTATGTGAGGGCGGCAATGAACCTCCGGGTTCCTTAAAAGCCAGTGTGTTATTATTATTATTATTATTATTATTATTATTATTATTATTATTATTATTATTATTATTATTATTTCGTTTGTGGTGTGTCTGCATTCGAACTGTGCGGATAGTCCTGGTGTATTAAAACAGATCGCAGTGCAGGTTCTGGAGGGATTGGCAGTGGCTTTTACCAAGACGAGAGTTTTTGCAGGAGGCGTGAAGTAATCAGAAGGAAATCGTATTCATTCGCAAGTCTTAAGCACATGTCCACGTGTCAGTTGCAGGTGGGTGGGAGGGGGAGAAACTGCTGTTCTGTGTAGACGGACTAGCAGAGTGCAAGAAGGGCGCAAGCAGTTTCCACGCTGTGGAGGGCATCACACTTGTAGCTTTGCCTTCGATTCCAGTATGCTAAGGTGACCATTCGTTCCTGATTTTCGTGTGAAAGGTAAAGATAGGTTAAGGCAGTGATGTCAAAGCAAGCGCATTTTTCTGACCTTGACATCGTGCGCGGGCATCAAGCGCTAAGTATAGAAAGAGGAAGGGTTGTGTATATGAATAAGAAACCTGTTGGATTAAGAAAACAGTGGTGCACAAACTTCAAACGGAACGTGAAATTTTATGTCGTTATTTTTATATGGCTTCTTTCTGTTTAATATTATCTATATTGTCTGTAGAACAAAAGTACTAACACTGATTTCTTAATATTGCACTCGTGTTTTAAATCTTAATAACATAATAGAGAGTTAAAAAAGGAATATTCACATAAATTCCATAGTAGTGCAACTATACTGTACTAAATGGATGAAATATATCATTCATAAAGACAGTGATATTTCCCCCCCCCAAAAAAAAAGAGATTGAGTATCACATAATAAGTTGGAATTGATATTGATGGTACCTTTAGCCTTATAATAGTACATTATGCAACGAGCCTATAACGATAGTAATTAAGAAACGAGTATGGATGTTTATGAAACGAGCGCAAGCGAGTTTCATAATTTTCATACGAGCTTCTTAATTACCATTATAGGCGAGTTTCATACGACTTTTCATGCTCGACCATATTTCTAACTTGAAATTATTCAGATGTATACATTTTATTTGTATCTGACAAGATCGGAAGTGACCTTGTTCTAGGTCGTGAATTGTGAGATGTGCGCAGACGCGAAAGTATTGATTTTTTCCGAGGAACAGATGTCCATATTGACCTCGCTAGGCCATAAGAACCTACAGAGATAACATTGAAATAAAATTAGACATTGAAAAACGAGATGACAAATTGAATTTATTTGAATATTATTTACAATTAACGCTAATTATTATAGTAACAGAACATAACCTTCTGCGACAGTATTGGATTTCTAGCCTCCGTGACTTTTCGCTAATTCTCTTTCGATTGCATATCCGAGAATAATCGATGCTTGAGGTTTTATAAGGGTACAAAGCTGACTTGTTATTGGCTGAACACCTGTAAGCTGAGTTATCATTGGCTGAAAACACCTGTACTTTAATGAGTAGGTGTACTTTAATGACATGCATTAAAGGACTGCTACCAGGTGTATAATTACTACATTTCGGCATGGTCGAGCATAAAAGTAATCAATAAACTAATCAAAACAATATTACAGTACAAAGCAAAGTTACCTAGGTGCTGTATCTGTTTTAAGTGTCACTAATATTACATAACAAAACTCTTATCGCATTATGCTTTTACGGTGATATTGGTGAACAACTTCCTATCATCAGAATATTAAATTATTTTCTCGAAATCTGCTGAAGCTATAGAGCTGACATTTTTACAACACATGGGCACGTATCTTTTGCTTATGATGTAACAGTAGTTGCTTTGTTAATTCATTTCCTTTCAAACAATTTCCATGCGAATATTTTCAAAATTTTCAATACACTCTCTTCAGTAATACGTATATACGGTATATTAGATTTACGAAAACATTCTGTAAGGCTACTAAATAAATAGACCTATACATGAAAGTTTCACTTTTCTATATAAAAAGAGTTGAGAAATATTTCTTTTGAATAAAAAAATGAAACGTGAAAAATGAGCATTAAAATTAAAACTTACATTCTTATAATGCACTTATACTTCTCAGGCAAATCTAAAAATTAATTTAATAAGTTCTCTTCCCTTTATCTATTGAATCAGTGCTGGCCATCCCTGAATATAGCTCGACCAAGCGGCATATACCACCTCTTTCGTCTGTCTCTTTCCTTTCCGCTGTAAAGCGCTCAGGCTCCTGGACTCTAAAGCGCGCGCTTGCTCCTATGGGCATCGATTGACATGACTGGGTTAAGGTATCCCATGGCGCCGCACGGCATATGGGGGCATGGAGGTACTTTCTTGTCCTCGTCACTAAGGAATGATTGTGATCAGACTACAAAATCCGGTCGCCTTGCTACCCCAAATATAAAGTTACTAGACGTCCTTATTTCGAAGTTAAAAAGAGGTTACTGATGACAAAGGAAGAATTTAACAGGAAAATGAGCATTTTCTGCGGATTTGGGAAAATAACTAAGGAAGAGACTTGTGAAGCGCTTTGGGAGGAATGTGGCATTGCATGGAGCAGAAACATAGATATTACGACGAAATAAGGAGAAACGACTAGAGGCATTTCAAGGGGGGAGGACGGTATTTTTTAAAACTTTTTTCCTATTTGGTGTAAAATATTAATTTTTGTATGTAGAGAGCTCATAGCTATGGCAACTCAACTAAATAAAAATATTTTGATAAATTATTAGGGGGGGGGAGCCCAAATTTGAAAAAAAAAAATATACCGAATGCAGGATTGTACTAAAACAGATATATCTAAACCCTTTTTAAAGATAGATTCAAAAAGTTTTTTTGAAATGTACTTGCAAAATCATATTCTACAAACTGTCTGTAACAGAATTTTGATATTAGTCCCTACGTTTGTAGAATAAGCAATTAAAATTTAATAACAATTTTCTGATTTCCTTTCTTGTAAACAAACGGACGTATTTTAAAATAAAATCAATTAACAAAATTCTGTTACAGAGAAAAGTTTCCTAATAGTCAAAAGAATGTGTGTTCTAAATTTCATGCATGTATCTTTAATAGTTCAGAAATTATATCCATTTTTGTCTGGTAATGTAGCAAAAAAAAAATGAAGTTACTGGAAACCGATAAAAGCGGGTGTGTGATTTAAAAATCCATAGCGCAGGAAGTTTAAAAATTACGTCTCAACATCCGATAAGGGCACAAATACCCATAAAATGCTATGCAATGCATTCCAAACATATCGAAGGGCATTTAAAGACATTTTTTTTTTGTTGAAAATTTACTTTACCGGAAACAACAATAAAAGTGGGCGAGTGATTAAAAAATCCATAACGCAGGAAGTTTAAAAATGGCGACTCAACATCCGATAAGGGCACAAATACCCACAAAGTGTTATGCAATGAATTCCAAACATATCAAAGGGTATTTTAAAGAAAACATTTTTTAAAATTTAATTTACCAGAAACAACAATAAAAGTGGGCGAGTGATTAAAAAATCCATAACGCAGGAAGTTTAAAATTGGCGACTCATCATCCGATAAGGGCACAAATACCCACAAAATGTTATGCAATGAATTCCAAACATATCAAAGGTTATTTTAAAGAAAACATTTTTTTTTAATTTTAATTTACCGGAAACAACAATAAAAGTGGGCGAGTGATTTAAAAATCCATAACGCAGGAAGTTTAAAAAAATGGCGACTCAACATCCGATAAGGGCACAAATATCCACAAAATGTTATGCAATGACTTCCAAACATATCAAATGGTATTTTAAAGAAAACATTTTTTTTAATTTAATTTACCAGAAACAACAATAAAAGTGGGCGAGTGATTTAAAAATCCATAACGCAGGAAGTTTAAAAATGGCGTCTCAACATCCGATAAGGGCACAAATACCCACAAAATGTTATGCTATGCATTCCAAACGTATCAAAGGGTATTTTAAAGGAAACATTTTTTTAAATTTAATTTACCAGAAACAACAATAAAAGTGGGCGAATGATTTAAAAATCCGTAACGCAGGAAGTTTAAAAATGGCGACTCAACATCCGATAAGGGCACAAATACCCACAAAATGTTATGCAATGAATTCCAAACATATCAAAGGTTATTTTAAAGAAAACATTTTTTTTTAATTTTAATTTAGTGGGCGAGTGAAACAACAATAAAAGTGGGCGAGTGATTTAAAAATCCATAGCGCAGGAAGTTTAAAAATGGCGACTCAACATCCGATAAGGGCAACAAATACCCACAAAATGTTATGCTATGCATTCCAAACGTATCAAAGGGTATTTTAAAGGAAACATTTTTTTTAAATTTAATTTACCAGAAACAACAATAAAAGTGGGCGAGTGATTTAAAAATCCGTAACGCAGGAAGTTTAAAAATGGCGACTCAACATCCGATAAGGGTACAAATATCCACAAATGACCAAACATATCAAAATTTTAAAGAAAACATTTTTTTTTTAATTTAATTTACCAGAAACAACAATAAAAATGAATTCAACAAACACAAATATCAAAATGTTATGTATTTTCAAAGTATTTTAAAAAACATTTTTTTTTAAATTTAATTTACCAGAAACAACAATAAAAGTGGGCGAGTGATTTAAAAATCCATAACGCAGGAAGTTTAAAAATGGCGACTCAACATCCGATAAGGGCACAAAATGTTATGCAATGAATTCCAAACATATCAAAATTTTAAAGAAAACATTTTTTTTTAATTTAATTTTATGATTTAAAAATCCATAACGCAGGAAGTTTAAAAATGGCGTCTCAACATCCATATCAAAATATTATGCTATGCATTCCACACATATCAGAGGGTATTTTAAAGATTTTGTTTTTGAAAATTTACTCATTTTTCACCAAAAAATACCATCCTCTTCTCTTAAATGTGAATATGGTAAAGACTGAAACATTTGAAATGAACAAACTTAATAAGAATTGAAGCTGTGTTGGAAAGAGTGGCTGAAGAAAGAATGATGCTGAAACTGATCAGGAAGAAAAAATATCGGTTGGATCACTGCTTACTGAAGGATGCACTGCAAGGAATGGTGAACGGAAGAAAAGTTTCAGTGCGGAAGAAGATATGCGATAATAGACAACATTAAGATAAACGGACTGTGTGCGGAGACTAAGAGGAAAGGTAAATATGTGAAAGATTGAATAATGCTGTGTTTGCAGTGAAGGATCTGCCCATGTTTATATTTGAAGGGTTGTCTTGTAGTCCGTACTTTTATTTTAAATCTGTTAAATATCCGTATTTTAATGAAAAATATCTAGTCAACACATTTTCAATAAAGACATTTAAAAATATAATTATCAACTGCGAATTGAACATTAATCTTTCATTCAGGGACTGAATTGATTTCAATGTACTTTGAACATTTACAAACACTTCAAGAATTCGGTAATTTATAAGTAAACCTTGACTGAATTCCCAGAGGTGAAACAATAGTGATTTTCAAACTGTGGGTTAGGCACATTTGACTATAAGTCACTCATTTAACACTTTTAGAGCTCGACTTCATATAATCCACAATTTCATATTTTTCATCTGAAAATCAGCACGAATGAAATGTGAACATTTCATATTATTCTTCTAAGGGTAGGGAAGGTCTTAGAATTTCTTTCAGTTATTTGTTAGAAAATGTATGGTGAGTGTATTAGTTTTTATAATTATATGTAAAATTTGGTAAAAAATATCTTGCCACTCTTCATGCATGCTTCTACAGGGCGATTCGGTAGGTGTAGCAAATAATTCAGGGGTTGGTAGTATTGACTATTCTGAGTAAAAAGTTCACATTGGTTCGAATCCTTGTTAAAAAGTAACGCAGAAGACAAAGTACCTAAGTCCGGTCCTCACAGAAGGAGATATATTTTCATTTTCCTGCTACTGTTCGAACCCATGCCTCTGGAATTGTAGTCAGGAATGCTTCCAGAGCAGAAAACTTTAGGCTTTCTTAACGTTTCAGTTACTTGCCTACGCTGGTGTTTACCAGAATTCCCCGTAAAATTTTATATCACAGTAACTTTTTTATCATTTTACGTGGACTTTGGTAAATACAACAGAATATCGAACGTAGTATGAACCCTATTGTTACTTTTGAAATTATAAGCAAATTTCCTAGTTATGTTACATTATCATTTCAATTTACAAGACCTTTTATTGTATTTTAGTGAATCTTATTTGTTTTACCCGTGGATGGCAATTTGCTAAATAAAAAGTTGAATGTAACGTTTCATTTCTTATTGTTGTTATTGTTCTTTTGTTATTTTTAAATTATATCTTTTATTTGTATAATTTGTAATATCGATGTTACAATAATAATTAGGCCTACAATATATATTTTATTAGTACTATTATAATTATTATTATTAGTATATTTATTATTTTTATTTATTATTATAATATATATATATTTATTATTATATTTATTTATTATTACTATATTTATTTATTATTATTATATTTATTATATATTTATTATAATTATATTTATTATTATAACTATTATTATAATTATTATTTATTAATATTTATTATTGTTATAATTATTATTTGTTGTTGGTATTATTTATTATTATAATTATTTATTATAATTATTTTTTATTATTATTTATTATTATTATTTATTGGTATTATAAAAATAATTTATTATTATTATTATTTAAAATAACAAAAAAGAAAGAAACGTTACCATTTAACTGAGTTGGAATGTTAGCCAATCACAATTCGAGATTTTTTTTTAGAATTAATTTTTTTTTCTTGTTGTTGGTAACTCTATAGCATCTATTAGATGCTTTATGGTTGTGCTAACAGATGGAGTTATTTGTCAACAATGTGACGCTGAAACGTGTGTTCAGGTTGCTGCCCAGCGACAGTCCTGATGTAATTATAATTAATTAATTCTGATCTCGCCATGTATCCTAGAGTCTTCGAAGAACGATATAAATATTTTTGGAATGTATAATGAAGGCCAGTGTACGCAGAGAGGGGATCATTAAATATACGCATAGGATTTCTGACTGTTTTACGGGGTCTCGTAGGAAAACAAAAGACAGAATGTATCTATGTACAGAATTATTCTTTATTAAAATAAAATGAAAGCCTTGTAAATTCTGGTGTTTTTATAGACTAAATCCGACCTAAACGGTAATGAATTATTTGCTTTTCCCGTAACATTGGAATTACTCTCGATATCTAGGCCGCAACAATAGGAAATATTGACCACTGCCTCCTTGATTGTCAATATCGTCAAGATGAATGCAAATCCCACGCGTATTTTTAACGACCCTCTGTGTACAACATTACTCGTAGAGCTTAATATTAAAGCAGAGCAATAGTGCAAAGCGTCCGTTCGAGATGGCGTACAATAGTTATTAGGAAATGGACTGGTTTGTGACGTTTCGTGCGTGAAACATGGGAGTTGCATGGTTGCATTCTGCTCCTTGAGTGATTCGTTTTCTCGGCGTGATGAGGCGCAACGATCGAATGGACAGACAGTTGACAACAATAGCTTCCAGCTTGATTTCTTCCCTTCAGATGTTTTACGCTTCGCTATGCGCTCTAGATTAAAGCCAATACGAGAAAGAGATCTGCGTTATAGCAATTTCAGATAATGAATCCTTTGTATATCGCACACAGGAACTTCTGAGTTGTCAGTTACGCGAAAATGATCGAATATGGCCGAAACTGGCGTTCCTTAGATGAAGTTTTATTAGATTTTTTGTAGTTGTGTATATATGTTTAAATAAAATGATACGTTCAACAGCTTTCAATCTGAAAATTATGACGAATTCAGACATAGGCATTTAAAAACTTGATAAAGAAGCTGTGTGGATTCTAATTGTTGTGTCCAAGAGAACATTGCAAGCCCTTATTCAATGTATTTGTAATTCTGTTCCTTCATTGTATGTTTTTGCTAACATAATGTTCGTATATAAACATTTACATGAACATGTTTATGGTAATACCACAGTCTAGTATATACAGTCACGAAGCTTGAGTTGTGAGGGTGCTAGGAACAATTGACTGTGCCGGTGCTATTTCGCATTGTCTGTAATGAGGCGATATTAGCGATCCTAGTGGTTAGCAACTATCTATGGACGCATATTTACTACGTATTGAGCTTCGTGACTGTATATACTAGACTGTGGTAATACGGTAAATCCTCATGAGGCTAGAAATAACCATAACCTAATTCTTTCTAAATGTAGATTGGCCACGATTAATAGTAGCCATTTTGTTGTGGGTCTGAAACTTTTTAATAAAATTCCGTTCAACATTATAAATATTAATAATATTAGAGTTTCTGAAACTAAATTAAAAGACATGATCTTTAGCAAATACTTTTACACAGTACAGAAATATATTGAATTTGATTTTAATTAATTTATATATAAATAATATTACTTTTGACTATTTTTAATTCGTTTATTTTATGACGCTTTTTCAACTGCTATGGTTACCTAACGCCTGATTGAAATAAAGATGATAAGTTAATGACAGAATTACACTTCATTAGCTTTATTCACTTGTTTCGCTTGGGCTGATTACCTGGTTGTGTTTTTTCCGAGGTTTTCCCCAACTATAAGGCAAATGTCAGGTAACCTATGGCGAATCCTCGACCTCATCTCGCCAAATATCATCTCGCTATCATCAATTCCATCGAGGGTAAATAACCTCGTAGTTGATACAGCATCGTTAAATAACCAAGTAAAATAAAAATTCACTTGTTTCTATTAGCTTTTGTCTGCAATTGTTCAATCCAAAACCTCCTCAAATTGGTGTACTGAAGCTTTAAAATTTCCTTTTATTGAGTACACATATATTGTCATCAAAATAGGTAATTAAAAAAACAATAGTTTATAAATGGCAAAGAAAAAATGATTTTGTCCGTTCTGGGACCTGAAGAATCCAAAATTGGCGAGATAGGTAGGGCCTATTTGGTGCCATTAAAAAAAACACTCCTTGGCACACCCTTTATAAATGAAAAGCATAGTATTTGAAAATATGTTCAAAATATTCCTTCTTTGATACCTTACAACTTTTGTATAAATAGTTTCTTCATAAAGTTAGAAATAACAAAGTTACAAGCATTGTTCCATACTTTTTACTCACCCTGTGTAACAAAGTACAATTTGTGATCTCCATGACAACGTATTCATTTATTTTTTCAAGCTGTTTTGTGTGTATTGAAGTAACTCTAGTCTGAATCATGTAACTTCATCTAAATGTGATGCATAATTCTAATTTTTTATATTGTGAAGTTTTCTGTTAAGAGTTCTGGTGTCACAGCCATGTTGATGTAATTATTTTGTGACGTAACATATGCAAAATTCTGACGGAACCCTATTGACTCGTTCAGGAGCATACACAAACTTTGGCAAAGAGACGAAAATTATAATCTGATAAGGCTTGTGTCTTTACGAAGCAGGGAGATGAGGACGTGTGTAGTTTGTATGTCTATCACGCAGGGAAGTTTTACCAATTAGCTGATTGCTTTACCAAGTAGAGCAGGGATGTACAGAAGCCTTCACTTCTACCCTGCACTTGTGCCCATCTTGCTCTCAGTACCGGGCGTGATGAAGATTGATTAGCGTGCTGCCACATATGGACTTTCCAGCCTGATTTCCGCATGATTCATTACAGCCTGGCTGCAGCTCAGTCTACATTTCTCTTAGGAGTTTCTTATAAAAGTCAAGTTGGAAAGTTGCGATATCTGGTGATACCGAAATCTGTGTTGTAATTCAACAAGTGTCGAACTCTTCATGCAAGTAGTTAGTACCATGGACAAATGTGGCGTTGTTAGCTGAAGAGGAGTGATGCTAAGGGATGTGGTACTGAAGCTAAATGACAACTGTGATCAGTATGGGATGAAGATAAATGCAAACAAGACGAAGACAATGGTTGTCGGAAGAAAAATAAAGAAGGTAAACTTGAGAATTCTAAATGAGGCAGTAGAGCAAGTGATTATATCTCGTGACCAGAATATTGTACGAAATAGAACTCTAAAAATTGGAGATTTATCCTTCGAAGAGGTAGAAAAATTCAAATATCTTGGAACAACAGTAACAAATATAAATGACACTCGGGAGGAAGTTAAACGAAGAATAAATATGGGAAATGCCTGTTATTATTCGGTTGAGAAGCTTTTATCATCCAGTCTTCTGTCAAAATTTTGAAAGTTAGAATTTATAAAACAGTTATATTACCGGTTGTTCTTTATGGCTGTGAAACTTAGACTCTCACTTTGAGAGAGGAACAGAGATTAAGGGTGTTTGAGAATAAGGTTCTTAGGAAAATATTTGGGGCTAAGAGGGATGAAGTTACAGGAGAATGGAGAAAGTTACACAACGCAGAACTGCACGCATTGTATTCTTCACCTGACATAATTAGGAACATTAAATCCAGACGTTTGAGATGGGCAGGGCATGTAGCACGTATGGGCGAATCCAGAAATGCATATAGAGTGTTAGTTGGGAGGCCGGAGGGAAAAAGGCCTTTGGGGAGGCCGAGACGTAGATGGGAATATAATATTAAAATGGATTTGAGGGAGGTAGGATATGATGATAGAGACTGGATTAATCTTGCTCAGGATAGGGACCGATGGCGGGCTTATGTGAGGGCGGCAATGAACCTCCGGGTTCCTTAAAAGCCAGTAAGTAAGTAAGTAAGTAAGTAAGTAAGAGCAAGTGGACAGCTTCAAATACTTGGGGTGTCTTATAAGCAGTAACATGAGCTGCTGCCAGGAAGTCAAAAGGAGGATAGCAATGGCCAAGGAAGCTTTTAATAGAAAAAGGAGCATCTTCTGCGCACCTCTGGAGAAAGAACTAAGGAAGAGACTAGTGAAGTGCTTTATGTGGGGTGTGCCATTGTATGGGGCAGAAACATGGACATTACGACGAAGTGAAGAGAAGCGACTAGAAGCATTTGAAATGTGGATATGGAGAAGAATGGAACGTGCGAAATGGACAGACAGAATAAGAAATGAAGCTGTGTTGGAAAGGGTGGATGAAGAAAGAATGATGCTGAAACTGATCAGGAAGAGAAAAAGGAATTGGTTGAGTCACTGGCTAAGAAGAAACTGCCTACTGAAGGATGCACTGGAAGGAATGGTGAACGGGAGAAGAGTTCGGGGTAGAAGAAGATATTCTTCCTACGATGCACACAAAAAAAATTATTCTTTAAAACTTGTATCGTAAATAGCTTTAATTCCCTTACATATATTTTTTATGTTTTTTCACTAACTGCCCCTTAATTTAGATTTTTATTAGAAGTTTTCATACCGTATTTGCATGCTATTTTGTTTACGTAGTTTATGCTGCTCAAATTCCAGCTCTCTTCGGCTTTTGATATTAATATTTGGTCATTTGATACATAAATATGCAAATTGTAAAAGAAAGTATACAGGTGTAACTGCATAAATATGTATGTTACGGCAGCTGATTTATTTTAATTCTCGTTTTGAACAATTCTATTTGAATAATTGATTAAATGGCGATCTTACTCGTGTTAATTGTGTAAGCATGTGCAGTTTACAGCTGTTTCGGTGCTTCTTCACACCATCCTCAGAGCCTACTAGATCTCGGCGTCATCTCGAACTTCGCTGCCTGTTGTGTGGGTGCGTTCGATTGTTGAAAAGTGTTGAAATGTGGTGTCAAATAGTGTGTGTGTTCTGAAATTGATCTGTGTGTTGAGAATTTGATCAGGGTGTGTTTTAGTGTGTCTGTATATTTCATATTGTTCTAGTGTGTTGAGTTTTTGGTTTTTGGGTTGTATGTTGACAACAAACACACCTTCAAAATATAGAGAAAACCAACCATCACCACCACACACATACACAACACATCTAACCACCCCACACAACACAAACATGCTGCATTCAGGACAATGGTACACAGATTACTGAACATACCCATGAGCCAACAACACTACAATGAAGAAGTGAACACAATCAAATACATAGCACAAGAAAACGGTTACAACCCAAACATAATAGACAACATCATAAGGAAGACAAAACAAAAACTTAACAAACACAAAAACACACAAAACACAACACAAACACAAGAAATACATCACACTAACATACGAAAGCAAAAATACACACAAGATCGCATCCTCATTCAGAAAACAGAAATACAACATAGCATACAGAACAGAAAACACACTACAAAGACATCTCAACACACAAACAACACAAACAAATAAATACAACCACACAGGCGTATACAAACTCACATGCAATAGTTGCGACAGTTTCTACATTGGACAGACAGGCAGATCATTCCAAACTCGATACAAAGAACACATTAAAGCAATAACCAGAGGACACAATACATCTACATATGCTGAACACATAACTAATGCTAACCACACATACAATAACATAAATACAGACATGGAAATCCTACACACACAACCCAAAAACCAAAAACTCAACACACTAGAACAATATGAAATATACAGACACACTAAAACACACCCTGATCAAATTCTCAACACACAGATCAATTTCAGAACACACACACTATTTGACACCACATTTCAACACTTTTCAACAATCGAACGCACCCACACAACAGGCAGCGAAGTTCGAGATGACGCCGAGATCTAGTAGGCTCTGAGGATGGTGTGAAGAAGCACCGAAACAGCTGTAAGCCGCACATGCTTACATAATTAACACGAGTAAGATCGCCATTTAATCAATTATTTATAATAAAGTGTTAAAAGTAGTCTACGAAAGATTTAACATGAATTCTGTTTGACTTTTATGTCTCTCCTGTAAACGGGCGTTGTTTCGTGCGATTCAAATGCATGCAGACGCTCTGTTGATAGTCTTTCTGCTTGCCTTGATCTAGGATAGCCGAAATCATTAGCAACTCAGCCGCCGCGTCTGTCAAGCCTTTATTGAGAGCCTTCTCGCCGTGGCCGGGCCTTTCTGTGCAGCTATTGTATCGGCCGTGTACTCCTCAGGGTGTCCGAGCCACATATTGTGGAACGTGTTGTACAACAATGGGCTGTCATTCAGGACATAGAATGTTGAAAATGTTCTGCCCTGTAAGAGATATGCTTTGTGTGCCGCGGACTCCAGGTCTGAACAACCCCCTGCCCCAAAATATTGGTGCGTTGTGGCCTGTGGAAGTGAGTTGAGCAAAGAAAATTTCTATTTGAGATGAATAGAGGACGAAAATTAATCAATAATGTGTTCTATTACATATCCATTACTCTTTACCAACGATGGGGTAGTTTTTCGATTTCCTCTAGGGCCCAATGTAATACTTACTTACTGGCTTTTAAGGAACCCGGAGGTTCATTGCCGCCCTCATATAAGCCCGCCATTGGTCCCTATCCTGAGCAAGATTAATCCAGTCTCTAACATCATATCCCACCTCCTTCAAATCCATTTTAATATTATCTTCCCATCTACGTCTCGGCCTCCCCAAAGGTCTTTTTCCCTCCGGCCTCCCAACTAACACTCTATATGCATTTCTGGATTCACCCATACGTGCTACATGTCCTGCCCATCTCAAACGTCTGGATTTAATGTTCCTAAATATGTGAGGTGAAGAATACAATGCGTGCAGTTCTGTGTTGTGTAACTTTCTCCATTCTCCTGTAACTTCATCCCTCTTAGCCCCAAATATTTTCCTAAGAACTTTATTCTCAAACACCTTTAATCTCTGTTCCTCTCTCAAAGTGAGAGTCCAAGTTTCACAACCATGCAGAACAACCGGTAATATAACTGTTTTATAAATTCTAACTTTCAGATTTTAATTGTCAAGAGTACAACATTGCCCCATAAGGATATACATAAATATACGTGGACTTCTCCAGACGGAATGACACATAACCAGATAGATCACATCTTGGTAGATAAAAGAAGGCACGCTACTGGGTGTTCAGTTCAAAATGTGTCATGGCTCGCTGTATGTCGTCATGTGGCTAGCCGATGAGCCTAGAGAATTCAATCTTCCTACACTTCCGCAGAGGCGTATTACCTAAATGCGAGAGAAGTTGCCTAGCAAGTACGGCGTTCATTCTGAAGATTACTTACCGATACGTACGGTAACGCCAGTAGTGGTAAGAATGTGAACTGTTTGGAAACACGTACTGAAGTGAGTTTTTTTTCTTACTGTCGGGATATGGGGAGAGGGTTAAGATGATTACTTACGTATTTGTTGACATTAACTTCGACGGTCAACATGGACACGGAGCATTTTGATTTGTGTTGTGGAATGTTGCCGTACGCAACCGATGATAACAAATACCCTGCGTACGACTTGCCCGCGCAAAACACAGTTCGAAAGAGGTTATGGTAGTACACATACTTTACAGACCGCCATCTGTTGCTACGACATTCAAGTTATACCGTACACGTTCTCAAGTTCAGATTAAACGCCTTGATTAATAGGCAACTTATCTGACATAAAAGCTGAAACTCGCTTCAAATCGCTGACTCACAACAGTGACGTCATGACACACTTTGAAATTAACACCCAGTAGTATAGTAGACATTCGAACTTTCAGGGGGGCAGACTGTAATTCTGACCATTATTTGGTAATTGGAGAATTAAGAGAAAGACTATCAGTAGCCAAGCGAGTAGAGCAACAAGCTAATATTAGTAGATTCAATATTTTGAAATTAAAGGCCGAGGAAACTAAGTAACATTATCAGGTTGAAATTTCAAATAGGTTTGCTGCTTTAGCAACTGCTGACGAAGCTGAGGAAGAGTTAGATGTTAATAGCATGTGGGACAATATCCGAGATAATATCAAAATTGCAGCTGAGCAGAGCATAGGGCCCACTGTAATAGAAAAATTATTTAAGATGTGCCTACTTTTCTTTCTTTCAGTCGATAATCCGATATGCCCTAATTTTCTGGGGAAATGGAACCAAAATTGGAAGCGTCTTGATTTTACAAAAGAAAGCCATTAGAATTTATGTAAATCAAACTATCTGGAACATTGTCGGCCATTTTTCAGACAATCACGGATTTTAACAGTTTCATAAATTTGTATATACAGGGTGTTTCAAAAATACGGGGCATAATTTCAGGTATGTATTTCCCACATGTAGACAATGAAAATAGTTCATTACAACATGTGTCGGAAATGTTTTATTTCCGAGTTATGGCCTTCACAACATTGAAATTCACCGGAACGTTTTTCTTTCCGCAGGTCGTTGCCGTCAAAGGAGACATTAAGAGGGCACTCTGACAGTTCATTCCGAGGCGAAGGTTACATTCAGTGTTGTGTAGGCATGTATTCAAATCAAACAGACTTACGGGGCAGGCGTACACAAACTTCCTGGAAAACACCATACCTCATGTTTTAGAAGACACTCCACTGATCAATCGTCAACACATTCACTTCTTGCATGATGGCGCTCCTGCACACTTCAGTCGTACGGCTCGCCGGTACTTGGATCGAAGGTTTCCTGATCCATGGATAGGTAGAGGTGGCCCAATTGCTTGGCCTCCACGCTCACCTGATCTGAACCCTCTCGATTTCTACTTGTGGGGCCATTTAAAATCATTGGTTTTTTCGTCTCAGGTGCCTGATTTGGAATCCCTTCGGAATCGAATTGTGGCATGTTCTGAGGACATACGCAATACTCCTGGAGTTTGGGATCGTGTTCGCAGGTCAGTGACACATCGATGTGAGGTCTGTATTCAAGCAGGAGGTGGACATTTTGAACATCTTCTGTAATGACAACGACCTGCGGAAAGAAAAACGTTCCTGTGAATTTCAATGTTGTGAAGGCCATAACTCGGAAATGAAGCATTTCCGGACACATGTTGTAATGAACTATTTTGATTGTCTACATGTGGGAGATACATACCTGAAATGATGCCCCGTATTTTTGAAACACCTTGCATATGATATAGTACTTTACACTCGAAAAAAATATCGACAATTACTCATTAGTGGCCAATATACATGATCATGAAATTAGAAATAGTGAACAAATTAATATTCCATATTGTAGATTATACAATAGCAACACAAACTTTTTAATTATGGCGATGAAATTATATAATAAGCTCCCAAGTCAATATTATAAATTACCAATCAATAGCTTCAAAACTAGATTTTACAATTGGTTATTAAATAACCCTTTTTATTCTGTTGCTGAGTTTTTCAACAAAAATTTGTATGAAATTGAATTTTAATAAATAACTTTAATTACAATTTAGTTAGTTTTCTTTAATTTAAAAGTTTCAGTTATATCATGTTTTCATTGTATTATTTAAATTTTACTGTTTCTATTATTATTGTTTTTTAAAATGTATTTAAATGTTTTTCAATGTATTCTGACGAAGCCTAAAACTGTATGTCTAATGGCCAAATAAATTGAATTGAATTCTTCTCACGCAGCCAATCACAACACTTTTAATGGATTCTCGTCCTATTTCAATTATAATCTATACGGAATATGTATGATAAGTCTTTCTTATGTTAAATTTTAACGTACCTTGTTAACATGTTTCGACCTATTTTGAGTCATCTTCAGAACTGGTCGTTGTTGGTGTTGGCGCCTCTTCTTTCCTGATTGGGTGCGTTCGTAGTGTAGAGTCAAAGAGTGTATGTGTTTTGAAATTGAGTTGTGTGTTGAGAATATCGTTCAGGGTGTGTTTTCGTGTGTCTGTATATTTCATATTGTTCTAGTGTGTTGAGTTTCTGGCTTTTTGGTTGGATGTGTAGTATTTCCATGTCTGTGTTGATGTCTCTGTAGGTGTGGTTGGCATTTGTGATGCGTTCTGCATATGTGGAAGTGTTTTGTAATTTTGTTATGGCTGTGATGTGTTCTTTGTAACTTGTTTGAAATGATCTGCCTGTCTGTCCTATGTAGAAGTTGTTGCAGGTGTTACATTTGAGTTTGTATACGCCTGTGTGGTTGTATTTGTTTGTTTGTGTGTTGAGATGTTTTGTAGAGTGTTATTTGTTCTGTATGTGATGTTGTAATTTAATTTCTTGAATGAGGTTGCAATTTTATGTGTGTTTTTATTTTCGTATGTTAGTGTGATGTATTTTTTGTGTTCTTGTGTTTGTGTTGTATTCTTCTGTTTTTTTTTTTTTGGTTTTGTTTTGTCTTACGTATTATGTTGTCTATTATGTTAGGGTTGTATCCGTTTTCTTGTGCTATGTATTTGATTGTGTTTAGTTCTTCGTTGTAATCCTGTTGGTTCATTGGTATGTTGAGTAGTCTGTGTACCATTGTTCGGAATGCAGCTTGTTTGTGTTGTGTGGGGTGGTTGGATGTGTTGTGTATGTGTGTTGTTGTTGTTGGTTTTCTGTATACTTTGAATGTGTGTTTGTTGTCTACTTTTGTTATTGTGATGTCTAGAAAATTTATGGATTTGTTGTTTTCAATTTCTAATGTGTAGTGTAGCTTTGGGTGTATTTTGTTTATGTGTTGATGCAGGTTTTGGATCTGTCTTTTGTTTCCTTTGTATAGTATTAGTATGTCATCTACGTATCTGTGCCAATATATGATGTTGTCTGCGTGTTTGTTGTTGTCTTTGTTTAGTATGTATGTCTGTTCTATGTAGTGTAAGAATATTTCTGCTAGTATGCTAGTACATATTCCGAAGTGATACAGTGTTAAAAGTTGTGTAATCAAGATGTATAATCTACTGTATAATATAATTTAAACTGGTAATGGAAATTACTAGAAAACGGCTGAACGGATTTTAATAAATGACCCCTCATTTTGAAGCTTGGAACCCAAACTTTTTCAGAAAAATAGTAGTTTTCAGTGAAATGTCAAATTATCTACATCATTTCCCTATTTTCCATAATCCATCTGTCCGTCAGTTTTGAGAAATAATGGCTTTTCAAAATAAAACAAAACACAAACACACTACAATAAACAATATTACACGAAGGCCATGACCTGCAGGATAGGTGGCATTTTAGAGCTCAAATTCAATTGGTTATTAAACACTTCAAGACTTATTAAAAATAATTTACAGGTCTGATTCTGCGGTGTGAAATTTTCTGGGTACAGCTGTGTATTGGATATTAAAATCTACAAAACTTGAGATGGTTTGATGACATTATTACCATTAGAAATGGAATATTGTTATAGTTAATGCCATAATATGACTATTTTTCATTAATTATACATATTAATGCTCTATTGATGTTATGAGAGTGAACCGTTTTGGGGTTATATAAGTAGTTGTAGAGAATATCTGTACTTAGATCTTCATTTCTATAATTTACTGAGTGATTGTTGTAATATATATAAAAGAATATTACAGATAGAGAATGAACTATTCCGAAGTGTCATTTCTTTAATTGGCTAGTATTCTAAAGCCAAAAATCTGTTGTGAATTCCATAGTTGCTTCGTAAAGAACTTTTTTTTTTAAATTTCTAACTACAAAATTACATTTTTCTTACGTATTTATCACAACAATTTTGTTACAAATCACGCCATTGTTGTAAACTCTTCAAGACTGTACATTAGGATGCAAAATTGAACTGTAAAGAATCAAGTTGGTAGGATTCTTGTGATCTGTAACAATTGTGATAAGTGCGTAAGAATGATGTAATTTTTAGTTAAAAATGGGGGAAAAATCTGTACAAAGCAACTAAGGAATTAACGATACATTTTTAGCTTCAGAATACTAGATAATTAAAAGAAATGATATTTCTGAATAGTTCATTCTCTATTTGTAATATTCTTTTACCCTTAAAACTAAAGATAAAAAAGGTATTTTACTATCAAATTTAAATTACTGTAACTCTGAAAATATTGAGTTTAGGACAAATGTTTACATGACATCTTTGTGTCAGAATGTCTCCAGAAATAAGATCCGTAAGTGGCGGTAACTCTTCGTAAATCACCCTGTATGTATCTAAGCAGTTTTATTCTTAAAATAACTGGCGTAGCTCAGGTAACAGTGTGTTTGCATACTGATCTTAGTTTGCACTCGGCGTGGGTTTGAAGTCGCTACTTCGGATACCTGAAGCATGGTGATCATTGAAAAATAGGCAAGACTTGTCTGCATTTGCAGATTTCGAATGCAAGCCGTGCAAAACTTTCTGCAGCACAGCGTTCCCTGTCTGGTGCGCTTCCTGATTTTATTACCCCTCGTACTTCTGCCTTCTCAGTTCCACTCAGCTGCTTCCCCTGATTGGTGGAGAAGAAATCTGGTATTGTGTGGAGTGTTCCAGTGAAGCACTAGTTGCCTAACAGGCTTAGGACAATTTGGTACATCATCATCATCATCATCATCATCATCATCATCAACATCATCATCATCATCATCATCATCATCATCATCATCATCATCAACATCATCATCATCATCATCATCATCATCACCATCATCACAATCATAATAATAATCATCATCATAGTCACCATAATATCATAATCATCACAATCATCATAATAATCACAACAATAATCATAAACATCATCAATACTGCTGTTTATATTCTGGTAGTCTTTTTACAGCTTAAAGAGATACGCTGACGTCACAAAATTACCTCTGAAATCAACAGCATTCAGGCATGTTTAATAAAAAGGCCTATACATATTACCTAAAACAGACAATTACAATTTTTTCTGTAATATGTATGAACAATATTCAGAATACAATTATTTAGCATTTGGTATTTGAAACCAATCAATTGATTATTCTCTAGTAAAGTGTGGAACTAACAAATGGTAGATATGGTAGGTAGGTAGGTAAGTAGGTAAGTATTTAATAACGGGAGTAGAAGAGTTATTACTTAGCTAAAGAAACTGTCGAGAATGCATGCTACTTATGTATAGTTGTAGGTAAATGTAATAGAAGTTATGGTGAAATCCTATACAGAAAAGTGGTGGTACACCATAACTGGTATAAATGTTGGTGACAATACAAATAAATAAATAAATTAATAAATTAATAAGTGAATAAGTGAGTAAATAAATGAATAAATAAATAATAAATTAAAAATAAAAATAAATAATTAAAATATATAATAAATAAATAAACAAACAAATAAACAAACAAATAAATAAATAAGTGAATAAGTGAGTAAATAAATGAATGAATAAATAAATAAATAATAAATAAATGAATAAACCTTTAAAAATAATAATAAATTAAAAATTTAAAAAATAAAAATTAATATATATAATAATTAAATAAATAAACTTAAAAACAAATAAATAAACAAATGAAAATAAATAATGAACAAATAAATAAATAAATGAATAAATTAAAAATAAATAATAAATTAGAAATAAAAATAAATAATTAAAATATATAATAATTAAATAAATAAACAAATAAATAAACAAATAAATAAATAATTAATTGAATAAATAAATAATAAAAAATAAAAATAAATAAAAAATATATAATAAATAAATGAATAAATAAATAAATAAGTAAAAAAATAAATAAATTAAATAAAATTAAATTAAAATAAATAATAAAATAATAATAAAAATAAATAAAAAAATAATAAATAAATAAATAAATTAAAAATAAATAAAAAATAAAAAATAATAAATAAAAATAAATAATAAAAATAAAAAATAAATAATAAATTAAAAATAAATAATAAATAATTAAAAAAATGAATAAATAAAAAATAAAATAAATAAGTGGGTAAATAAATGAATAAATAAATAATAAATAAATGAATAAAATGAACAAATAAATAATAAAAATTAAAAATAAATAATGAATAAATGAAAATAAATAAAAATAAAATACAAAAAATAAATAAATAAAAATAAATTAAAAAAAGAAATAAATAAAAATAAGTAATAAAAATAAATAAATAAAAATAAATAAATAAATAATAAATAAATAAAAAATAAACAAACAAACAAATAAATAAATGAGGGAATAAGTAAGTGAATAATTTGAGTAAATGAATGAATAAATAGATGAATAAATTAAAAATAAATAATAAATTTTAAATAAATAATAAAAATAAATAAATAAAAAAATAAATAATAAATAAATACAAAAATATTTAAATGAATACTTAAAAATATAAATAAATACATAAATACTGAAATAAATCAATAAATATATACATAAATAAATACTGAAATAATTTTCTGCCAATATTCAACGAATTAAAAAAAAAATTCTAGGATATTGTATTGTATTAACATTCCATAATATTCGTACATCGCTTCACAGCTAGAATGTGGAACATGTCAAAAAATCTTAATACTACTATAAAGTCTTAATTATATTCACAGTCTAGTTGAAATATACAGGATGTTCTAAAAAAAAGTTTCCAATATTTAGAGAGGAGATAGTATGCATCAAACAAGAAATAAAAGTCCTATAAACATGGATCCTAAAATTAATATCTTCTGAGTAATGAGAAAATATTTACCATCACTGCAAGAACAGCATAATATCTTCCACTGTGACCTCTTTGGCAAGAAACAAATGAGGAAACAAAATGCAACCATTTGTCTCTACGTATTAGTTTCGTATTTGTTGAATAGGAGCATATTTTGTTTCTTGTGAGAAATTAGGTACTTCTTTAATGTCGCCTTAAATAATGATAGTGAGTGAAATTGGATTTTACCCACTGTTATCAGTTGGTAAAGTGAGCCTTAATTTTTTTTTAAATATACGCATTGCCAAAGAAAATACAGTAGTCAATCTACAAGCTTCATTCAATAAGAAATTAGGTCTATTTCATTACCTTGGTCTTTCATGACGTAAATATTTTATTTTTTAGTAGGTTATTTTACGACGCTTTATTAACAGCTTAGGTTATTTAGCGTCTGAATGAGATGAAGATGATAATGCCGGTGAAATGATTCCGAGGTCCAACACCGAAAGTTACCCAGCATTTGCTCATATTGGGTTGAGACGTAAATATTACGCGTAACACAAATAAGTAACAAATTTAGCATTCATATTTACATTTATTATTCTCAAGTTATATCTGTAATACTCATTGCAACAAGATATAGCATTCCAATTTTCTTAACCCCTTTGTTGATTATATGACCGGTTTAGACGGCCATGAAATCGTGATCTTGAATAAAACTGGCTGTAATTCCATGGATACTTATTTCTTAATGGTTCTGAGTTTAGATGGCAGTGAAATTGTGATCTTATAACATCTGAAACATGAAATTTGAGCTATCGTAGAAAAAATACACTTCTGATGTGAATAAATTTGCCATCTTTATTTTATCGATTATTCTACATGTCACTTAAGAATGTTCATCCATTAACCATGAGTGAGAGGTAGTGTTCTTTGTGAATATTATAACATCAGTATAATACTTGAGGCTTTCTACTGTGTAAAATCGATGTGGAAATTCAATTATGCTAAAACATTTTGTTTTGATCAACATCTGGTTGTTCTATTTTCCATTGTCTGGTTTCCTCTTTAGTAACTGCATTATGATCAATATATGGAAGATACGCATAATTCGTTGTATTTCTGACTTTAGTTTCTGTATATTGTTGAAATGAAAGCGTTGAGAAATGACATTGTTTTGAACTTTATATATAGGGCTATTCCATCTCAAATCGACCGAAATATAGAGAAAATTGACCTTGCAATTTTTAAATACAATGAAACGTTTTCTGTCCGTTGACAACTGTATTACAATGCTTTGTGCAAAGTTTGGGGCATCAGAACTTCATAGTGTTTGAATTAAAAATATTTAAATTTAACGTATTTTATAAAATTAGCAACTTTAAACTGTTGTGGCTCCGAAACCCTTTCACCCAATGATCAAAATCATGGTTTATTTTGATGCTGAGAAGTTAAAGTTTATATTGACATATAAACAGATTTTCTTACTTTTTATGGAAATGGAGAAATTTAGATTTTTCCTCATTAAGACGCCTTTGCCAGGAAAAATATTTTAAAATATATAGTTAGATTCCGCATTGAAAGTACAAATAAACACATATTTTTACTGATGGTATGTTGATAAGAAAGTATTGAAAATATCGAATAAAGAAAATAAATAGTAGCGCGTGAACTAACCAGCTGACTGTGAGGCGGGAGCTAGCCGAGGTAAGCAAGGCCAGGAGACAAACACGTGATGTGTCGTCTAGCAGTCATGGCTGTGCTAGCTTTTTCACAGGTTTTCATAAACACAGGAGTAAAATGGCACGCAACGCTCGCTTATCTTCAGCTCTCGGCCAGTGCGTGCGGTACTGCCCCGTTCAAGTCTAGGCGTGTGAAAATAATCTATTTAATACCCTCGAAACTTATTGCCGAACCACTAAGCAAACAATGCCGAATCCCTCTTAATAATGCAAGGTTTTTTCTCAGTATTTTTTTACATTTTTAAAAATAGGCAAAAAGCCTAAAAGTAAGTAAAATCAGATTATCTGTCTCTCTGTATACAATAAAAATGAGACTTACTTCTTAACATAACCTACCAAATGTCAGCTTCAAAATGAGCTCTCGTTCAATGTTCTGCAGTAAATGGTTCCAGAGTTCTGAGCGCTGAAAGAGGCTTGTTTTTATAAAATACGCAAAATTTGTCGCTCAATAGTACGAAAACCGTTTGACTTTCGATAGTATATTTTTGAAAATGCACTGTCCTCAGCACCTTGCATAAATAGGGAAAAAAATTAGAGTATAAAAAATGCGAGGTTTTTTACTGATCGATTTCATATGCAATAGCACATATGATCTACTGTAAACATTGACAGTTTTTTTCACTCTGATATTTTTACGTATGTATTGTAGGTGCCTTGTCTTACAGGCCTATTGTTTGGAATATATTTAAATGCCTAGTAACTGAGAGAAATAGCACAGAACTTTTAACATCCATATTGTGCTGTGTTGTTGCAGATGTCGGATCTGGAAATGTTCAACCTGTCGGACGGGATCTTCACTACGGTGGGTTAACAGCACAACGGTTTTGGTGAGTACACACTTTCTGAAAATTAAGCGTGAAATTTAGGCCTATGACGAAGAGTGGCGTGTGTCTTAGCATTTAATGATTTTGGGGCACTTCTGATGGAATTTCGAAATAACATTTTGGCAGCCTAATCTTCAAATATCAGAGAATATATTAGAAATAAAATTAAAAAAAATGGAATTTTTGAACGTTTTCATTAACATCTTCTCTTGACGGGAGACTTCACTGAAAATCATGAATGATAGTTATTGATTTACATGCGTAGATTACCTTACTTAGAAAGCGCTGTATTGACTTAAGCGTAGCAAACACAACAAAAGTTTCTATCCATTATATATTCTGTTGAAGCGACTCCTTCACATCCCACCTGGCTCACTTCGCTTTTTAAAACATTCTGTATATTTGAGTTTTTGGAGACTATTAAATGAAATATGTAATAACACTGTAAATAGCAGTACGTACGCCTTCACGTCATGGACTTGCAGAGGGGTAAATGCGGTTCTAGCAGAGGTTCTCTGGCTACAATGTTGCCAGATTTCTACAGCTACATTAAATCCAGGCTTCGAGACTTTGGACCCGATACAATAAGTTTACTGTGCATGCACTATAGATTGTTGACTCGCTGCAGGTAGATAGAGATGTGTTGAGGTAACAACGTTGCCATTTACAGTAGAGTACGGTAGTATGGGGAAACACACATATGTACATTCTGAAAGTAAATATACATTTCACAATGAATGTCAAAAGAATGTGAAAAGCATTTATTCTCCTGTCTTTTATAAGCATTTTTGTTTAATTATACACAGTGTTAATGGTGGAAATAAGCATGTAGCAATTTTAATTTGTCCATTTATCCTATTGGTCGTGTTTAGGAAGTGCAGTTACAGTACCGAATTGCGATGTACTACAAGATACATTCTCAGTGTCTCAAACGTAAATCTTTTTCGCTTATCTGCCAGAGTTTGTACTGTGAAAAGCTGCGCTCTACGTCGCATGACGTGATAGGAGCAAAACGAAAAAACCTAACATCATTGCAGTCTCTAAGAGACAGTCCTTTATTCTCGGGCGACTCTATGTCCACTAATTTGCTGCTTATGTTACACAATGCTCCATATCCGTTATTTTTACATAAAATTGATTTCCACTTCTGTTTCACACGTTCAGTAACCGGTGTACTTGATGTCTCATTAATTCTCTGCATCATTTTCTAAATTAATTTGAGAGCTTCCGGCATCTCTTGCTCTGACTTTTCTAACCGTGTCATAGTTTCAGACACAGTTTGTATGAAAACCAAATTATTCGTCAGAACCTTCAAATCCAGAGCGTTTTTTCTTTGCGTATTTGTTGGCATTCATTCTACAGTACCCCACCCACTGTACGCTTTACCACTATACTCAGTACGCCGTTATGCGGATTTCCCACTGAACTGCTCTATTGGGTCCGAAGTCTCGAAGCCTGCTTATAACAATCGACATGTGTAATTTGTAATTTCATTTTAGACGATTAATTAAAACCCGTATTTTATGGCAGAATACAGCTTACCATACACTACAGATACTACAAAAGACAAATTATATTTTTAAACAAGTTCATGAAGTCCATAATAATATTTTAACATAATTCTTTTTTTTTCTAAAATATTCCGCAAAGAAACAAGATGTTGTTTCACTTTATTGTTTCTTCTAGGCTACTTTCGAGATTCATACTATATGGGTAGGAATGTAATACGTAACCTAAATTTACAAAGAATAGGTCTGAGCCAAAGATAAAGTCAAATTAGGAAGACAATTTCGTTTATATGACGTCATTCCATTTCCGACCAATGAATTCCAACCAATCACAGTCACACTTTGCGATAAATTTTGCAGCTAGATTTATCGCTATCAATTTATCGCATGGTCGTTCTTTTGTTTAGTCGTTGTCGCCAACTGTTTCCCCGTAAATTGATGATCATGAATACATTAAGATGCAACTACACGGTTAAACTTTTCTTTCAACTTCAAAGCAATGAATGCAAGATTGATGTTTAATATTAATTAATATATTTACGCAGTGAAGACCACGTTCAAAACGGCGCACCATGTAGACACAAAATCTTCATGCTTTTAATTGAACGTACCTTTTAAACTTGATTCTTTCAATATTCTTCCCAGATTGCACGCATACGCGATTGGAATATTGAACTGTGTAGATGCAGCTTTAGTTCCGTTACACACTACAGCGAGAATGCGTTTGTCGAGCTATAAAAAATGCTTTCCTGTAGTACTGAGTAACGGTCGCAATAAGACACAGCTGACATTGGTCCTGCTCCCACAGGTAACTTAACCTGTAATTGTAGCCTATAAAATGTGTATTTTGTGAATGAAATTAAACAATTAATAGAAAGTCAGATGTTCAAATTTATGTAACATCATCGCATATCAAACCCAAAGATCTTGTATTAGTAATATATACAAGGCCTTTGATCAAACTGCCTTCCGTATGGCGTAATAAAATTCGTGTTTTATTTATCTATACAGAGATGGCATCACTGTGTAGCAACATGTCTCGCTGTGAATACATAAGCATTGCTATATAGCTGTCCCCACATATATTGCACAGTTCTTAGTTCTCTGTGTAGTGTGTAATGTAACGAAGTACTAAATAAAGTGCGAAATTCTACATCCACATCTATATCTTCATCTTCTAATTCTATGTCCATTGTAGGCTATCTGAAAAAAATTACACTTTTTCATTCAGATTTAATAACTGCGTTTTCAACAATTCTTCATTTAATTAATGTATTAATCAGGTTAATGCAATTATATTGTAAAATTATTATTTAAATTATAATTTCAGCAGATAATGAAAATGTATTTATATTATAATAAGAGAAAAGTGCAGTACATGTAATTAACATTGTTAAACCTGCATTTCGCTTTTCGCAGTTGGCATTACTGAATAATAACATCGAATATCTTTATTGTAGTAATCGATATTCATCTTTTCAACTTCACAATGTCTGAATAGGTTAAGTATTCGTTAATATTCAGTTATTAACATTTTGTGACCGAATTTTAGGGATATATTATTTACATTTTTATTTTATTCACGAAATAGTCCTAATAAATGTCACTCGAGGTCTGAGATTTTCCAGATAAATGATTTATTACAAGATGTTAGCTTGATGCTCGTTACTGCGGCGTGTGATATCTTACCAAAAATATACATTACGCCCGTAACTGATGGCCACGATGATTCAGCGAACTGCGCTGCACGGTTTGAAAACCATTTTTATAAAATAATACGTTACAGTTCGTATCATATCGTAACATATCACTTTTTTAATATGTTTGGTTTCTTAGTATACATTCTTCTGTTTTTATTAAACAAAGGCACATCGTATTCATTTTCAAGAGCATTTTACACTTCATATAAGGTTTATTAACCTTTCCATAGCAACATATTCTTACTAATAATAACGTTCTTGTTGAGACACTGTTGTCAGGGTCGAAACGGCCAGCCAATCACAAATCTCGCATCTATAATAATCCATCAGAGCCATCGAACTTAGAATCCAACGAGTTCGATGAGCTCCGATGGATTTAATTACGATAATATGAAAGCTCTTATGGAAATAGGATGTCATCGATAACAAATTTCACTTCAAATGTTATCTCGTAACCCTGGCAACGAGCCTCGTAACAGAACTAACTAGCTTCTTTCCTAGCAACGTAATGTTTTTGCTTTAAATTTAACCTCTCTTACAATGACGAAAGATATTTTGTGCGAGATCGTGCGTATTTGCTTGTTTTCCGCACAGAACAATACGCGGTAAGTGTGAAATACCACATTCAGTATTCCCAACGTAACACACATAACAATTTCCCTCTTCTTACCGCTTAAGCGCGACATTCATTTTACTGCTTTAGGCTTTTAACATATTACTTTTAGAGACGTTTAACATAGTAATAATTATAAATTGGAAACTTACCACTGCAATTTCACCTAAATTGCAATGTTAATTATTGTTTTTAAATATTTGCAAAAATTAAGTAAAGTCTACTACGTCACGAAACTTATTGCATTCCTGATACAAGTAACATTAAGGAAGCCGTGAAAAAATCAACAAGATTCCAGATGCCGATGTTATTACTGCAATATGTTATATAAATAATATTGTTAAAATATTAAAATGAAAAATAAATCATTACATAACCTTACCGTTTGTTTTAAGTTCGCATTTATAGACTGGTGGGAAAAAGACAGACGTATATCACGGCCTGCTGGAGTATAGTAAACACAGAAAACATTTTATAGCAACAATTTTGAAGAAAGATATTTTGGTTTTCCGAAGTTCCCCTCATTGAACAGAAACCAAGATGGAGATTCCATTGCAACTAATTAGAAATTCGTCTTTCAGGTATGTAATAAACGATCTTCAAAAAATAATGTACGATACACGAGCGGTATATTTCTTTTCATGTTGTCGGAAATTAAAAAGCTCAACTACGTTTCGCTTTTTCAATCTTTTTCTCGACCATGAAAACGTTAACATACCGCGCTTGTAACGTATATTACTATTGCGTCGAAATTAAACGTAAGAGAGGAATGTCCAACGAATTTTGCATGTAACCCTATATTAAGTACAAGGATGTATTACTTGTCTTGAATTTACGACACGCGTCCCACAGACTTATTTAACTTCCGAGGAAGACATGTTAGATTTTATTCCCCTTTCAAATATATAGCCTTCGGTTGGGTTTGAACCCACGAACCTGTGACACCCACTAGACAACGGCCACTGTAATCTATCAGAACTGACAGTTTCAGAATCCAGTGATGAGTTACTATGTATTCCTTTGTCATTTTACGCATGTCTTGGTGGAAATACAATCTTATAGCTAAATCAGGATACTTTCCCTTTAAAAGAATCCATTTGGGTTGCAAGGGATAGTGAAGTGCAATCCATAACCTCTCCTATCCAAATCCCATCCTCAACCTGCCCGTGGTGCAACCTGCTTTTACAGATGAGGCTCTGGGGACCGAGTATTGGCGGTATAACCACAGCATCATATACACAGGAAATGCCGTATAGGTGGGAACCCCACCAATTCTACCCCTTCGGGCCGGCAACCCGTTGGGCAGTAATTTCATAACTGCTTTCAAATCTCACAATAAGCTAAGGACAATTCTTGGAAAAATGAAAATATTCTTAAACTGGCAACATGGAATATACAGGGTATATTTCGCAAGGATGATCAACTAGATGACATATTGGCAAAAAAAGGAATTTCAGTAGCAGTTATATCCGAGACAAAAAGGAAATTAAAAGGATCAAAAGAAACCAATAATAACATACAATTTTACAGTGGAGTTGACAGTAAATCAAGAGCAAAATCTGGAGTTATGTTAATTATAAAGAAACAATTGAAGTCCACAATAAATAACTAACACTTTTGGAATGAAAGAATAATCCAAATTAGAATTAAATTATCTCGAGGTTATATGAGAGTGATTGGAGTATATACTCCTGTAGAAGGAGAGGATGAAGAAAATGATCAGTTTTATACAAAACTACAAAGGATTGTGAATAAAGTTAATAGATCTGGCATGCTGGTATTGATAGGAGATTTTAATGCCAGAGTAGGGAATGTCAAGATTGAACACTGTATGGATGTACACGGAGAACAAACCTGTAATACAAATGGCAACAGATTAATTGATTTCTCGGTCTATAACGAACTCAAAATTATGAATACCTTGTTTGATCATAAAGATGGTCACAAATTTATATGGGAAGCTAGGAACTTAAAAAGTCTATTATAAATTATATAATATGTAAGAATAAAATAGCAAATATGGTACTAGACACAAAAGTATTTCGAGGCCCAGAAATTGAATCAGATCACTATCTTCTAGTAAGTTCTGTACACATAAAACCAAGATGGTGCAGAAAGAAAAAGAATATAAATCAGCCTCAGGAACTGTCTTATCGAGTAAGTTTATTTAAAGAATCTAATTATCAAAAATTAATTAAGAAATGCTTTAAACAAATTGTTCTTTGCGTTTACATTGTTGTGAAGGTTCAAATGAACGTATACATCTGTTTTGTGCATATAATTTTTATGTTTCCAATTCCGCCAACATAATATAATAATTTCTGAATTCCCATAACAATTGTAAAATAAGAAAAATACCAATGTACAACAATGCTTTCCGGCATTGTTAGTAGTAAATATATCCTACACTAGTATAGTAATATATACCAATATTCATCAATTCAATTAATATTTGTGAAGGAACTATTAAAAAACCTTTAAAATTAAGATTATTCTAATAATTTTCACACCTCTGTAGTTTAATTTGGCTATATCAGAAAAAAATTGGATACTGTTATAAAAGAAACTCCAATTCAGAATAATGTAGAAGATGAGTGGAACGCTATCCAAAATATTTTGAAGCATGCCGCTAAGGAAAGTTTTGGCACAAAAAGAAAATATCTAGGAAAAAAGTATTAAGAACATTGGATGATGACATAGTGAAAGTCATACCAGATAAAAGAGAAGCCTATAAGAAATATTGTCTACTAAAGCTGAGGAGGATAAAATAGAATATTATAGAAAAAGAGCTATCGCTAAAAGAGAAGTACGGAAAAACCATAGACATAATTGGGAAGAATTTGTAGCTTATTTTGAGAATGATTTGTACAGACCTCAACCACAAACACACAAAATCCTTAATAATTTGAACATGTTATGAAAATGTTAAGGTAAATGTTTTTCCATTAGAAAATTGGTTACAATATTTTCAGAAATTATGGTCCCAAACTGTTGAACCTCTTGAAATACCAGTTTCTGCTAATACTGAAATTGAACCCATCTCCAAATTTGAACTAGTTCAAGTTTTAAAGAAAATGAAGAACAATAAAGTCCCAGGAGAGGATTTACTGAATACTGAATTGTTTAAATATGCAAGCCAGACATTTATAAATAGACTCCTTCACTTTCTAAATAAGATTTGGACAGGAGATGATATACCAGCAAGTTGGACAAAATCAATCGTAGTTCCTATATTCAAAAGAGGAGACATAAAATAGTACGGCAACTACAGAGGGATCAGTCTATTAAATACAGGATATAAAATCTTTACCAGAATAATCAAGAACAAATTGTATAAACTTTATGAAACACTTTTCGCAGAAGAACAAAATGGTTTCCGAAAGGGAAGATCATGTTGCGATGGATTTTTACATTAAAATTATTGATGGAAAAACACCGGGAATTCAACTTAGAATAGTACAATATGCAACGAGCCTATAATGTATGTATTTATTTACACTGCAAGTGGGCAAGCACCCGGTGGCAGTGGTATATACAATATTAACAATACACAATAAAATGATAAGCAATACACAATAAAATTTACAATACACAATACAATTTTACAAACATATACAAGCCACACAATACAATAAGAATACACAATACAATTTAACACAATAATAATAAAACATAAAATAAAATACCTAATTTTACAATACAACCTACATAATTATGTATAGGCCCTACATAAGTTTCAATAGTCTTTCACTTTACTCTCATCTCACTCACTGTAGTGGCACTATGACGCATTTCACTGACACTATAGAACACATTTCACTGACACTCTATAACACATTTCATTGACGCTATAAATTATCACTGATCGGAACTATTCACTGCACTGTAAAACCATAACTTCACTGACTCACCTCGCTTCACTGATACAACAGTTCAAATAAGTCAAATAATTACACCCTTATGCATACTTATAAACAGAACTACATTTAAGCTAAATATTTCTAGTCTAAGGCCCTCTTACACGCTAGTTTTAAATAATTTACAATTCAAACCAAGGAGATAGTAATTAAGACGCAAGTATGGATGTTTATGAAACGAGCGCAAGCGAGTTTCATAATATTCATACGAGCGTCTTAATTACCATTATAGGCAAGTTTCATACGACTTTTTATGCTCGACCATATTTCAACTTGAAATTATTCAGATGTATACATTTTATTTGTATCTGACAAGATCGAAAGTGACTTTGTTCTAGATCGTGAATTGTGAGATGTGCGCAGACGCGAAAGTATTGATTTTCTTCCGAGGAACAATAATGTCATTGACCTTGATGTAATCCCGTTAAACTTGGTATAACCTTGATTATTGAATTCGACATTGAAAAACGAGATGACAAATTGAATTTATTTGAATATTATTTACAATTAACGCTAATTATTATAGTAACAGAACATAACCTTCTGCGACAGTATTGGATTTCCAGCCTCCGTGACTTTTCGCTAATTCTCTTTCGATTGCATATCCGAGAATAATCGATACTTGGGGTTTTATAACGGTACAAAGCTGACTTGTCATTGGCTGAACACCTGTAAGCTGAGTTGTCATTGGCTGAACACCTGTACTTTAATGAGTATGTGTACTTTAATGACATGCATTAAAAGACTGCTACCAGGTGTATAATTACTACATTTCGGCATGGTCGAGCATAAACACACATTGCTTTCATTGATGTGGAAAAAGCATTCGATAGGGTGAACAGAAATAAATTATTAAATGTATTAGCCACAGACAATGTTCCACAACAACTTATAGCAAGCATATATAATATCTATGAAACAAATCTCATTGCAGTAATGTGTGACAATAAATCATCGCATTGGACAGAAATTCATACAGGAGTAAGACAAGGCTGCTGCCTTTCATCCTTGCTATTATATATATATATATATATATATATATATAATATATATTGAATCAAATAATTAGAGAATGGAAACAATTGCCTCATGGATATATACAACTCAATAGACATTTACAACTAGATTCATTATTTTTTGCAGACGATTTAGCTCTGGTGGCATCCTCAGAAGATGAATTACAACGTTTAATTTCCAATTTTAACAAAATTGGAATTAAATATGATATGAAAATCAATAAAGAAAAAACTAAAATTATAGCCTTCTGCGGAAAATACCATGTGCCTAGCAAAATATGTTTAGATTCAAAAATATTAGAAAGGATAAATTATTTTGTGCGAGATCGTGCGTATTTGCTTGTTTTCCGCACAGAACCAATACGCGGTAAGTGTGAAATACCACATTCAGTATTCCCAACGTAACACACATAACAATTTCCCTCTTCTTACCGCTTAAGTGACATATTGATTTTACTGCTTTAGGCTTTTAACATATTATTTTTAGAGACGTTCAATATAGTAATAATTATAAACTGGAAACTTACCACTGCAATTTCACACCTAAATTGCAATGTTAATTATTGTTTTTAAATATTTGCAAAAATTCAGTAAACTCTACTACTCCACTAAAGTTATTGCATTCGTGATGCAAGTAACATTAAGGAAGCCGTGAAAAAATCAACAACATTCCAGATGCCGATGTTATTACTGCAATATGTTATATAAATAATATTGTTAAAATATTAAAATGAAAAATAAATCATTACATAACCTTACCGTTTGTTTTAAGTTCGCATTTATAGACTGGGGGGAAAAAAAGACAGACGTATATCACGGCCTGCTGCAATATAGTAAACACAGAAAACATTTTATAGCAACAATGTTGAAGAAAGATATTTTGTTTTCCAAAATTGCGTTATTGAACAGAAACCAAGATGGAGATTTCATTGCAACTAATTAGAAATTCCTCTTTCAGGTATGTAATAAACGATCTTCGCACAAAATAATGTACGATACACGAGCGGTATGTTTGTTTTCATGTTCTCAGAAATTAAAAAAGCTCAACTACGTTTCGCTTTTTCAATCTTTTCCTCGAACATGAAAACATCAACATACCGCTCTTGCAACGCATATTACTATTACATATCTCGGATACACATTATCTTTTTTCGATGAAGTAGACATTTCACAGAAAATTTCTAAATACACCAAAACAATGGGAATAATTAACACCATTATGAAGCCTTCCCTAGCACAAAGGCATACTCGAATTCGCCTTTACAAGACCTTGGCGAGACCTGTACTTTATTACGGCAGTGAGGCATGGACATTGAGGAAGAAAGACGAAAGCAGAATAACGGCTAATGAAATGAAATTTATGAGTTATACAGCGGGATATATGAAAAGGGATCACAAACGCAATGAAGATGTAATGGAAGAATTACAACTAGAACCTGTAATTAATCACGTAAAACATTATCAGAACAACTGGATAAATCATCTGCATCGAATGCGTAGAGATAGAATCCCAAAAGTCATGCTCCACTATCGTCCAAACGGGAAGAGATCTCTCGGTCGTCCAAAGAAGCGCTGAATTGAAAATTCAACTGTGAGATCGTAACAGGCCATTTGGCCTAATACTTGAAAGAAGAAGAAGAAGAAGAAGAATCCATTTCTAACAATGAACAACGGATCCAGAAGCTGGGTAAATGCACCCTCTCTTTACATTCACTTATATTTTTTAATGGGGAACCTTTCTCTCTGTATCAGTCCAGAAAAAACTGTAATAAAAACATCATTGCCCCTTATGATTGTCGTGTTCATATCATACGAAATGCATTTGCTATTTCAGGAACTTCATTTGTTCATTCATAGCCCAGGTTTTGTTACTACAACATTGATCAAATGGAATGCGCAACCTTTAGGCCTATTTATTATGTTCGCGATTCTATATTAGTTTGTTTTTATAATTATGTGAGGGGTTATGTTGGTGCAGCATTTCCTGAAACTACAACATTGACCGAAATTGGAATGCACAATCTATACTCATTTGTTTTTATATTTTAAGAGGTTATGTACATCGCAACATTTCCTGAAAGAAACCACCCAGCCATCCGGGATGTTGTCTCTTTATATAGGCAATTCCAACAATAACGATGACGTATTAATAAATAGATGAATAACATAATTTGATGCTTATTTGTTCCAGTGACTTTTATCTTTACACAAGGGGGCCGTGTTAGAAACAGTTGCTGTATATCTGTGATTTGGTATCAGAGGGACTTGGAAAATATTTACGTGAAATGTTTTTTAACGTATAAAAACTAAACGAAATATCAAAATTAATTTTAATTTAATAATAAATTATTATTAGTATACAAATTGCGGGTAGTAGCCTATAAAAACAGAAATATTAATTCTAAAGTACTTAACTGTGGTATTAATTTCCAAATGAATCCAATTCTCTGTAATGACACATTATTATTCATTACAATTTTCAAACAACTCATTGGCATCATATTGATGTGTGAATCGTTTCGACTATCAATTGCATTGTTGTCTGCAGACTAGGCCTCCTGGAATGAGGAAGCGATTATGAAGTAGTTAACGAGAAGGCTCCGCCTTGTTAAATTTAAATGCGGGGAGTATGAAGACAGAAATGAAAAGAAATATCAAACATTTATTTCAAATCCCAAACATCATTACAATCCCAACCATGTTTACTTACTTACTGGCTTTTAAGGAACCCGGAGGTTCATTGCCGCCCTCACATAAGCCCGCCATTGGTCCCTATCCCGAGCAAGATTAATCCACTCTCTATCATCATATCCCACCTCCCTCAAATCAATTTTAATATTATCTTCCCATCTACGTCTCGGCCTCCCTAAAGGTCTTTTTCCCTCCGGCCTCCCAACTAACACTCTATATGCATTTCTGGATTCGCCCATACGTGCTACATGCCCTGCCCATCTCAAACGTCTGGATTTAATGTTCCTAATTATGTCAGGTGAAGAATACAATGCGTGCAGTTCTGTGTTGTGCAACTTTCTCCATTCTCCTGTAACTTCATCCCTCTTAGCCCCAAATATTTTCCTAAGAATCTTATTCTCAAACACCCGTAGTCTCTGTTCCTCTCTCAAAGTGAGAGTCCAAGTTTTACAACCATATAGAACAACCGGTAATATAACTGTTTTATAAATTCTAACTTTCAGATTTTTGACAGCAGACTGGATGATAAAAGTTTCTCAACCGAATAATAACAGGCATTTCCCATATTTATTCTTTGTTTAATTTCCTCCCTAGTGTCATTTATATTTGTTACTGTTGCTCTCAGATATTTGAACTTCTCCACCTCTTTAAAAGATAAATTTCCAATTTTTATATTTCCATTTCGTACAATATTTTGGTCACGAGACATAATCATATACTTAGTTTTTCGGGATTTACTTCCAAACCTATCTCTTTACTTGCTTCAAGTAAAATTTCCGTGTTTTCCCTAATCGTTTGTGTATTTTCTCCTAACATATTCACGTCATCCGCATAGACAAGCAGCTGATGTAACCCGTTCAATTCCAAACCCTCTCTGTTATCCTGAACTTTCCTAATGGCATATTCTAGAGCGAAGTTAAAAAGTAAAGGTGATAGTGCATCTCCTTGCTTTAGCCCGCAGTGAATTGGAGACGCATCTGACAGAAACTGACCTATACGAACTCTGCTGTATGTTTCACTGAGACACATTTTAATTAATCGGACTAGTTTCTTGGGAATACCAAATTCAACAAGAATGTTATATAATAATCCTCTCTTAACCGAGTCATATGCCTTTTTGAAATCTATGAATAACTGATGCACTGTACCCTTATACTCCCATTTTTTCTGCATTATCTGTCGAATACAAAATATCTGGTCAGTAGTCCCAACCATGAATAATTTCGAGGGGAAAATTGTTCCGGAGCCGGGTAAACCCGGGACCTTTGGTTTAACGTACCAACGCTCTACCACTGAGCTACTCGGGAACTCTAACCGACTCCGATCCAATTTTTCCCTCTATATCCACAGACCTCAAAGTGGGCTGACAACCGTCAAGCAACCAACTTCGAGTGCACACTAACTCCGTGTGACTTAAATTGTGGTTTTCTGTTAACGAACAGTGACGTGTATTATGCAAATCAAGATTTCAGGTATAACTCCTGTAAAGTTGATTTGAATAATTTCGAGGAAAAATGGATATTTTCTCGGCTAGAGTTCCGAGTAGCTCAGTGGTATCAAAGGTCCCAGGTTCGAACCCGGCTCCCAACAATTTTTCCTCGAAATTATTCAAATCAAAAGTTATCTGAAATCTTAATTTGCAGTCCCAACCATGTTTACATTTTTTTAAATCTCTTATTTAACAACGATATATTTCAAAAGCGAGTTATGGGTTTAGTGATAAGCAAGATCTGTATTTGGCAAGTTTAAGCCAAGATTCAGCCGTAGGATTGTCAGACATTCGCCTTACAGTTCAAGAAAATCTCCGAAAAAACCGCAACAAAGTATTTAACTGAAATTGGATTCGAACTCAACGCCTCGCAGTAGCTACGGTTCAGGGATGGAACTCGGTACTGTTTGTATTTACGTCGATAATATTTTCCGTCTCTTTACACGATCATCACTATGTACCTTGAAGGACAGGACTCTCTTTTTCTCGTGTTTTTTGCTAGCTTTGTCCTACATAGAATTCTGATACGATATGCGCCGCTTTTGGTACACCCGGTTGGAACCTCGCCGATCCCACGGCCGACGCAGATGAGGATGTAAGGACGGGCATGCAGCTAGCACGAGGTCGATACTCACTCCCTGTCCTAGTTAACACAACAAACAAAGGGCTTCATTGTTGCAGGCCTTTCGTACACTGCTCGAACAGCGTCCAAGAATCCCCATGAAACATGTTCTCTCCTCGTGAAGTAAACATTACTGAACAGAATATGGATAATTATAAATTTAGGCCAAACAAATCTTGGCCCGAATAACAGCTAACTAATGACCTTACAAAATGACTATATAACGTCATAACGTTACTTTGAATTATAGTGTCAGCGAAGTGTGTTGTGCCAATAAGACCATAGCTCATAATGGCAGTGAAAGCTTTTTTTTTATTTTGCAGAATTTATTAATTGTCTTTAAGCACTAAACAGGAAATCGACAAAGTCAATGTAAAAATGCAGTATATAGCACATTATTAATAGTACATTATGCAACGAGCCTATAATGATAGTAATTAAGACGCGAGTATGTTTGTTTATGCTCGACCATGCCGAAATGTACTAATTATACACCTGGTAGCAGTCCTTTAATGCATGTCATTAAAGTACACCTACTCATTAAAGTACAGGTCTTCAGCCAATGATAACTCAGCTTACATGTGTTCAGCCAATGACAAGTCAGCTTTGTACCGTTATAAAACCGCAAGTATCGATTATTCTCGGATATGCAATCGAAAGAGAATTAGCGAAAAGTCACGGAGGCTGGAAATCCAATACTGTCGCAGAAGGTTATGTTCTCTTACTATAATAATTAGCGTTAATTGTAAATAATATTCAATTTTTCATCTCGTTTTTCAATGTCGAATTCAATAATCAAGGTTATAATATTATAATATTATCAAGTTTAACGGGACTACGTCAAGGTCAATGACATTATTGTTCCTCGGAAAAAAATCAATACTTTCGCGTCTGCGCACATCTCACAATTCACGACCTAGAACAAGGTCACTTCCGATCTTGTCAGATACAAATAAAATGTATACATCTGAATACCGGTAAATTCATGTTAGAAATATGGTCGGGCATAAAAAGTCGTATGAAACTCGCCTATAATGGTAATTAACAGGGAACGGATTTATATGGACTAAAAATATATGAAATATGTAAATATATATGTAGTTATGTTTACCAAAATATGGAATTAAATATGGATTTTTACCAAAATATGGAATTAAATATGGACTTAAAATTATAAAAAAATGACTATGTACGTTAAATATTGGTACATTTTAATCAAACTAAACAAAAAATATAATGGACGTACCTTATCTTCCAATGTAGTTTCAACAAAACACAATTTTTATTGTCTGTTACCATAACAATAGGTTACAAACATTTCTTTCAAGTGCTGAAAAGTGAATCTTCTTATTTACCATTTATTGACTAAAAGAGCGTTCGAAGTTTAACTGGTACATAATTCAATTTCACAATGTCTGCTGGGGATAAGTCCAAGTTAATCTTCACTGTTGATTCACCACTCATCACAGCAACAACCTTTTGTAGTTCTTCATATCCAGGGTTTTTGAAAGTACAGTGTCCACCTTAGCTCTTACTGCATCTGCAACTTTACCTCTACCACGATTCAGTTGTTCCACAGTACTATTTATAATTTCAAAACTTTCAGATAGTGAAAGGTGCCTATTTTGGAGACTTTTGAGCGTTTTTATGATGCATGAAAATGTATGCTGAAGAGCTAAGTCATTCTTCACATTTTATTCACAGGTAACTGTTTTCGCAGTATAAATTGAGACTGCATCTTCAGAGTCCAATGCAAGGAGAACATTGTTAATAAGTCTATATGTTCGGCATAATATTCAACTGCTTCTAGCCATATACCCCATCTAGTTAAAATTGGCTTTTGGCAATGGAATTTGAACAAACACGTTAACTCTCTGGGAGCTTTGAAATCCTTTTTCACTGATGAAATCAACAAATCTACTTTAGGGAAATGTAACGCCACACGATGAAATGCATGCGCCACACAAGTAAAATGAGTCAATTTAGGATATACAACAGATAATGCTTGTCCAGCTTTGACCGAGGGCAGCATCGCTATAAAGAATAACACATTATCGTACATAATTTCACAGGATACCCTAGCTTCGTTGAACGTTTAACTATAGTTTTGTTATTCTTTTCTAGAACATCACAATGTAAAATATCGTTCAGAATATTGTTCACTTAACAAACCGATAACTACATTACCAACAAGTCTACCTTCTTTGTCGGGAGTCATCAATGAAACCCAAATTGAACTATCTTTAATTTCATCTCTTATCTTCTGTATTGTCTCATCGTAGATGGATGGAGCATACGTCTTCCTAAGTGTTGACTCATATTGTATGTATATTTTTAGGAATTGAAGACCTTATTCTTTAGTTTGTAGAGAGGAATATCAGCAGAGATGAGAGAACGGCACAGGTCGATGTTAAACTCAGATCTTACATTCGATGTTGTTACATTTAAAAACAATTGTCTCTGCTTGGAATTTAGTTGTTTGTTGGCCTGATGTTTACTAGTTGTAATGTGTTGTTGCACCAGGAACTTTTGTGTAGATGATATTGACACAAATTACAAAATAATATTTTATTGTCAGTTGATAAACCATCTTCTTTAAAAAATGTAACTTGTTAGTTTTGATTTTAAATTGACTGAATGACGTACTTTTGGCAACCATATTTACCGTCTTTATAGTATGATTTACAAAACTGAACCTATGTGTACTCTGACTGGCATTTAACTGTTGAGCTGCACAACTGAAGTCTGTTAAAAATTTTAAATTAAATTAATAAGTTTTGTAACACTTTCCCATTGTTGATAGGACTGCTAATTTTCAAATAACTCTGATGTTAAAAATTACTGAACATGTGTTTAAATCTCTATTGTTGAAATGTATTTTTAAAAGTTAATGGAATTTTGTTTTGTTTTATTGTTAAACCTAAAATAATATGGACTGTTTTATATGAAATATGGAAAATATATGGAAATTAACGAAAATATTTACTAAACTCTAAAATATTGGAAAATAAAAGTAGGATTTTTCAACCCTACATTGTGAAACATAAAGATAATGCAAAATATAAATTATATTAGCTTTATAAGTAAAATGTATTTACATATAAATTTTCCTGGAATTAAGAAGCTCGTATGAAAATTATGAAATTCGCTTGCGCTCGTTTCATAAATATCCATATCTAATTCATTATTCAGGCTCGTTCATTTTTCTTAATTACCATTATAGACAAGTTTCATACGACTTTTTATGCTCGACCATATTTCTAACTTGAAATTATTCACAAGTATTCATGTTATTTTTATCTAAGTCAGGAGCTTCTAAATTGTGAGATGTGCGCAGACGCGAAAGTATTGATTTTTTTCCGAGGAACGAATGGCATTGACCTTGATTTAATCTAGAGGATAACATGAACATTAATATTAATATAACCTGGAAATTGATTTAGAATTGAAAAACTAGATGACAAATTGAATTTATTTGAATATTATTTACAATTTTTAATTATTATAGTAACAGAACATAACCTTACGACAGTATTGGATTTCCAGCCTCCGTACCTTTTCGCTAGTTGTCCTTCGATTGCATATCCGAGAATAATTGATACTTGCGGTTTTATAATGGTACAAAGGTGATTTATCATTGGCTGAACAACTGAATTATAATGAATAGGTGTACTTTAATGAGGTGCATTAAAGGGCTACTACCAGGTGTATAATTACTACATTTCGGCATGGTCGAGCATAAAAATAATTTACATATTAATATTACATGAATTAATATTTAAAAATTCATCAGTTGAATAAAAACGATCCTTTACTAACCATGTATATACTATAGATTAAAGGCTTTACTACTTAAATATTTTAAGTTTTCAGGCAGTGTATTATAAAATTTATATCCAAGGTACAAGTAATTATTATAGGTCTTTTTTTTATTCTAAAGTAAGGCATATTTACATTTGATTTCGACCTGGTATTGTAATGGTGTATGCCATATCTTAAATAAAAATTTTCTTAGGAATCATGTACAAACATTAAAATATCTAATTTATAAAGTTTGTAAATTTAATAGTCAAAATAGCTAAATCGACAAATAGTGGTCTACGTAGGGTTATATAATGATTTTTTTTTAACTTTACGAAAAAGTAAATATTAGGCCTAATACACATCCATTACGTCTGTATGGAAATTAACACGAAGCTATAACAAAAAATACACCAATTGGACATGTTAGTATTTGCCCATCCATTCATATTGCTTCATTTTGGTAACGAATATGGCGGTTTCTACAAAAATATCTCTGATATTAGGACATGTAATAGAGTAAAATTACTTAAATATACTGTATAGGTTTACAAATTTGTTTTACAAGCTATCGGGGCAATGCCTAAAGAAATCATAGTTTCAGTTTTGTCGAGACATTGAAAATCCTATAATACATTCTTTATAATTTTAAATAAAGCCAATTAGCGTCTTTTAGAGACAAAAATGTTATTTAGAAGAATTTTGCAAATAACACGCAATAACGTATGCAAGAAGAGCTGGCTTGCGTAGCTTTCATTTGTTGCATCTCGAAATAACGTTGCCAGAGCAACTAAAATAAAACAAGTGAAAACTAGTATCTATGCCTTAAAATAATCCCATTCTGTGAGAACAAAATGGTGTTCATATTTTAGTGAAAATATTTTATTTTAATGAAATTTCGGCGATTTTAAAAGTGCTTTTAATTTTGTATAATCCATTACGTAAGAAAGATTTATTAAGGATAAAGATGATGGTGGTAAGGATGCAGAATATTTTAACAGCAAAGCGTTGGTAACATCAGACATTTTGTATTGCATTCTTGGTTGGTGCAAATACATTTATGCTGATACAAAACTTCACCAATCAGTTTAACATTTGCAGCGCCACAGGTAAATGCAGTCATTTGTAAATACTTGTATTGAATTTGCAATATTCGTAATTCCGCTTGGTCGGGGATGTCAGACATTGTTGCGTGTTTTTGTTGTTGATCACATAACCCACTGCGATCCCCGCTATATGCAGCCCGCCACAACTATTTACTCGTTCTGCGGTATCGCTGCGCGCATTTCAGCGTTACCACAGAAATTTGAATATTGAAAAAAAAAAATCACATTTTGTGCATACAGATTCGTTACCTGAAAGGTCAATCCTATGTGATTAAAAGAACGAAGGACCTTTCAATATAGTCTGGGTTACAATCAGTGCCTTCTTAGTTCTTCTTCTTCTTTTTCTTGATCCGATTTTTCCCTTTGAGCATGAAATGTCCCTCTGTGTTCTGTAAGGGACAGAAGTTTCTAACCTATGTAGGCCTATCCTCTAAATCCGCGGAGAACAAGGCGAATACAAGGAGAACAAGGGGAACACAAGGAGAAGAAGAAGGAAAGCAAGGGAAATAAAGGAAATGCAAAAATAACAAAGGGAACACAAAGACAACAAGGGGACAAGAAGGATAAGGGGGCAAGGAGAACGAGGGAAATGCCAGGAGAACAAGGGAAATACAAGGAGAACAAGGGAAATACCAGGAGAACAAGGGAAATACAAGGAGAACAAGGGAAATACCAGGAGAACAAGGGAAATACAAGGAGAACAAGGGAAATACCAGGAGAACAAGGGAAATACCAGGAGAACAAGGGGACGACCAGGAGAACAAGGGGAGAAAACAAGAACAAGGAAATACAAGGAGAACAAGGAAATACCAGGAGAACAAGGGAAATACAAGGAGAACAAGGAAATACCAGGAGAACAAGGAAATACAAGGAGAACAAGGGAAATACCAAAGGAAATACCAGGAGAACAAGGGAAAAGAGAACAAGGGAAATACCAGGAGAACATGGGAAATACAGGAGAACAAGGAAAACAAGGGAAAGAAATACCAGAGAACAAGGGAAATACAGGAGAACAAGAAAACAAGGAGAACAAGGGAAATACAAGGAGAACAAGGGAAATACAAGGAGAACAAGGGAAATACAAGGAGAACAAGGGAAATACCAGGAGAACAAGGGAAATACCAGGAGAACAAGGGAAATACCAGGAGAACAAGGAAATACCAGGAGAACAAGGAAATCAAAGAACAAGGAGAACAAGGGAAATACAAGGAGAACAAGGAAATACAAGGAGAACAAGGAAATACCAGGAGAACAAGGGAAATACAAGGAGAACAAGGGAAATACAAGGAGAACAAGGGAAATACCAGGAGAACAAGGAAATACAAGGAGAACAAGGAAAACAGGAGAAAAGGAAATACCAGGAGAACAAGGGAAATACCAGGAGAACAAGGGAAATACCAGGAGAACAAGGGAAATACCAGGAGAACAAGGGAAATACCAGGAGAACAAGGGAAATACAAGGAGAACAAGGGAAATACCAGGAGAACAAGGGAAATACAAGGAGAACAAGGGAAATACAAGGAGAAAACAAGGAGAACAAGGAAATACAAAAGGAGAAGGGAAATACCAGGAGAACAAGGGAGAAGAACAAGGGAAATACAGGAGAACAGGAAAACAAGAACAAGGGAAATACAAGAGAACATTGCAAATACCAGGAGAAGAAGGAAATACAAGAGAACAAACAAGGAAATACAAGGAGAAGAAGGAAATAAGGAGAACAAGGAAAACAAGAAGAAGGAAATACCAGAAGAAACAAGGAAATACAAGGAGAACAAAGAAAATACCAGGAGAACAAGGGAAATACAAGGAGAACAAGGGGAAGACCAGGAGAAGAAGGGAACACGAGGAAAACAAGAGGAATATAAAAAGGAGTTCTAATTTTTCTGTGCAAACAATTCCGAAGTTGCCCTTCCATAAGTAGTGAGGGTTGTCTACTCATATTCTCAAAGAAAGAGTGAAAAATATTTTTTTACAAACATAATAAGACTCATATATTTGTAACAATTCCAAGTATCCAAAGCAGTTTGGGAGAAATAAAGGCACTAACAATGAACACATTGTTTTTATTTTAAACAAAATTAAAGAAATAACCTTCCGCCATGCTCAAAGTACCTACTAATTTTTCTTAGAACCAGCCAGGGCCTTCGAAATTGTAAAAGGAAACAGATGACGAGCATAAGCGATTAAACGAATTCGATAATACATAATTGCAATATTGCAGTAGTAGCCAGGTGGCTTTGATTTGTTGAAAATCTGTGTATTGTTGTACTGTATTGCTGAATACGTGCTTTAACGAAATAGAGACTGTATTAGACTGAAGCTAGTACGGTAGCTTGAGGGTTGGGCACTCGATTTCCTACACGGGGGTTAAGTACCTGATGATGACTGCCCACGGGACTCTTGGCGATGGCCCGGTGTAGTGAAAGCTGCCTGTTGCCTGAAAAGACAGTTGAGAGTCAACAGATGATCCCATGTGTACAGTAGGCCATGTATGACTGAAGAAACAGCTTTCTGAAACGGAGCCAGACTCAAGTGTCTTGGGACCTGGTCTTTGATTCCCGACGATCTGAAGGAGAATAAACCAGACCTGCCATACAGCTTTGTGGGTGACTCTGGGTTGCCTGCTTCAATTCTTGTTAGCATCAAATTAAACTTCACAATGTCATGTGCGTAAGATGTCGTAAGCCGGTCTTATAAAAGCCATCAGCTGTATAGCTTCACTATGCTGTATATATTTACATAGCACTGCGTGTTTTTCTTCTATTTTCCTTGTTCTTCTTGTACTTTTCTTGTTATCCTTGTGTTTTCCTTGTTCTCTTTTTACTTCAATCGTTCTCGTTCCCTTTTCCTTCTTCTCCATGTATTGATCTTGTTCTGCTTGTACTATCCATTTTTTCCTTGTTAACTTTGTCCTCCAATAGCTCTCCTCGTCTTCCCCTTGTTCTCCTTTGCGGTAGCTTGAGGGTTACTCGATTTCCCTAGTTTTCCTTGTCTTAACTCTGGCGAGTTTTCCTTGTCTTCCCTATTTTCCTTGTCTTCCCCTATTTCTCCTTGTCTGAAACGGAGCCCTAGTTTTGGGACCTTGTCTTCCCTACGATCTTCCTTGTCTTCCATACAGTTTTCCTTGTCTTCGCCTGCTTTTCCTTGTCTTCCCTATTTCTCCTTGTCTTCCCTAGTTTTCCTTGTCTTCCCTAGTTTTCCTTGTCTTATATTTTCGTTGTCTTCCCTATTTTCCTTGTCTTTCCTAGTTTTCCTTGTCTTCCTAGTTTTCCTTGTCTTCTCAGTTTTTCTTGTCTTCCCTTGCCTTTTCCTTGTCTTCCCTAGTTTTCCTTGTCTTCCCTATTTTTCCTTGTCTTCCCCTATTTTTCTTGTCTTCCCTATTTTTCCTTGTCTTTCCTTAGTTTTCCTTGTCTTACCCTAGTTTTCCTTGTCTTACCCTAGTTTTCCTTGTCTTCCCCTAGTTTTCCTTGTCTTCCCCTAGTTTTCCTTGTCTTTCCCTAGTTTTCCTTGTCTTCCCCTAGTTTTCCTTGTCTTCCCTAGTTTTCCTTGTCTTCCCTAGTTTTCCTTGTCTTCCCCTAGTTTTCCTTGTCTTTCCCTAGTTTTCCTTGTCTTCCCTAGTTTTCCTTGTCTTCCCTATTTTTCCTTGTCTTCCCTAGTTTTCCTTGTCTTCCCTATTTTTCCTTTTTCCTTGTCTTCCCTAGTTTTCCTTGTCTTCCCTAGTTTTCCTTGTCTTCCCTAGTTTTCCTTGTCTTCCCCTAGTTTTCCTTGTCTTTCCCTAGTTTTCCTTGTCTTCCCTAGTTTTCCTTGTCTTCCCTAGTTTTCCTTGTCTTCCCCTAGTTTTCCTTGTCTTTCCCTATTTTTCCTTGTCTTCCCTAGTTTTCCTTGTCTTCCCTAGTTTTCCTTGGCTTCCCCTAGTTTTCCTTATCTTACCCTTTTTCTCCTTGTCTCCCCCTTGTTCTCCTTGTTTTCCCTAGTTCTCCTTGCCTTCTTCCTGTTCTCCTTGTCTTCTTTCCCGTTCTCCTTGCCTTCTTTCCCGTTCTCCCTGTATTCCCTTGTTGTCGTTCCCTTATTCTCCTTGTTAATGTCGTCCCCTAGTTCTGTTTGTATCCCCCTTTTTTCCTTTTAATAACGGAATATAAGATGTTACAGTTGTCACTATTCTTAAACTTGTATTCAACAAACGAAGATGTATTTCACTAAAATAAGGACGTCGGCCTCAATAAAGAAGTCAGCCTGCCCTACAGCTGTACTTCAAGCCTTCAGAGACCCAATTTTTGCCGTGGCTCCACGATTCGTTGTAAGGCTAAAAAATTTTCAGTAGATAAATTCGAATTCTACTCTTAACATTTTTACATATTGTGATCTAATGGTTATTTGAATTCTTGTTTCATGATATTTAATGACACCCTGTATAATCGTTAATAGGATTTCAAATTCGTAGGCAGTTGAAAACAGATGAACACCGACGTTTGAAAGGTGAGGGTCACGTGGTTCAGTCTGCGCTGCATGTACTCTCGTGATACCTGCTCCTAATTACCCCACAGTGCCAATAATTGACCCAATTAGTTAATTTAATTATTGTGTTTCAGTAATGTGATATCAGTTAATTCCCATTTAATTGCGTGGACATCACCATGAGGCTGCAGAACTAAACAAATGCAGAAACATTTCCATGACTACACATCGAAAGCAAATATCACATGAAGCATTGCGTGTAATTGGTTTACCTTCATTGCGTCACGTTCAAAGCGGATCGGAGCCTTGAGGTGCAGTCGAGGTGTACATATTTTTGAAGCCATGGTTTTCCTTCCATCACTGGAACCAAGATGTACAACAATATCACCAATAATAATAATAATAAAATAATAATAATAATAATAATAATAATAATAATAATAATAATAATAATAATAATAATAATAATAATAATACAGACGTTTAAGATGGGCAGGGCATGTAGCACGTATGGGTGAATCCAGAAATGCATATAGGATTAGTAGGACATCGGGTAAAAGACAGTGCGTTTCTTTCATCTACCACCATAGATGGAAGAATACCTGAATAAAATGGTTATTTGAGGGAGGTGGGACATGATGATAGAGACTGGATTAATCTTGTCAGGATAGGGACCGATGGCGTGCTTGGTAGGTGGCAATGAACCTCACGGGTTCCGATAAAACCATTTGTAAGTAAGTAAATTGTTGTTATTTTTCTGGGAGGCCTTTCCAAACAGCTTCATTTCAAGACGTAGATGGAGGATCCATTTAAAATGGTTCCATTCTTCTGGGATATGATTTCAAATGGATTAATCTTGCTCAGGATAGGGACCAATGTCCATGTTTCCGCCCCGGCAATGAACCTCCGGGTTACTTAAAAGCCAGTCAGTAAGTAAGTACGTTAATAATAATTAATAATAATAATAATAATAATAATAATAATAATCTAGACGTTTGAGATGGGCATGGCATGTAGCACGTTTGAGCGAATCCAGAAATGTATATAGAGTGTTAGTTCAGAGACCGGAGGGAAAAAGACCTTTGGGGAGGCCGAGACATAGATGGAAGAATAATTTAAAATGGTTTATTTGATTTATTGGGATATGATGATAGAGACTTCAATCTTTCAGGATAGGGACCGATGGCGGGCTTACAACTGTCATTGAACCTCCGGGTTCCTTTTAAAAGCCATTTGTAAGTGAGTAAGTAAGTAAATTGTTATTTTCTTTCATTACTTTTCCAACACAGCTTCATTTCTTACTCTGTCTGTCCATTTCACACGTTCCATTCTTCTCCATATCCACATTTCAAATGCTTTAGTCCATTCTCTTCACTTCGTCTCAATGTCCATGTTTAATATTAACTTCCCATACAGTGCCACACTCACACAAAGCATTTCACTAATAACTTCCTTAGTTCTTTCTCCAGAGGTCTGCAGAAGATGCTCCTTTTTCTATTAAAAGCTTCCTTTGTCATTGCTATCCTCCTTTTGACTTCCTGGCAGCAGCTCATGTTACTGCTTATAGTACACCCCAAGTATTTGAAACTGTCGACTTGTTCTACTGCCTCGTTTAGAATTCGCACGTTTATTTTATTTATTTTTCTCCTGATAACCAAGATCTTCATATTGTTTGCATTTATCTTCATCCCATACTGCTTACAACTGTCTTTTTTAGCCTCCCAAGTAACTTATCATTTTAATATTATTATTATTATTATTATTATTATTATTATTATTATTATTATTATTATTATTATTACTTACTTTCTGACTCACTGGCTTTTAAGGAACCCGGAGGTTCATTGCCGCCCTCACATAATCCCACCATTGGTCCCTATCCTGAGCAAGATTAATCCATTCTCTACCATGATATCTCACCTCCCTCAAATCGATTTTAATATTATCTTCCCATCTACGTCTCGGCCTCCCTAAAGGTCTTTTTCCCTCCGACCTCCCAACTAACACTCTATATGCATTTCTGTATATTATTATTATTATTATTATTATTATTATTATTATTATTATTATTATTATTATTATTATTATTATTATTATTATTATTATTAGTATTAGTATTAATTTTTACCATTTTATTGATTATTAAAGGAACCCGGAGGTTCAGTTCCTCATTCATAAGCCCGCCATTGATCCCTTTCCCTAGCAAGATTAATCCAGTCTTTACCATCATATCCCACCTCCCTCAAATCGATTTTAATATTAATTCCCATCTACGTCTTTTTCTGCCTCCCTAAAGGTCTTTTTCCCGTTCACGACCTCCCAACTAACACTCTATATGCATTTCTGTATATTATTATTATTATTATTATTTTATTATTATTATTATTATTATTATTATTATTATTATTATTACTTATCCATTACTTATTATTATTATTATTATTATTATTACTACTTACTTGACTTACCTACTTATTGACTTTTAAGGAACCCGGAGGTTCATTGCCGCCCTAACATAAGCCCGCCATTGGTCCCTATCCTAAGCAAGGTTAATCCAGTCTCTATCATCATATCCCATCTCCCTCAAATCCATTTTAATATTATCTTCCCACCTACGTCTCGGCCTCCCTAAAGGTATTTTCCCTCCGGCCTCCCAACTAACACTCTATATGCATTTCTGGATTCGCCCATACGTGCTACATGTCCTGCCCATCTCAAATGTCTGGATTTTATGTTCCTAATTATGTCAGGTGAAGAATACAATGCGTGCAGTTCTGTGTTGTGTAACTTTCTCCATTCTCCTGTAACTTCATCCCTCTTAGTCCCAAATATTTTCCTGAGAACCTTATTCTCAAACACCCTTAACCTATGTTCCTCTGTCAAAGTGAGAGTCCAAGTTTCACAATCATACAGAACAATCGGTAGTATAACTGTTTTATAAATTCTATCTTTCAGATTTTTTGACAGCAGACTAGATGACAAAAGCTTCTCAACGTCGGTATAAAATGTATTTGAATCCTTTCTTCTGCTCTACTGGACTGTACCCAAACACCAAATCATGCTTATTTTGGGATGACTCCAGTCTTAGTCACGCCATTTCATCTTATGCAAATAAAATTAAGAGGGAATAATTAATTAGGATAGAGTTAGAGGTGGTGATAATGATGATGTAATATTGAAGATCACAGTGATGTGGTGGTGGTGGTGTCAAAGGTGGTGTTATTTGTGGTACCCCTTACTGAGTACGAGCACTAAATGAATTTGGAACACATAATAAACGGCAATAATTATTTGTTTATGTACAATCAATAAACTTGATGGCTTCCAGTATTATACCGCAGTGTTCAGGAAAAAGGTTGTTACGCGGGCCTTAATGAGGTATCGAGTTTAATTAATTAGATATTAAATCGGCCACACTCTTGATAAACTCATTAAAAGCTGCATCAATCATTTGAGCATTTTCAAGATTGAATGGGCGGTACAAAAACACGGCATTGCGAGCCGTGGATTTCGGCTATAATGGGAACAGCAGTAATATCAATAATATTAATAAGGGGGTGTACTGCGAGCGCGACAGGTGTCCGGGGGGTGCGCATGCGCGGGCGGCGGCACCCCCACGGAGAGCAGCCCTTCACCTCGCAGCGCTGCAGTTTCCCTCACAATCAGACGTCGTCTCACTGAACCATCTCACCAGACCGTCTCATCAGACTCCTTTATCAGCTGTCACTGAGTTTGTGGCCATCCTATCGAACTGCGCGGCCAACCAAAGGTAAGAACGGCATGCCACTGGCTTCATTTTGTAGGATTTTTGTAAATACACAGGTTTTTCCTGTAGAAGATTAATATTCAGGCTGTGAAATCGTCGTTTAGCTCAATTTCAGGTAAAAGTTGCTAAATACTTAATTACAACGCTGTTGGAGTAGTGGTACTTGTTGAACACCAGATGCAATTAAAAGAAATCTTCCTGGGGATCTGTTACTGTGCGAGTGACTTTTAGTAGAAATGGTTAAAAGTTACTGAAGAAATGTAATATTATAACGGTATGTTAAAGTAATGTTAATTGTTGAACAGTAGAAGCAAGTTAAGAAAATCTCCCTCCGGATCTGTTGGTATGAACAAGCAGAAACCGTTAAAAGTTAATGAGAAATATGTTATTATAACGGTATGTTAAAGTAACGTTAATCGTTGAACATCATAAGTAATTAAAAATAATCTTTCTGCGGATCTGTTGCTAGGAACAAGCAAAAACTGTTAAACGTTAATGGAGAAATGTGTTATAATAACAGTATGTTAAAGTAACGTTAAGTGTTGAACATCATAAGTAATTAAGAATAATCTTTCTGCGGATCTGTTGCTAGAAACAAACAAAAACCGTTAAACGTTAATGGAGAAATGTGTTATAATAACAGTATGTTAAAGTAACGTTAAGTGTTGAACATCATAAGTAATTAAGAATAATCTTTCTGCGGATCTGTTGCTAGGAACAAGCAAAAACTGTTAAACGTTAATGGAGAAATGTGTTATAATAACAGTATGTTAAAGTAACGTTAATCGTTGAACATCATAAGTAATTAAGAATAATCTTTCTGCGGATCTGTTGCTAGGAACAAATGCAGAGATGTGTTATTATAACGGTATGTTAAAGTAACGTTAATTGTTGAACATCATAAGTAATTAAGAATAATCTTTCTGCGGATCTGTTGCTAGGAACAAATGCAGAGATGTGTTATTATAACGGTATGTTAAAGTAACGTTAATTGTTGAACATCATAAGTAATTAAGAATAATCTTTCTGCGGATCTGTTGCTAGGAACAAATGCAGAGATGTGTTATTATAACGGTATGTTAAAGTAACGTTAATTGTTGAACATCATAAGTAATTAAGAATAAGAATAATCTTTCTGCGGATCTGTTGCTAGGAACAAGCAGAAACCGTTAAAAGTTAATGGAGAAATGTGTTATTATAACGGTATGTTAAAGTAACGTTAATCGTTGAACATCATAAGTAATTAAGAATAATCTTTCTGCGGATCTGTTGCTAGGAACAAATGCAGAGATGTGTTATTATAACGGTATGTTAAAGTAACGTTAATTGTTGAACATCATAAGTAATTAAGAATAAGAATAATCTTTCTGCGGATCTGTTGCTAGGAACAAGCAAAAACCGTTAAAAGTTAATGGAGAAATGTGTTATTATAACGGTATGTTAAAGTAACGTTAAGTGTTGAACATCATAAGTAATTAAGAATAATCTTTCTGCGGATCTGTTGCTAGGAACAAGCAGAAACCGTTAAAGTTAATGGAGAAATGTGTTATTATAACGGTATGTTAAAGTAACGTTAATGTTGAACATCAGAAGTAATTAAAAATAATCTTTCTGCGGATCTGTTGCTAGGAACAAGCAGAAACCGTTAAAAGTTAATGGAGAAATGTGTTATTATAACGGTATGTTAAAGTAACGTTAAGTGTTGAACACCAGAAGTAATTAAGTAAAAAATAATCTTTCTGCGGATCTGTTGCTAGGAACAAGCAAAAACCGTTAAACGTTAATGGAGAAATGTGTTATTATAACGGTATGTTAAAGTAACGTTAAGTGTTGAACACCAGAAGTAATTAAAAATAATCTTTCTGCGGATCTGTTGCTAGGAACAAGCAAAAACTGTTAAAAATTAATGGAGAAATGTGTTATTATAACAGTATGTTAAATTAACGTTAATTGTTGAACACCAGAAGCAATTTAAAAAATCTTTCTGAGGATCTGTTGCTAGGAACAAGCAGAAACCGTTAAAAGTTAATGCAGAAATATGTTATTATAACGGTATGTTAAAGTAACGTTAAGTGTTGAACACCAGAAGTAATTAAAAATAATCTCTCTGCAGCTCTGTTACTTGTAGGATGACTCTTATTATGGTTAAAAGTTACTGAAGAAATATATCGTTATAACGGCATATTAAAGTAGGTATTGTTAATTGTTGAACGCCAGAAGCAAAGTTTCAAAATTTAATCTCTCTACGGATCTATTACTGCAGGAGTGACTCTGTTGCTAGCAACAGTTAAAAATTACTGAAGAAATATACCATTATGACGTTATACTGAAGTGTTGTTACCTGTTGAATGCCGGAAGCAATGAAAAAAAAATGTGTATCTTCTCAAATCTGTTACTGTAATAGTTTCTCATTTACTAGAAACTAACCTAAACCATATTTTATTAAAGATATCCAAAATTATTATTAGTGATAGATCTCGGATTTTTAGGCCCTTAAAAACCTGCGGGCTCTAGAGTTACCAGAATAGGCACTATAATATAGGTTTAGGTACTTAAAATATAATTTTAGGCATCTAAAAATACAATTTCAGGCAGCTGTAATTATGATTTCATGCAATTAAAATTTGTTTCTTTACCCTTAAGCAACAACAACCATAAAATGCGATTAATTATTGAGTATTATACATTACGACATACAGTGACAGAAACAGTAAACATTATGGTCATAAAATTTATTTTGTAGCCTTACATTGTGAATAAATTAATCTTCATCATATCCTTAAATAACTGTTAATATTACAAATAAATAAATTTACGAAAGAATTTGAAAATACCAATTTATTTATAATTAATTGGCATTGCAATACTTAAAAAGATTAGACTATAAATTTTCTCTGTGAAACTTTGTCTTTTCTTCGAGAGAATCATTTTATAAGAGAAAAGAAAGTGGTTCCTAATGATAGAGAATTAATAATGGATATATTTAAAATCTAACAACATTTATCATGTTGATTTATTTAGGGTGAAGTACATGCTCTCCAAGCACCACATTCCCACGGCCTGCTTAAGTGCTCAACAAAACCAGCCACTTTCCAAGAATTTTTTCATTCCTACAACCAAATTATATCAAGGTCTTCGAACCAAATCCATCCTGTGATATGCGAAACTTTCTCTTTCATTACCACAAGAAAAAATTAAAAGTAAATATTATCAAAATATAAATGGACATTTTATACTCTAAAACCTTAAAAAAAAGTCACAGTGGGCAGAATAGGCATTTTAGGCACCATAAAATCGCTTTCAGATGTTCATATTTTATACAAAAACTGAAGATATTTAACTAATTTTAGTTTATTCCTCTAAGGAAAAAACGGGATTTAGCCTAAAGTCAGAGGACTAATCCCCAAAATGTGTTTGAAAAGTGTTCATTTTCATAAAAATAGTTGTGATACGTAAATCCCGCAAGGGTAGCTGCCCTTCAGTAAGGGTTGCCAAAAGACACAACATAATAAACAAAAAATAAAAAGCATTTGTGTTATCAGTATTTATGATTATTATTTTCAAATGGAAGCTACCCTTGGGAAAGTAGTTTTGTGCGAGATCGTGCGTATTTTCTTGTTTTCCGCACAGAACCAATACGCGGTAAGTGTGAAATACCACATTCAGTATTCCCAACCTAACACACATAACAATTTCCCTCTTCTTACCGCTTAAGCGCGACATTCATTTTACTGCTTTAGGCTTTTAACATATTATTTTTAGAGACGTTTAACATAGTAATAATTATAAATTGGAAACTTACCCCTGCAATTTCACCTAAATTGCAATATTAATTATTGTTTTTAAATATTTGCAAAAATTAAGTATAGTCTACTACTCCACGAAACTTATTGCATTCCTGATACAAGTAACATTAAGGAAGCCGTGAAAAAATCAACAAGATTCCAGATGCCGATGTTATTACTGCAATATGTTATATAAATAATATTGTTAAAATATTAAAATGAAAAATAAATCATTACATAACCTTACCGTTTGTTTTAAGTTCGCATTTATAGACTGGGGGGAAAAAAGACAGACGTATATCACGGCCTGCTGGAGTATAGTAAACACAGAAAACATTTTATAGCAAAAGAAAGATATTTTGGTTTTCCGAAGTTGCCGTCATTAAACAGAAACCAACATGGAGATTTCATTGCAACTAATTAGAAATTCGTGTTTCAGGTATGTAATAAACGATCTTCGCACAAAATAATGTACGATACACGAGCGGTATGTTTGTTTTCATGTTCTCGGAAATTAAAAAAGCTCAACTACGTTTCGCTTTTTCAATCTTTTCCTCGACCATGAAAACGTCAACATACCGCTCTTGTAACGTATATTACTATTATTCAATACAGATAGAATATAAAGAAATTTAGGTGTACAAGTGATTACGTAAAATCTTAACAGAATATTTCATTACGTCTATAGCAGTAACTTCTGAAAAATGCGAAGTCTTATTATATCTTGTCTTAAGTTCATGTTATCGTTTTGTAAGAAGCCAGGACCCTGTGTTCGTACTGCATGGAAGTGAGTTCGTCCTCCTACAGTTTTGGCACGTTTCACCATAGCACTGCATTAAGAGGCTCTTTTTTGAAGGTGGAATCGGGGCTTCAAATGCATAGTTTTGTCAAATTTTAGTTAGAAGTCGTGAAGATCTTCAGCCGAAGAAGTCAGTTTGATGTTGTTACGGGTGTGTTGTTGCAGAAGTCACTTCCTCATCATAAACAACCATTTTTCTCAAATATATTTGAACAGTAGACCTAATTTTTCCTTTAAAATGTTTTAAAGTTTTCAAAATGTGTACAGAAAGTGTTGGTGAAAAGATAGATTCATTTATAATACATTTTTGATATCAACGTTTTGATATTGGAAAGTTATGTTCGCAGTCAAATTTGCATAGGATCGCTCCGTTAAAACCCGGGACTACATCGCACTGCATGAAAGTTAGCTCTTCGCCCACAGTTTCGGGCTTTGTAAGCGCCCACGCGTTCGAAGCGTATCTGGGCGGAAAGCCGTTGATTGCTTAACCTAAATGTAGCTCTCGGAATTGTGAAGCATTTTTATTTCAGAAGCGAAATATAAAATGATAAAATATCCTATTATTTTTTAATTACTTAAAGAATTTCATGATAAATGATCTTGTTGCAGACGCATTTATTACTGGAAACAAGTGGAAACTACGTTTTTTAATAGATATGTCAGAAATGTTTATCTTTCAAGTCTGTTCGTAGATTACCGTAGCTATAATATCGTTGGTTTGCAAACAAAACACATAAAGTCAAAAAACTGCTTCTGGGAAAGATATATCATGTATAGTGTATAAATTTGACCTTTAAATGTGCAAAGCTTCATTTCTCACACGAGTTTATTAAACCGTGACGGACCGTAAAGAAAACAACTATCGCAATGTCATATTTCATATGTTGTATTGTGAAATTTTAATTTTCCTACCAATTTTTTTTTCTATTGTTCTATTAAAATTATAGCATATAGCCTATTAATCTGTTGTATCCTATAGGATATATTGTCAATTTAAGGGTTAAGGGTTCAATTTTGTCAGGAACCTTCAAACGCCTTTTTCTCAGAAGTAATATATTTGACTTAATGTGTTTTGCTTATAAACCAACGGTATTTTGAAACGTCTAGAACAAAATTGTATGCGATAAGAAATCATTCTGATATTCGCTTCTGAAAACTACGAAACTTTTTTCCCCTGTCGACGCACATGTAGTTTTTACGAAAAAATCGAGATCCTACATTCACCCTTCACTGAAATTGGTTAGTTTTTCCATATTTTCGAAGTTTTATAAGCACTAATGTGTTCTGCTAATATCTGGGCAGAAAAATACCTTGCTTAGCTTAAATGTGATTTTTAGAATTATGAAGATATTTAATTATGCCTACAATAGATATCTATAACACTGTAAGTACCATACTGGTAATAAAATTGGCTAAATATTCTATACAGTTGAGTTATGTAGAGATGTGCTCTTTTTCCGATAATGTTGCTTTAGGACTGACTGAATCAATCGGAAGCAAACTTCTGTAAACTCTTTACACTACAAACATATTGATTCACCATAACGACTGTCTGACAGAAGTTATAAATAAGTATAATACTAGGACAAAATGGTTGTTGTTTGGTACTAAAACCTACGAAGTCTATTTCATGGTGACGAATATTGGTCGTTTTGTTTGCAAGTTCCAGTAAGTTTTTCCTTATTTCTTCTTTTGTAAAAGTTCTCTGTTTATTTTGTTCTCGCGCTTCAAAAAGCAGCGAAGTCGTAGAATGGAATCTGGAAATAACTTGATTAAATATTTAAAACGGCCACCTGAAGTGTTACACAGATTAGTCATTCATTTGTCAAAGAATCAGATGAATTATTACAGACTCTCTCTATTTAATATCTAAGAGTTGAGACTTGGCCTACTTTAATGCATAATCCAGTAAGCACTTACAACGGCTTTGCTTCTAGTAAATACAAGAATTGTATATTATTATTATTATTATTATTATTATTATTATTATTATTATTATTACTAGTGGCGTGTACAGCAAATGCTGGAAACTAAGTTCATTAGACGTTCAAATAAACATTTTTCAGATTTATTTTCAATGGAGAATACCAGACATTCTGAAAGTTATTTGCTTCCATAATAATAAAGATACTTCTCTCGAGCCAATACTGAAGAGAACCACGCATATAAATATCTACACCACACCGCCATTAAATATATGAAAATATCCAACCCCACTTGATTAATAACTATAAAAATATTTGATTTTTAATAAATTATTATCTTACGTAAGTTTTATACCTCTCAGTAACATATACTATATATACTACTGGATGTTCATTTCAAAGTGTGTCATGACGTCACTGTTGTTGGGTCACCGATTTGAAGCGAGTTTCAGCTTATATGTTAGAGAAGTTGCCTATTATTTAAGGCGTTCTTCAATCTGAACTTGAGAACGTGTACGGTATAACTTGAACGTCGTAGCAACAGATGGCGGTCTGTACGGTCTATACGCTACCATAATCGAACTGTGTTTTCAAGTCGTACGCAGGGTATTTGTTATCATCGGTTGCGTACGGCAACATTTACAAATCAAATGAAAATGTTGACGTCGAAGTTAATGTCAACAAATACGTAAGTAATCGTCTTAATCTCGCCATATCCCGACAGTACGTATTTCCAAACAGTTCACAATACCGGCGTTGCCATACGTATCGGTACGTACTCTTCAGAATGAATACTTGCTACTTCTCTGCCTCATCGGTTATACATCTCTGCGGAAGTGTAGGAAGATTGAATTTCTAGGCTCATCGGCTAGCCACATGACGGCATACAGCGAGCCATGACACATTTTGAACTGAACACCCAGTATATAGCCGCCACTCATTAAAATATAGAAATCAAAATCTAATTTAAGTTATTCTCTACATCTACTTATATAACCCCAAAAGTTTCACTTTCATATCATCAATAGCATTAATATGTATAATTAATGAAAAATAGTCACATCATGGCATTAACTATAATAATATTTCATTTCTAATGGTAATAATGTCATCAAACCACCTCAAGTTTTGTAGTTTTTAATATCCAATACACAGCTGTACCCAGAAAATTACACACCACATAATCGAACCTGTAAATTATTTTTTTAGTAAGTTAAGTTTTTAATAATAAATTTAATTTGAGCTCTAAATATTTCAGCATTCTTGCAGATCATGACCTTCGTGTAATATTGTTTACTGTAGTGTGTGTTTTGTTTTATTCTGAAATGCAATTAGCCAGTTCTCAAAACTAACGACAGATGGATTGTGGAAAATACGGAAATTATGTTGAAAAATTGACATTTCACTGAAAACTACTATTTTTCTGAAAAACTTTGAGTTCCAAGCTTCAAAATGGGGGTCATTTATTAAAATCCGTTCAGCCGTTTTCCCATAATTCCCATTACCAGTTAAAATTATAAAATTGTGTCAGATTTGTTTAATATCTGTATGCAGTCTATAGGCCTATGGTTTTACTTTTCATAGGAGATTCGTTTTTTCATTTTCTAGTTATACAGTGCTATAGTATCATTAGCCTACATGTTTTAATTGCTGATGGGATCCGAAAGATATCATGCAACGTCTCAACTTTTATAATGAAGGGACTATAAATCCTAGACATTACAGATAATGAAGGATTTATTATTTCGACCCCGTTTATTTTGAGTACACTGGGCTGCAAACGAAATGACGAGTTGAAGTCGCTATCGATTCGAAATATTATCGTGTTACGAGGACTTTCGCTTAGCATACAAGAATAATTATACAAACACAAACTGCTCTGAATTTTCTAAAGAGTTTTTATTTCATGAAAAGGAGAAAAAATGTGTTGTTAAATGTTTCAATTAAATTAAATTTTCAGTTCTGTATCTGTAGTTACAATAAAATTTTATACTTATAATAAAATTGATACTTTTTTTGTTAATACAATACGAAACGTAACTGGCCGTATATATCGATTGTAACCATGACAGCATCCATGGATAATAAGGGAGGCCTTGGAATACCATATAAACTGCAGGTTCACTATTTTCGTGTGGTATTCTTATTAATATTGTAAAATAAAAGTATATGAATAATTTAAAATCAATTCCTATTAAATAATAATGCGAACATGTTATAAAAATCGTATGTTAATGCATTTAAAAAAACGAAAGCCAGGAAAATAGCTTCCCACCTCGCCATGTTTGCTAAAGTCCTCGGAAAACGATATAATTTCGTATCGGAATATCTTTTGAAGTCCAGTGTACATAATATGTATGTGTATTTAATCACACTGCAAATGGGTAAATACCCGGTGGCAGTGGTAACTAATTACACCCATTAATGACAATTAATAAAAAATAAAAAAAATAAAATCAATAATAATAATAATAATAATAATAATAATAGTAATGAGCATCCCAAATTAAAATAACATTTAAAGTAAATCTAATTTGTATCTTAACCCTAAGTTCAAACTAAAACCCACGAGTATGATATGTGTACCTATATTTATTAATTGTGTGTTAATGGAAGTAATTGTTGGATTCATCCAATCAGAAGGAGTATGGTCATTGTCTCAACTCTTATATTCAACAACTAGCCGTACCCGTGCGCTCCGCTGCACCCGTTAGAAATAAATATAAAGTAATTACATAATTAAAATAGGACATTTGATCCAGGGAACATTCGTGTTTGATAGAAGGATAAATCATTTAATATGTTACTTAATTTAAATTGTATTTGCATAATTAAAATGCGATCATTTTGATCCAGAGACCACTCATTTGGTCATAAAAATTATTTTAGGAAATACAGGAAACGAATGTACAGAATAGCCTATCAAGTTTTCTGTGCATAAGAAGCTATTTTAATCTTACCTGTCCTCGATTCACTCACAAGTTACTGTAATAACATTATAGCATTATGTCCATCTAGAGAAACTACACTTCCCAATGGTGAATTAATAATTAATTATGCAAATCGGTTAATTTAGCTTCTGATATTACTTCATACAAACACAGAAACATTATCTGTAGGCTATCTTTCATAGCTTTCGATTGTTGCTGTCCAAGGCCCCTTATAGACGAAGTCATTTGTTTTTTAATTCATTACACGGCCTTAGATGGCAGTTATTTTAATTTTAAAACTCATTTATCTCATTAAATATCAGTCCTATCAAAATTTTTCAAGGAATAAAACTTATCGCAAATTATTTTTAAAGAAACTTTTGTTATGTAACATTTTTCACAAAAATAAAAAATAAGCGAGATATTTCGATTTATTTAATTCAGGCCCCCTTATAACCCCCCTTTTAAATAATGTATTTTGAGTGCCATATAGCCTCAATTCTAAGTTTCAACGAACTTAATTTATATTCCAATTTTCATCGAAATCCGTTCAGTCATTATCGCGTGAAAAGGTAACAAACATACAGTCAGACAGACAGACAAACAAAAATTTCAAAAAAGCGATTTTCGGTTTCAGGGTGGTTAATTGTATATGTTAGGACCAATTATTTTTGGAAAATCGAAAATTACCAGAAAAATTTCGGCTACAGATTTATTATTAGTATAGATTATTATCGAGGGACTCCATAAATTATCAAGTACGCAAGGACCATAATTATACAAGTAGACCTATAAAGAATTATCTGGAATTTTCACCATCGTATTTGTTCTCCAAGATGATGTTCGTAGCCTATATTTTACGATCCCGCAAAAATAACTCATTGAATTGTCAAGATTTTATATTTTCTGCTGGTTTTTTTCATATTAATTACATAGCCTTTAACTTAAGAAATATTAACTAAGGATACATTAATAATTTTATCTGTAGTTTAAAATTTATACTACTGGAAATAAATACTCAAACTTTATTCAGCAACGTTTTCCGAAACTTTTTCTTGCTGTAAAGCGAAACGAAAACACGTGTATATAGCTCCTTAACTTCGTTTTTGTTTAACTTGGTTAATTAAATGTTGTACCTCGAAGTTATGTACCTACAAAGTTCAGTGATTTACAGATTTAGTCGTTATGTTACAAGATCATGCATATTTTATTACCAGATTAATTTAAAGTGTTTTATATCTCGAAATCGGAATAATTTACGGACATCATTTTGATCTGGAACGCAGTAACATTTTATATTTTAAAATGTAATTGTTGGCATAGCACCTTATTTCTTGCTGTAGACCAAACATTTTAAACCGAAGAGGACTATATTGTATTCCTACTGCGTTCTTTTCTTGTAATATTAGGGTTGCGGAATATAATTGAATCGTAAACGAAAAGCCCTAATAACCGTCATACCCGGGCTTGCACAATGGACGCTGCCGAATTACTGACGCGTTACGAGGTCTTTGAACTTTCTGGAAGTTGAAAATTACAGAGCAGGGGTACCAACTCTGACAAAGCTTCCATACGTACAAATTTACTTTTTCCTCTTTGCTTCGTGACAGTGATGTAAATAGAGGATACCCTATAAAAGAAAACAAATGAATAAACAGAAACGCCATGGCCTTCGTAATACATCTACAGAACTCTTTCATTTGTTTCACAAACTGAACAAAGATTTTAGTAATAATTTCTGTTACATTTAGGATCGTATCTTTATTTATTAGTTAAAATGGCTAGTATTAAAAGACATTTTGCTTTAAGACTCCATTCGGACAAACATTTAAGAGAACAGTATGTCTTATTCGGTGTAAACAATTAATATATTATGTAAATTATTTAATTATAAGTAGATTAAATCTGGGAACAATATATTGTGACTTCAAAATTAGTATTTCAGTAGATTTTTGATACCAAAGTCTCCAAAAATTGTGTACACAAGTGCCCTAGACAAAACCAATATATTAACAAAGATTCGTCTGTTCCGAAGTAGATTTTGTGTCGTAGTGGTGTGTTATTCTTAAGCTACAACTGTTTTATTTATGAAAGAAGTGATTAAACGTTAGTTTTCTTATATTTAATGCTAAAATTTGACACATTTCCTGTGATAGAGTTTTACGTGTTGCAACAATTATTTCTTTATCATGTATTGAACGATATTATCATTTATGGTTTAATTATTTTAACCATGATTAAAAAGATACACATAAATTATTATTAAATAAGCACAAATTACTATTGTTGTTACTACTCTTAATATGGCTTTGATATCTCGAAAATCGGTAGACCTAAGTACTTGGAATCGATTAAAAATACTTGAAAATACAGGCGTTTGCAGTCACCGTCTGGAGTATTGGTCAGCTTGCCTGGCTGCGACATGCCCGGGTTCGAGTCCTTGTTCGTGCAAGTTAACAGATTGAGGTTTTTATCGTTTCTTTCTCTCGATATTAGAATAAATGTGGGTATTTTTCGGCGTTTGGTGATCGAATTTATTTTGAATATTTTTAACATGTGTGAAAAGATGCAATATCCCAACAATTTTGCGGGAAAATAAAGTTTTCTGCTTACTTACTTATAAATGGCTTTTAAGAAACCCGGAGGTTCATTGCCGCACTCACATAAGCCCGCCATTGGTCCCTATCCTGACCAAGATGAATCCAGTCTCTATCATCATATCCCACCTCCCTCAAATCCATTTTAATATTATCTTCCCATCTACGTCTCGGCCTTTCCAAAGGTCTTTTCCCCTCCGGCCTCCCAACTAACACTCTATATGCATTTCTGGATTCGCCTATACCTGCCACATGCCCTGCCCATCTCAAACGTCTGGATTTAATGTTCCTAATTATGTCAGATGAAGAATACAATGCGTGCAGTTCTGTGTTGTGTAACTTTCTCCATTCTCCTGTAACTTCATCCCTCTTAGCCCCAAATATTTTTATAAGAACCTTATTCTCAAACACCTTTAGCCTATGTTCCTCTCTCAAAGTGAGAGTCCAAGTTTCACAACCATAAAGAACAACCGGTAATATAACTGTTTTATAAATTCTAACTTTCAGATTTTTTGAGAGTAAACTGGATGATAAAAGCTTCTCAACCGAATAATAACAGCCATTTTGCATATTTATTCTGCGTTTAATTTCCTCCCGAATATCGTTTATATTTGTTACTGTTGCTCCAAGGTATTTTAATTTTTCCGCGTCTTCAAAAGATAAATTTCCAATTTTTATATTTCCATTTCGTACAATATTCTCGTCACGAGACATAATCATATAGGCTACTTCGTCAATGTTTTCTGTTACGTGAATAAATTGTTATTGAGTTTCTTTCCATCACAAAGAGAAGGGCATATCTTTGAGATTACAATATTTGTTGTTTTTCGGATGGCAGTTAGTGATGTAAATGAAGAAGTAGAAACCTCAAATTTTTGCATAGATTTCAAAGGTTGCTCGAATCTGCTGACATTTTAAATTAATGTACGTATATAATTCCCATTCCACTGTCTCTTCGCAGCAACCCATTAAGAATATACAGTTGTCTGTTGATGTAGAAGTCAGAGTTAAAAAATCAGGGAATGTCTGTAACAACTTCTACATATATAATATTGCAAGATAAGACTGGTACTGTATTAACGTGTCCATTTTCCATTGGACAAAGTTTCTCCAGCCAATTTCCGTGTTGCACTGTATTCAGCATGGCTAGCTGGGTCTGAACCACGACCACCACACCGTAGTGCAGTGCGATATCTGTTGCTTGGTGCGTGATAACCGCCCGTTAGAATTCTCTCCTCGAACTACTTCATACAGATAATCTGTTGTCGGACTTCCTACTGCTTGACACGTAAATCACTGCAGAACGGGTTATTTCACATTTATCCCACTATTAACAAGAAAACAGACTGCTTGAATTTCAAATCAAAGTGGAGTTTTACGCTTATGCAAAATGTTGGCGACGGTAACGTTTGTGTTGCATACAGAAGTATCGATTATTTAGTATAAACAGTGGACGAGAGTAGGGCAAAATTATAATGTTGATAGTTTTTGTTTTATCTTTCAGTTGCTGGAAGGGAAGTGGGGAAATTGCAAGGGAACTGAAAATAAAACCTGTATTAAAAGTAACAGAAATTATAAAAATTGAATATAGTGTGTTTTGAGGAATCTCAAATTTCTATAATAGTAATAATAATAATAATAATAATAATAATAATAATAGTGATGATAATGATGATAATAATAGCCTAGTAATGATAATGATGATGACAATGATTATAATAATAGCAATAATAAAAATAATAATAGTGATGATAATAATAATAGTAACAATAGTAAAATAATAATGATAGTGATAATAGTGATGATAATGATAATAATAATAGCAATGACAATGATGATGATAATAATAATAATAACAATAATAATAATAATGACAGTGATAATAGTGATGATACTGATGATAATGACAGTAATAATAGTGATGATAATAATAATAGTAACAATAGTATAATAATAATAATAATAATAATAAAAATAATAATAACAATAATAATAATGCTAGTGATAATAGTGATGATAATGATCATAATAATATCAATGATATTGAGGATGACAATGATAATAATAATAATAATTATAATTATATTAATAATTGTAATAATGATGATAATGACGATGCTAATAGTAATAATAGTAAAATAATAATAATAATAATAATAATCAATAATAATGACAGTGATAATAGTGATGATAATGATGATGATAATAATAGTGATTATGATGATAATGATAATAATAATAGTAACAATAGTAAAATAATAATAATAATGCTAGTGATAATAGTGATGATAATGATGATAATAATATCAATGATAATGAGGATGACAATAATAATAATAATAATAATAATAATAATAATAATTATATTAATAATTGTAATAATGATGATAATGACGATGATATAGTAATAATAGTAAAATAATAATAATAATAACAATAATAATAATGATAATAATAGTGATGATAATAATAGTAACAATAATAATAATAATAATAATAATAATAATAATAACAATAATAATAATGCTAGTGATAATAGTGATGATAATGATCATAATAATATCAATGATATTGAGGATGACAATGATAATAATAATAATAATTATATTAATAATTGTAATAATGATGATAATGACGATGCTAATAGTAATAATAGTAAAATAATAATAATAATAATAATAATAATAATAATAATAATAATAATGACAGTGATAATAGTGATGATAATGATGATAATAATAATAGCAATGATGTTGATAATGTTGATAATAATAGTAATAATAAAAATAATAGTGATGATAATGATGATAATAGTGATTATGATGATAATGATAATAATAGTAAAATAGTAGTAATAATAATAATAATAATAATAATAATAATAACAGTAGTAATAATAGTCCAGAAGTCATAGCTAAAAAACGCTGTATTGTTTTCCTAGAAAAAGGCCTCATTTGCGCTATTTCAGATCACGTGTTACAACTATAATAATATGAATGATTTTTTTCAGAACCTCTCATATTACTTTCACTTACTTTTACAAGAAGGAGAAAAATTGCTGGCTTTAAAATATGCTAACTTATATTTCATTTGCTGCCATGGTCTTTGCCTTCTGCAATATGAAATTCATGGATAAACATCTGACAATAGCTGTAGAAATTATGATTAGTGAAACAGCAAAATTAAACGAATATTTGAGGTTATAACATTTTATTTTGAACTAGGTACTTTCATTTAGTGAATTATCCAGAAGATTAGAACTCTAGTGATTACAGAATGAGACTATTTCGCGAATATATTAATAAATAATTTATAACATACAGAAACAGATTGTTTTATTTAATACTTACATTTTCTAGCTCCGCCATCACGCAATATCATGACCTACTGTATTGTTAAGAATACAATGAAAATATTTAACATCTGAACATCAGGTGCGACAAGACATTAAACAAATTCGCATCAAGTGCGGCAAGATTGCAGTTCATAGTTGGCTTTGATTGGTTAAAAGTGAATTGATTCTTACACTCCATTGCTGCATTGTTATATCAGCGAAGTAGTCATTAATGTATTGCATTCAATAGGCTGTATTCAGCAAACTGTTGATGTACAACATCTTTTACTCACCGAAATTAAGTAAGCATCTGCTCAAACAGTCTGCTTTCTAGTTACAAACCTGTTTGAGAAATGACACAAAACTTGCTGTGTTTCCCGTTGAGATATGGAAGCGATGTTTTCCCGGATGCTATTCAATTTCTACGTGGCCGTGTTTAGCAGCATTCGAAATATGGCTACAATATACATGAAAAAGTAGAATTATACTGTAGTTAAGTGTGTTAATTTCTTCATTATGTGGAGTTCTTGTTAAGATACTTCCGAAACTCCATATAATTTTTTCGGCTTCTTATATTGTTAGGTTATAAAGTTATTTCTAAGAAAAAACGCTAGAATTTACGCGTGTTTAATCCGCCACTGCAATACATGCATGCCGAAAATGAAGCTCTTTAACTGCGGTTCGGAATAATTACATAAAACTCCGCTAGAGGTCTCAGCTTCATGTGCTATCTAGTCCATGTCAAATCATGACTTTAAAACACACAAATATTTAAAAATTTAGACATGTTTAATCACGTATGTTATTTTTTTTTTTGACTTTCGGAGACGAACCAGTCATCCGCCCGAAAGGTACTGTAACTGCCTAATTGTGCTTCCATCTATAGGAATGAAAGAGCATTAGAGTCAACTACTCAAAAACAGAAACCCCTAAGAAAAGAATACGTAGCTATATGTGATCAACAACTACATAATTTGAATAGCTTACAAACTCTCGAAATTCATTTTATAATGCCTTTTCAAAATGGATGCTTGAAACATTTCTCTTTAAGCGCTGAGCTATTGATATTTGACTTTAGAACGTTTTTTATAACGTCATTGAATGTATGCTGATGTCAGTTGCCATATTTTATGTATTGTAGAAAATGAAAGCGCAACAAAATTTGAGGTTTTTTAGACAGATCTTTTATATAATGTAATAATGCGTATTAAATTTAAAATAAAATGGTCCACACCTGTCAGTGCGTCTGGCCGCAAAACCAGGTGGCCCGGGTTCGAATCCTGGTCGGGGCAAGTTACCTGGTTGAGTTTTTTTCCGGGGTTTTCCCTCAACCCAAATACGAGCAAATGCTGGGCAACTTTCGGTGTTGGACCCCGGACTCATTTCACTGCCATTATCACCTTCATATCATTCAGACGCTAAATAATCTCAGATGTTAATACAGCGTCGTAAAATAACCCAATAAAATAAAAATAAAAAAATAAAATGTTTCCTTAACTAGCAGCTTGACTCTTCTGTCTCATAGGTTTATCTTTTTTAGGTGGGGGTTAGACTACTACGGTATTGTTTTTCCCTGATCAAAATGAAATTTTTAACACAAATAGTAAAATTGTATATGATTTATTAGACAAGCAAAGATAATCTAACTCTTCATCTTGTTAAAAAACAACAATTCTTTATATTTGTTTTAAAACCGGGAACAAAAAAGAAACATATATTTTTCACTCTAATGGAAAACAATTTAAAATACAGAACACAGCAATAAACTGTACTTATGAATTTTTACAGATCTAATTTAAATCAATTACACAAAATAAATATTTGACAGAAATACAACAAAACACTTTTTATCGCTGTGTTAACCATACAGCACAAACTGTAGGTTGTTGCAATGACATCTGCCGACGACACTACAATTCTCTAGGGATAGTTTTATAGATCAGAAGTAGCATAATATTATCACAGTCCAGTATATACAGTCACGAAGCTCAATACGTAGTAAATATGCATCCATAGATAGATGCTAACCACTAGGATCGTTAATATCGCTTCATTACAGACAATGCGAAATAGGACGGGCACAGTCTATTGTTCCTAGCACCCTCACAACTCGAGCTTCGTGACTGTATAATACTGTGATAATATTATCTTTTTTCGGCTTTGTATATCTCATAGTCAAGGGTTTAGATTTATATATCTTCTCACCATCCTTCTTTTATTTTCTTAATATTGTTGTCCTAAAGTTGCCATGGTGATATGTCTACTATTTATATGATTTTAATCCATTCTTATGATCTCTGTATTTCATTTGATTTCTTATTTTTTCTGTTTATAAATTGATTATGGTAGGTAATATCACAAGCGATTTTCTTTTGTTGATTGATTGATAAATAAATTTATGGAAATTTTAAATAATTTAATTAATTGTAAAATTATGGAAGTGACAATCCGTAAATGCGAATTTATTAGATATGTTTGATAATGAGAAAATTGATGTTGATTGATTAGTTTTTCTGAGTTTATTGATAATTTTGTTATGTTGTTCGTAATTGATTTGTGGAAACAATTGCGAATCAGTGACAAGACAAGAATGATAATACGAAATCTGTAATATTGCAATGATAAATGGCTCTAATTGGTTGAAATTATAAAATGAGAGATGAATTATATTCAAAGAATAATAGACTACCGCATTCTAATGAACGTTAGAACTATTGTAAAGAAAAATACATTAAGGGCCGGTTTCATGAACACAATATTAAAATGCTCTATTGTTAACATACATTCTACCAGTATTGTCAACTCAGTTTTTAAAACCTCGCTATGAAACAGTGCAGAAACCGCTAAATTGCTATATTGTCAATGTATAATGAGATTATTTTTCCGCTGTGAGTGCTAAAAATACCCGTTAAATCCCTTTATGAGCAATACAAATTTCATACATTTTTCCCGTTAAACAAACGCTGAAAAAAGACCAGGTCTAGCGAGGAAATAGCTAAATTTGGCTACACTGATGCATGCACTGCACAGTTTTCTTGAAATAATTAAACATTTACATCTCTCCGATGACGTAGATACATTTTAAAGATCTAAAAGGAATTATTTTGCATGTATAGAGTAATTTACACCAACAATAGTTCGGATTTTAACGATTTTATTATGGTTTTAGCACAGGACTTTCTGATGTTAACTTAACAAAGAGATTAACAAATTGTGTTAAGGCTATTCGATACTGAAATTTCTAAAATCCACAATTTTTGAGCTAGAGTTGAAATTTTTGCTGTGTATGCATATCAATATAATAATCGCACATTGTAAATTTCAATCTCTTCTCGTAAATTTACTTACAAATGGCTTTTAGAAAACCAGGAGGTTCATTGCCGCCCTCACATAAGCCCGTCATCGGTCCCTATCCTGTGCAAGATTAATCCAGCGTCTACAATCATGTCCCACCTCCCTCAAATTCACTTTAATATTATGCTCCCATCTACGTTTCGGTCTCCCCAAAGGTCTTTTTCCCTCCGACCTCCCAGCTAACACTCTATATGCATTTCTGTATTCACCCATACGTGCTACATGTCCTGCCCATCTCAAACGTCTGGATTTAATGTTCCTAATTATGTCAGGTGAAGAATACAATGCGTGCAGTTCTGTGTTGTGTAACTTTCTCCATTCTCCTGTAACTTCATTCCTCTTAGCCCCAAATATTTTCCTATGCATCCTATTCTCAAACACCCTTAGCCTCTGTTCCTCTCTCAAAGTGAGAGTCCAAGTTTTTACAACTATACAGAACAACCGGTAATATAACTGTTTTATAAACTCTAACTTTCAGGTTTTTTGACAGCAGACTGGATGATAAGAGCTTCTCAACCGAATAATAACAGGCATTTCCCATATTTATTCTGTGTTTAATTTCCTCCCGAGTATCATTTATATTTGTTAGTGTTGCTTCAAGATATTTGAATTTTTCCACCTCTTCAAAAGATAAATTTCCAATGTTTATATTTCCATTTCGTACAATATTCTGATCACAAGACATAATCATATACTTTGTCTTTTCGGGATTTACTTCCAAACCTATCTCTTTACTTGCTTCCAGTAAAATTCCCGTGTTTTCCCTAATCGTTTGTGGATTTTCTCCTAACATATTCACGTCATCCGCATAGACAAGCAGCTGATGTAACCCGTTCAATTTCAAACCCCCTCTGTTACCTTTCTCATAAATACTTAAAAAAAAATTTTTTCTTTAATTTCTTAAGTGAAAATCCTATTCCTAAAAAAATATATTTTTAAATATATTTTTTTCTTAAAAGCATCACTGCATTTTGTGCAATGGAGCATTAGTAATGTCTTACTATAATTTGTTCTTTGGTAGAAAAAAAAATATAATTTCTTCTATGTTCAAACATTAATAAAAATAATAGTGTTTTACGTATAATTTTTCTAGTAATAGAACTATACTGAATACAGCCAATCAAAATGCTCCATTTCACAACAGAGATATTAATGAATAAGTATTGCAAGTTAAATCACTCTAGGTTTAACCACAGAGAAATAAAATGGATACTTGTCGTTGAAAACGTAGAAAATTTTTTTTTTGAGATAATTAAATTTTAAATTTTGGTTACACATAACTTGTGCACTAACAGAATTTCTAGCAATTATATAAAATTATACTCATAATTAAGATACTGAGATAAAATTTTCATGAAACCGTACACTTTTTTAGGTTGAAGAATGGTAACATTTGTCAAAATTCGACTATTTTCAGTAGCGCGTCACTTTTTAAAGTTAACAGCTGTTTATAATACAGTTTTTTTGTTAAACCAGTAAAAATTTGTTTGTGAAACCGGCCCAAAGATTAAGAAAAACAGATCTTGAGTAATTTTACCATTAGGATCTTCATGTCAGTGAAATATACCTTAACTTAATGATGCTGACCATGATAATGGTCCTGGAAAAATGTATGACGTCACAGAGGTTCAAATTTGCTTGCGTTTGTCTGTCTGACAGTGAAGCTAACTTGGAACCTTCTTGTAGCCGCTCGAGAGTCCCTTAAATATTTAAACACAGCCCCTCTGACGTTTCTGCTTGTCTCCATTAAGTTACGGGGAAGAAGGTTGGAGTAATATAATATTTGCTGTTAGCAGTTGGCTGCCCTGTTGCTAGTACCTGTTGCTGAGCATTCGTCCCACACAGATGAAGGCGGTATTACATCAAAATAAAAACCTCCATGTTAGAATGGATAATTAGGTCGTTAATTTCACTCTATTATTAATTAAAATACAAACAGATGCGCGCGGTACCATGGCAACGTATGTACTTGGTACACGTCTTGTTCGAGCATGCATTTGTTTCGACTTTTTTTGTTTTACGATTTTTTTTATGAAATGAAGCCTACGTCATTAATGTTGTTACATTTTCTGCTTGCAGTTCGTTAGAAGAGAGCGGTATTCACATGCGAAACGAATAAAATGCCGTCACGGATATTTTTTTTGTCTCTAATCAAGCTTCTCTCTGGATTTAAATATTCCCACATTATTCGTAATTATGTGAGAGGCAGTTTAAGGTTGTAGATTTATCGGCGACCGTACCACCAAAAAATCAATGCATGAAAGTATATATTTAAAGATATTCTGGAATTCACAGCGCCTGAAGGGAAACTCAAACATGGAGAAACACACATTTAATTAAGACCTAATTAAAACGTTGACATGCAAAACATTTATGAAATAGCTTTACTTCGTCTGTGTGGAAAATATATCTACATCTAACGGGTTACGGGATTTTATCACATCTACAGTGTGGACCAGAAGTGTCAGTACATCCGTTTACTTTTCCTACAAAACAAATCTGGGCATGAAAACTGTGTCCGTGTTACTCGTATGACTTATTTCGAAATGTGATCATGGCGGGAGACATCTGGCGGACTTGAGGGAAACCATAACACATTGAAATCCCCAGCCATTCCAAGAATGCAAGATGGCGAGGTGAATACGAGAGTTTTTAGTGTGGGGGAGAGACTTGCGGCTTCCGTATGATTCCGACAATAAAGACTCATTGATTGACATTGCCTCGAAGTACTTTATAGGCTGTAAGTAGTTTCGAAACTTCGGATATCTTAGATCAGTGATGTCAAAGCAAGCGCATTTTTCTGACCTTGACGTCGTGCGCGGGCATCAAGCGCTAAGTATGGAAAGAGGAAGGGTTGTGTATATGAATAAGCAACCTGTTGGGTTAAGAAAACAGTGGTGCACAAACTTCAAACGGAACGTGAAATTTTATGTCGTTATTTTTATATGGCTTCTTTCTGTTTGATATTATCTATATTGTCTGTAAAACAAAAGTACTAACACTGATTTCTTAATATTGCACTTGTGTTTTAAATCTTAATAACATAATAGAGAGTTAAGAAGGAATATTCACTTAAATTCCATAGTAGTATAATATTATACTGTATTAAGTGGATGAAACACATCATTCATAATGAAAGTGATATTCCAAAGAAAGAGATTGCGTATGACATAAGTTGGAATTTATATTGATGGTATCTTTAGCCTTATAAAAGTAATCAATAAACCAATCAAAACAATATTACAGTACAAAGTAAAGTTACCTAGGTGCCGTATATGTTTTAAGTGTAACTAATATTACATAACAAAACTCTTATCGCATTATGCTTTTAAGGTGATATTTGTGAGCAACTTCCTATCATCAGAATATTAAATTATTATCTCGAAATCTGCTGAAGCTATAGAGCTGACATTTTTACAACACATGGGCACGTATCTTTTGCTTATGACGTAACAGTAGTTGCTTTGTTAATTCATTTCCTTACAAACGATTTCCATGCGAATATTTTCAAAATTTTCAATACACTATCTTCAGTAATACGTATATACGGTATATTAGATTTACGAAAACATTCTGTAAGGCTACTAAATAAATAGGCGTATATCTGAAAATTTCACTTTTCTATATAAAAAAAGTTGAGAAAATATTTCTTTTGAATAAAAAAAATCAAACTTGTGAAAAATGAGCATTAAAATTAAAACTTACATTCTTATAATGCACTTATACTTCTCAGGCAAATCTAAAAATTACCATGGATACAGTTTTAATAAGTTCTCTTCCTTTATCTATTGAATCAGTGCTGCCATCCCTCGACCAAGCGGCATATACTATCTCTTTCGTCTGTCTCCTTCCTTTCCGCTGTAAAGCGCTCAAGGTCTCCTGAGCTCTAAAGCGCGCGCTTGCTCCTATGGGCATCAATTGAGTTCAATGTCTTAGATCTTAATAAACAAAAATCCCTCTCATAGTAAACTTCAAAAGCTGAAATTTTACGTTTCTTGCGGTGGTTATATTTTTGTGCAGTTGGCTAAAATAAAAACTGTGACAGCAAAGGGAAAACACCTACACGAGAAAGTTTGATAGATCTGTTCGCGTGGGTGGAACATCGCGCTCGCTAAACGAACCAGCTGCACCACACAGGGTGTTACATGAAATCGTTCTAAGTAAATAACGGATTTGTTGCAGTTTGGTACCCAGGGAACTTTATCGAATTAAGTGATTCATTCAGTGGAACTCCTCACGGATAATGGGTGGTAAATGAGTGCGTTTAGGTGAGTGACGTGGCGGAAGGCAATGGTTCAGACATTTATTTATTTATTTATTTATTTATTTATTTATTTATTTATTTATTTATTTATTTATTTATTTATTTATTTATTTATTTATTTATTTATTTATTTATTTATTTTGGTGTAGTTAAGGCCATCAGGCCTTCTCTTCCACAACACCAGGAATACAAATACAATAATAGAAATGAACAGAAAAAAATACACTGTATACAAAGTAAAGCTACACAAGAAATAAAGAGGGAGATAGAAAAGACACACTATAAACAAAGTAAAGCAAATGACACTCGTGAGGAAATTAAATACAGAATAAATATGGGAAATGCCTGTTATTATTCGATTGAGAAGCTTTTGTCATCTAGTCTGCTGTCAAAAATCTGAAAGTTAGAATTTGAATAATTTCGAGGAAAAATTGTTCCGGGGCCGGGTATCGAACCCGGGACCTTTGATTTAACGTACCAACGCTCTACCAACTGAGCTACCCGGGAACTACCAGACACCTATCCAATTTTTCCGTCTGTATCCACAGTCCTCAAAGTGGGCTGACAACCGTCAAGCAACCAATATTGAGTGCACACTAACTCTGTGTGACTTAAATTGTGGCTTTCTGTTAACGAACAGTGACGGTTGTCAGCCCACATTGAGGTCTGTGGATATAGAGGGAAAAATTGGATCGGTGTCTGGTAGAGTTCCCGGGTAGCTCAGTTGGTAGAGCGTTGGTACGTTAAACCAAATGTCCCGGGTTCGATATCCGGCCCCGGAACAATTTTTCCCTCGAAATTATTCAAATCAACTTTACAGGGAGTTATACCTGAAAGCTTGATTTGCAAGTTAGAATTTATAAAACAGTTACAGTAGCGTGCAAATTAATCCGAACACGACATATTTTTACATTTTCTGTCATTGTTGGCCTCATACCGCTTTAATTGACATCTGTAGTACTTGTAATTCCATTGTTGAAGGTCTGTCTGTCGTTATTATTTTTTTATAATATGTGACATTTTGCCTGTCGTTTTGTACTAATAAGCATTTCAGTTGTGTTGAATGCAATCCTGTGTACATTCTGTCGTCTTCACAAATGGATACAACTCCACGAAAACGGTCTAAAATTATAACATTAGCAGAGCATTCTTCTATGACACAGAGGCAAATTGCTGCAGAATGTCACATCGGTTTGGCTACTGTTAATTCGATCATAAAACGATACAGGGAGACTGGATCCATCACATCCCAGAAAAAAAGAAACTGTGGCCGGAAAAGGAAGACTTCACCTGCAGATGATCGTTTAATTGTCAGGAAAAGCAAATTAAATCCTAGACTAACTGCTGTCGACTTAACCCGCGAGTTAATGGCTACCACTGGGGCGAATATTCACGTCACAACAGTGCGGCGTAGGCTTTTGGAAGCTGGACGAAGGGCTCGTAAGCCTATTAAGAAGCACCTGCTAACCCCTGTTATGTGCAAAAAACGCTTAATGTGGGCAAAATTACATCAGCACTGGACAGTGCATGACTGGAAGAATGTACTTTTTTCCGATGAGTCTCATTTCGAGGTCCACGGCCACCGTGTTTCTTACGTACGGAAAGGATCCGAAAAAGTAACAGCAGCTCATCTTCAACAAGCACCCAAATACCCCCCTAAAGTAATGTTTTGGGGTTGTTTTACACATGAAGGGCCTGGAGCATTAATACCTATCAAGGGAATGATGAATTCTGACAAATATATTCATTTATTGGAAACCAGAATCGTACCCCAGCTGCAAAAATCATTTCCGGATGGCAGAGGTGTGTTCCAACAAGACCTGGCACCATGCCATACGTCTCGAAAAACTACAGAATTCTTCAACAAGAAGAATATTCAGGTACTCCCCTGGCCAGGCAACTCACCCGACATCAACCCCATTGAGAACTTGTGGTCAATTTGCAAAAGAAGAATGCTAAAAATGGATTGTTCTACAAAGGAGAAGATGATTCTGCCGTCATTGGTGTATGGTTTCGCGATGAAGAAATGAAGAATATTTGTGGGAAATTAGTGGAATCCATGCCAAATCGTCTCAGAGCTGTTATTAGGAACAAGGGAGGCCACATAGATTACTGAGGTATGTCCTAGATCCCTTTTTTTATCCCGTTTGAGTGTTTTGCATAAGTAATTACGTTGTTCGGATTAATTTGCACGCTACTGTATATTATCGGTTGTTCTGTATGGCTGTGAAAAAAGAAATCAAATCATCTTCTCGCTCAGTAAAATTGTAAAGAAATCTCAAAAAGAACTATCACAATATTATTAGTATCACAATATTACCCTGCATCACAGTGTCAACATAAAACTCGTCCAGTATCGTTGCCTGGGTTACAGGATTCGAATGTTTGGACTGTTGTGTAGTTTTCATTGCAGCCGTCCTCTGCAGAGTGGCGCTGTGTGGAATGAATTAACTTCCGCATCGAAGCCGTTGGCAGGTGTATGGATCTGCCTTGTCCACAACTAAAAAAACGTATTTTAAAGCTATCTCAATATTCAGTGAACTCGTTCTATGTCTGTATTTATGAAAGAAGGATTTTGACAGCTGTCAAACTACACTTGTGTTGAGACGCGCTGTTGCCGATGTTCACTGGCTTGCCTGGCCATTAACTCAACCTCTCTCTCTCTCTTGATGTCATATTAATATATAATTATATTACTATACAGGGTGATCCGTTTAAGACGGCATAAAGTAAATCTGTGTAACATTAGAACTATTGCTATTTATTTTTCAGTAATTTGTAAATACATTTTTTCTTTTTTAGTAGGTTATTTTACGACGCTTTATCAACAGCTTAGGTTATTTAGCGTCTGAGTGATATGAAGGTGATAATGCCGGTGAAATGAGTCCGGGGTCCAGCACCGAAAGTTATCCAGCATTTGTTCATATTGGGTTGACGGAAAACCCCGGAAAAAAACCTCAACCAGGTAACTTGCCCCGATCGGGATTCTATTTCACATATGCGTAAAAATACAGTCACATGATCTATATGCTTGTCCCCTTGAGTTGCAGTGGGAAATCCCCTTTGACCTTTGAAACTACATGGACTGCTGAACACACTGCTAATCATTTGTTGATACAGTATTGTTAAATCACATGTCACAGGACAACACAGTCAGAGATTGCCACGCTATTGAGTTTGCATTATAATTAATAAATTAGTGATTTACAACCCCCGGAGTTTCAAAGTGTGTAATTTCGATGTCCAGTTTCGAAGCAGCATACAAATAGCTTCAGCTAATTTGCACTTTGAACGTTTTTCAAAAGTAACGACCTTTTATTTATATCAGTGGAATCTATTAACATAGAAAAAAAGCAATCACCCAAAATCGTAGAACGTTTTTGCATTTTCCCGATAAACACGATTTTGTATGGAGTTACAAAAGTAATGTCTATTAAAAATATATATATATTATCACATTGTACTATTGAGGCATTGGGTGCAATAACAGCTTAACTCTACTTAAGTCGTTATTCCGGTGATGGCATTTTCATAATCTTCCATGTCTTCTCTATTGACTGTAAAAGTTGTATTTAATTTCGTTGACTCTAAATGGGAAGGGAGTTAATTATGTGAAGTGCTTTGGTAAGTGAAAAGGATCAAAATTCGCAATACAAATATACAGTATGTTACACTCATGTTTTATATAAGACTAGCCGTACCCGTGCGCTCCGCTGCACCCGTTAGAAATAAATATAAAGTAATTACATAATTAAAATAGGACGTTTGATCCAGGGGACATTCGTGTTTGATAGAAGGATAAATCGTTTATTATGTTACTTAATTTAAATTGTATTTAAATAATTAAAATGCGATCATTTTGGTCCAGAGACCACTCAGAAGTTACTGTAATAACATTATAGCATTATGTCCATCTAGAGAAACTACACTTTCCAATGGTGAAATAATAATTAATTACACAAATCGGTTAATTTAGCTTTCGATATTACTTCATACAAACACAGAAACACCCACACCTGTGGAGTAACGGTCAGCGCGTGTGGCTGTGAAACCAGGTGGCCCGGGTTCGAATCCCGGTCGGGACAAGTTGCCTGGTTGAGGTTTTTTCCGGGGTTTTCCCTCAACCCAATAAGAGCAAATGCTGGATAACTTTCGGTGCTGGACCCCGGACTCATTTCACCGGCATTATCACCTTCATATCATTCAGACGCTAAATAACCTAGATGTTGATACAGCGTCGTAAAATAACACAATAAAATAGAAAAAAATAAACATAGAAACATTCTCTGTAGGCCATGTTCATAGCCTTCGATTGTTGTTGTCCAAAGCCCCTTATAGACGTAGTATTTTTTTTCATTTCATTACACCGCCTTAGATGGCAATGTATTTTAATTTTAAAACTCATTTATCTAATTAAATATCTGTCCTATCAAAGTGTTGCATAGAATAAAACTTATCGGAAATTAGTTTTAAAGAAACTTATTAATGTAATATTTTTCATGAAAATTAGTAATAAGGGAGATATTTCGATTTATTTAATTCAAGCCTCGTTATAACCCCCCTTTTAAATAAAGTTTTTTGAATGCCATATAGCCTAAAATGTAAGTTACAGCGAACTTAATTTACTGTATATTCCAATTTTCATATAAATCGGTTCAGCCATTATCGCGTGAAAAGGTAACAAACATCCAGACAGACAGACAGACATACATACAAAAATGTCAAAAAAAGCGATTTTCGGTTTCAGGGTGGTTAATTATATATGTTAGGACCAATTATTTTTTGGAAAATCGTAAATTACCAGAAACATTTCGGCTACAGATTTATTATTAGTATAGATTATTCAAAAGTAAGTTCCCAATTTGAAATGGTAATAAGTTTGTCAAATTTTTAGGTTCCACAAAAATAAAAACACCAATTTTTTCGTAAAGAAATGGGATTTTATTAAAACACGAACAGATTAATTATGACCACCACCGTTTTGTTCAATAAGAAATAGTCTTTCTTCTATCCTATAAACGGCATTAGTGAGCACATTCCTAGGGATGTTTTCAATGACATCCGAAATTGACTGTTTCAGTTCCTCACGTGTAGTAGGTCTACTAAGAAATACCTTTTCTTTTAGATAACCTCATAACCAGAAAATCCTAGTGGAAGCACTAGTAATGCCCCACTTCGATTATTGTGATTTTCTACAGACTGACCTCAATGTCAATCAGTCGCAAAGATTACAGCGTGTTCATAATTCTTGTGTTCGCTTCGTCTGCGATGTCCGTCGCGCTGACCACATCACCCCTTCCTTCCAAACTCTGAACTGGCTACGGCTTAACGAACGTAGAAATTTTCATTCTCTTGTTCTCCTTTTCCAAGTCCTTCACACCCCTACACCTACCTACCTTGCCTCCCGTTTCAGTTACCTGTCAATATCATAATCTCTTCACACGCACGCAAAATAGCCGCATACTAGCCATACCAACACATAAGACATCATCGTATTCATCATCATACACAATCTCGCTCTCGCGCTTGTGGAATACCCTACCCAGTGACATCAGAGACTGTCGGAATTTAGTAGCGTTCAAAAGCAAACTTATTAAGCATTTTCTTACTGCGTAGAGTAGGTTTAATTTTACTTAATAATAGCAATATGCGTTACAAGAGCGGTATGTTGAAGTTTTCATGTTCGAGGAAAAGTTTGAAAAAGCGAAACGTAGTTAAGCTTTTTTAATTTCCGAGAATTGAAAGAAAACATACCGCTCGTGTATCGTACATTATTTTGTGCGAAGATCGTTTATTACATACCTGAAAGAGGAATTTCTAATTAGGTGCATTGAAATCTCCATCATGGTTTCTGTTCAATGACGGCGAATTTGCAAAACAAAAATATCTATCTCCAACATTGTTGCTTTAGAATGTTTTCTGTGTTTACTATACTCCAGCAGGCCGTGATATACGTTCTTCTCCCCCCCCCCAGCCTATGATGAGTCTGGAATCTTGTTGATTTTTTCACGGCTTCCTTAATGTTACTTGCATCACGAATGCAGTAACTTTAGTGGAGTTGAAGAGTTTACTTAATTTTTTCAAATATTTAAAAACAATAGTTAACAGTGCAATTTAGGTGAAATTGCAGTGTTAAGTTTCCAATTTATAATTATTACTATATTGAACGTCTCTAAAAATAATATGTTAAAAGCCTAAAGCAGTAAAATCAATATGTCACTTAAGCGGTAAGAAGAGGGAAATTGTTATGTGTTACGTTGGGAATACTGAATGTGGAATTTTAGACTTACCGCGGATTGGTTTTGTGCGGAAACCAAGCAAATACGCACGATCTCGCACAAAAGAAATGCTTCTCTCTTCTTAACTTCTACAATAAACTGTCTAGGTTTTATTAATGAGTTAATCTTTTAGTACTTTGATTTTTATTGTATTTGCAAATTTAATAATAATTGTAATTATAATTGTAATTGTATTATGAATATTGTAGTTGTAATCCCCTGGTAGAGGGGAAGAGAAGGCCTCATGGCCTTATGTCTACCAGGTTAAATAAATAAATAAGTAAATAAATAAATTAATGAAATAAATAAATAAATAAATAAATAAACAAGTAGTCAGCTGGATTTATGTCTGGTGACCTAGAAGGCCAACTGTTCAGAAAATGCTTACTAATTACACGATCACCAAATGTGTTGTGCAATAGTGTTTTTTTAAATGCGATATTAATTTCCAAATGAATCCAATTCTCTGTAACGATATATTATTCTTCAATACAATTTCAAACAACTCACTGGCGTCATATTGATGTGTGAATCGTTTCGACTATCAATTGCATTGTTGTCTGCAGACTAGGCCTCCTGGAATGAGGAAGCGATTATGAAGTAGTTAACGAGAAGGCTCCGCCTTGTTAAATTTAAATGCGGGGAGTATGAAGACAGAAATGAAAAGAAATATCAAACTTTTATTTCAAATCCTAAACATCCTTACAATTCCAACAATCATGAAAAGCATAAACTTTTTACACTATATTGTAGACCAGTGATGTCAAAGCAAGCGCATTTTTCTGACCTTGACGTCATGCGCGGGAAGCAAGTGCTAAGTATGGAAAGAGGAAGGATTGTGTATATGAATAAGCAACCTGTTGGATTAAGAAAACAGTGGTGCACAAACTTCAAACGGAACGTGAAATTTTATGTCGTTATTTTTATATGGCTTCTTTCTGTTTGATATTATCTATATTGTCTGTAAAACAAAAGTACTAACACTGATTTCTTAATATTGCACTTGTGTTTTAAATCTTAATAACACAATAGAGAGTTAAGAAGGAATATTCACTTAAATTCCATAGTAGTATAATATTATACTGTATTAAGTGAATGAAACACCTCATTCATAAAGAAAGTGATATTCCAAAGAAAGAGATTGAGTATGGCATGATAAGTTGGAATTTATATTGATGGTATCTTTAGCCTTACAAAAGTAATCAATAAACTAATCAAAACAATATTACAGTACAAACAAATGTTACCTAGGTACTGTATATGTTTTAAGTGTAACTAATACTACATAACAAAACTCTTATCGCATTATGCTTTTAAGGTGATATTTGTGAGAAACTTCCTATCATCAGAATATTAAATTATTTTCTCGAAATCTGCTGAAGCTATAGAGCTGACATTTTTACAACACATGGGCACGTATCTTTTGCTTATGATGTAACAGTAGTTGCTTTGTTAATTCATTTCCTTACAAACAATTTCCATGCGAATATTTTCAAAATTTTCAATACACTATCTTCAGTAATACGTATATACGGTATATTAGATTTACGAAAACATTCTGTAAGGCTACTAAATAAATAGGCCTATACCTGAAAATTTCACTTTTCTATACGAAAATTTGAGAAAATATTTCATTTGAATAAAAAAATCAAACCTGTGAAAAATGAGCATTAAAATTAAAACTTACATTCTTATAATGCACTTATACTTCTCAGGCAAATCTAAAAATTACCATGGATACAGTTTTAATAAGTTCTCTTCCCTTTATCTATTGAATCAGTGCTGGCCATCTCTGAATATAGCTCGACCAAGCGGCATAAACCACCTCTTTCGTCCGTCTCTTTCCTTTCCGCTGCAAAGCGCTCAGGCTCTCCTGGGCTCTAAAGCGCGCGCTTGCTCCTATGGGCATCAATTGACATGCCTGTTGTAGAGATTCAATTTTTCTCCTGTCATTTTTTTTCTGCTACAAGAACAAGTGCAGTTACAAGTCGAAATTACACACCATCTGTCATCTTTAACGTTGTCTACAATACTCTGTTCCGAACATTATTTTGATCACTACAATTTCCAATTGGTCTCGCTGAGTTTGGAACCCGGGACTGCAGCGTAGAAAACCGACGTTCCAGCCGTGGCTCCACTATACCCTGAGGTGCTTACTGTAAATTATAGGCAGAAATCCATCTCGCTGTGTTAGCACGACTGAATACTGTCCTCTTGGCGGAATTTCTGTCCCAGAATGCATGATTTGTAATTTGCGTGTGAACTCACGCGTGCAGGTAAATGCTACGCATTGTGTCGTAATCCAGGTATTGCCGGCATTGTTTGAACTGGCGATTTTTCATTAATCTACAATATAATGTATTGCGCTGTTAATCACGTCACGGCCTGCAACTCATGATGCCCGCCATGTGACCATAGATTAATTCTGAAGGTGTGCGATGCTATGGGAATTTTCTTCGTGCAGTAACAATTGCAACCGTGGAATGAAGAATTGATATACAGAGCGAATCGTAAGTAATGTCATTAATTTCAGAAGTTATTCTTTCAGATATTTCAAAGAAATAGTTTCTTACTATTTTTTCTCGTTTTTGCCTTATTTCCGACATAAAAATTGTTTTATATGAAATATTTCATAGCGTATTTTGGAAAAGCCATTGCTTTAATTCCCAGTATGTTCAGTCAGTTTAAGAAAGCAATGTATTATGATAATAAATGATTGAAAGAATTTTAGTTTTGTTTTTAAATGTACAGGTTTGCAGGCCTTAATTACACCAGAATAAGTAAATAAATAAATGACTGAGTAAATGAGCAAATGAATAAATGAATAAATAATTAAAAATAAATAAATAAGCAAACAAATAAATAAATGTATAAATGAATGAATAAATAAACAAGTAAATAAATAAATGAATAATTTTATTTTAATAAAAGAATGAATTAATGAATAAATACATGGATGGATAGAGAGATAGATGGATGGATGGATGGATGGATGGATTGACTTGATGTAATCCAGTTAAATGATATAAATAAATAAATGCATGTCGACATTGAAAAACGAGATGACAAATAGATTTATTTGAATATTATTTACAAAAGCTAATTATTATAGTAACAGAACATAATGGGAAGACAGTATTGGATTTCCAAAATGTGACTTTTCGCTAATTGGAATTCGATGATAGAGAATAATCGATAATCTTTATAACGGCAGAAAGGACTTGTCTTTGGCTGAACACCTGAAGCTCAGTTGTCATTGGCTGAAACCTGTACTTTAATGAGTAGTTTGTACTTTAAATAAATAAATTAAATAAATGCTACCAGGTGTATAATTACTACATTTCGGTATGGTCGAGCATAAAGAATTTTAGGTTTGTCTTTAAATGTTGGGAGATCTGCTGGAAAAAGACTTTGGGGAGACCAGAATAAATAAATAAATAAATAAAAATGAATGATTTGAAGGGAGTGAATGAATGAATGATAAATAATTAAGTCTTTATCAGTAAATAAATAAATACATAAATACATAAATTCAGGGTAAATAAGTAAACCTCCGGGTAAATAAAAAGCCATAAATACATAAATGAATACATGAATAAATAAATAAATGAATAAATAAATAAATAAATAAATAAATGTGGAACGTATGGGACAATGCAGAAATGCATATAGAGTGTTAGTTGGGAGGCCGGAGGGAAAACATCTTTGGGAAGACTGAGACGTAGATGGGAAGATAATATTGAAATGAATTTGAGGGAGGTGGATATGATGATAGAGACTGAATTAATCTTGCTCAGGATAGGGACCAATGGCGGGCTTATGTGAGGGCGGCAATGAACCTCCGGGTTCCTTAAAAGCCAGTAAGTAACTATGTAAGTATAAATAAATAAATAAATAAATAAATAAATAAATAAATAAATAAAAGTTAAATTTGTCACTTCGTCCACATTCACTCAATTTCGATCCATTTCACTCTTTCAGGGAAGAAATCTAACTTTCTCACAATTGTAGCAAACTCCACAGCTGATTACTAAAAATTGAGGGAATAAGCTGATTAACCAGTGTTACCAACTTTCAATGTTATGATGTAAGTGGCAGTTCCGGGTAAATTTGTCGCTAATTTCAAACACAAGAGAATTTTAGAAAATGGCAATTTTTACTAAAGGAAAAGGGAGGAAAATGTGGTTTGTAATGCGTGATCGAGCTGTCAGAAATGTTTTAAACTAAAATAATTGTATGAGAAACATTTGAGATGTGTCTAAGTCTATCCCAAAGTATACTGATGTAAGTAAATCAATTCTGGAGTAATTAATTTTTTTCCTACAAAAAATGTAATTTACAAATAAGATTTTATAACAGAAAAATTGTTTGTAATCCACAGTTTGGAAGATGGATTGAGTTTTCAGTAAAAAAAAAAAAAACGTAATTTTTGATAGATATTTGATCCCTGTATAAACATCAGAGTGTTTCACATAAGTATAGGGACAGAAATGAAAAATCACTTTTGAAGAAATGTTCTAAAACTTTTGGTAGAAACTGTGTTTTATCTTGTCGTGTCGCATCTCATTTGATCTCATTTTGTGCTGTGCTATCTCTTGTGATTCTGTCTTAACGAAAAACGGTGATTTTCCTTCATGATCTCTTATATCAACACTCCTTTCTGACGACTCCTTCCAGCACTTTCTTGTGTTCAGTGTCTTGTCTCAGATTTTGCAGCGATCTTGCCTTGCTGTATATTCAATTTCTGCTGCACCCGTTGGATGTTTGCCCAAGTACCCCATTAAATTTACCAGGCAATAATACACGCAATGTCGTCTATGTACAAACGCTGTTCATCTGTTTCCCCGTTCCGTGGTGGTTCACCCCCTCACCTGTTGAATGGCGTACTCGACTGCATTCCTTTTATAGCGAAATTAACGTTCTGAAGATTTATCGGATCTCTCACCATGGAAACGACCGCCACTGCTCTAACAAGACATCTGACTCTCGGCCCCTGGACTATACAAATGTGTACACAACTCTTAGCTGTTTTCATTCAAGATCAACACAGGGGCTTCAGTGGTGGCGCATATAGAGGAACTAGGTTCGAATGACAGCGGAAAAGGGGAGATGTATCTTGGAAAACAGAGATAAATACAGTTATAAATACAAGATGTAAAGAGTAAAAATGAAAATTAGAGAATAACAAGTAACACATAATATTATTTTATAAGTTGACTGTTGTCAGTATTTTAAGGCTACACTTTTACTACGTCATACTACTTTTGACCAATAAAAGGTACGGAACGACATGTTTCAACCAATCATGGCTGGTTATCCAACAATTTTTTACACCTCTCTAGCATTTGTTTTTATCACTTCTCTAGCATTTTTGTTGTTATCACCCCCTAGCATTTTTTTATCACTTCTCTAGCATTTGTTTGTTTTATCACCTCCCTAGCATGTGTTTTTATCAATTCTCTAGCATTTGTTTGTTTTTTCACCTCCCTAGCATTTGTTTTTATCACTTCTCTAGCATTTGTTTTTATCACCTCCCTAGCATTTGTTTTTATCACTTTTCTACCATTTGTTTGTTTTTTCACCTCCCTAGCATTTGTTTTTGTCACTTCTCTAGCATTTTTGTTTTTATCACCTCCCTAGCATTTTTTGTCACTTCTCTACCATTTTTGTTTTTATCACCTCCCTAGCATTTGTTTTATCACTTCTCTAGCATTTGTTTTTATCACCTCCTAGCATTTGTTTTTGTCACTTCTCTAGTATTTGTTTGTTTTATCACCTTCCTAGCATTTGTTTTATCACTTCTCTAGCATTTGTTTTTTCTCCTCCCTAGCATTTGCTTTTATCACTTCTCTAGCATTTGTTTATTTTTGTCACCTCCCTAGCATTTGTTTTATCACTTCTCTAGCATTTGTTTGTTTTTATCACCTCCGTAGCATTTGTTTTTGTCACTTCTCTAGCATTTGTTTGTTTTTATCACCTCCCTAGCATTTGTTTTTATCACTTCTCTAGCATTTGTTTGTTTTATCACCTCCCTAGCATTTGTTTCTTTGTTTGCCAAGCATTGTAATTTTAATAATTGTACCTTTTAAAATGATTCATGTTTACTTCATCATCTTTATTTAAAACTTTTCTATAATTTATCTTGTTTATATTATTTAGGTTATGTTATAGCTTCTGCTGTATCAGATTATGGATAGTCACGTATCAGAGATTGTTTAATATATATTGATAATTGAAGTGGAATGCAACTGTTTTAATAAAAATGAAACTGAATCAATAAAGCCTTCTTGACTAGTAATCGATCATAGAGTTCAATGAAGATTTATAGTTGGCACAACTGATAACAAGAGAACAGCTGATCATAACATACTACTGCCATCTAGCGGAATATGTGTAATGATGAGACTGTACAATATTGCATTTAATATAATAAATGCTGAAACGTAGATGCCATGTTTTACATAGAGTAGTTGACTGACAACAGAGTCCGTATAGGCCAGTTTCTATCTGATGATTTTCCAATTCACTGTGGGCTAAAGCAGGGAGATGCACTATCACCTTTACTTTTTAACTTTGCTCTAGAGTATGCCATTAGGAAAGTTCAGGATAACAGAGAGGGTTTGGAATTGAACGGGTTACATCAGCTGCTTGTCTATGCGGATGACGTGAATATGTTAGGAGAAAATCCACAAACGATTAGGGAAAACACGGGAATTCTACTTGAAGCAAGTAAAGCGATAAATTTGGAAGTAAATCTCGAAAAGACAAAGTATATGATTATGTCTCGTGACCAGAATATTGTACGAAATGGAAATATAAAAATTGGAGATTTATCTTTTAAAGAGGTGGAGAAGTTCAAATATCTTGGAGCAACAGTAACAAATATAAATGATACTTGGGAACAAATTAAAAACAGAATAAATATGGGAAATGCCTGTTATTATTCGGTTGAGAAGCTCTTATCATCCAGTCTGCTGTCAAAAAATCTGAAGGTTAGAATTTATAAAACAGTTATATTACTGGTTGTTCTGTATGGCTGTGAAACTTGGACTCTCACTTTGAGAGAGGAATATAGGTTAAGGTTGTTTGGGAATAAGGTGCTTAGGAAAATATTTGGGGCTAAGAGGGATGAAGTTACAGGAGAATGGAGAAAGTTACACAACACAGAGCTGCACGCATTGTATTCTTCACCTGACATAATTAGAAACATTAAATCCAGACGTTTGAGATGGGCAGGGCATGTAGCACGTATGCGCGAATCCAGAAATGCATATAGAGTGTTAGTTGGGAGGCCGGAGGAAAAAGACCTTTAGGGAGGCCGAGACGTAGATGGGAAAATAATATAAAAATGGATTTGAGGGAGGTGGGATATGATGATAGAGAATGGATTGATCTTGTTCAGGATGGGGACCAATGGCGGGCTTAAGTGAGGGCGGCAATGAACCTCCGGGTTCCTAAAAAAGCCAGTAAGTAAGTAATAATAATAATGATGATAATATGTCGCCCTCATAATTCCGCTCTCCGCTCATTTGCTGTTTACACAGTTCTTCAACCTTGCCAGTTCTCTGATTCCACTTTTGTCTCCAGCCAGGTCTCGACTCCCACGACTTCGATAAGGTTTCACTCGCTCGTAAGGTAATACCGACCATTGTTAAACTCCGGGGGAGAGTGCCGTATTTTTCCCGTTATAAGAGCCCGGAAAATGCATGATACAATACGAGCCGGCAGAAATCCTATTACATTCAGGGTTTCCAAAAGAACTCGTTTCCATGCCGCCTGGTATTATTGAATACGCCTCTATATCTCAGCCTACTCTATTCCTCAGACTCCGCGTCATTCTCTTCGCGGAAACAATTTTATCAACAGCTGCATTTCTTGCGAAGAAATGTTAAACATTCCAAGTGTGACACCATCTCCACAAATCTTGGACTATTAATTTTAAAGTTGATGACGTAGGGGTCGGATTTTCATGAAAATGCAGATTTTTGTATATAAACTTGTTACACTTCTCAATCTAGTGTTTATAAATGATCTTGTCCCCCGTAATAAAAGATGTAGGTCATCCCATATTATTTGCAGATGACACAAGTATAGTAATTACAGCCAATAACTCCAACACATTCCAATCTTCAACAGAGGAAATTCTCTTCAAAATATGTGACTGGTTCTCAGTCAATAAATTAGTATTAAATTGTAACAAAACTAACATAATTCAATTTAAATCCTGTCCAAATTCAACCTCGCAAATTTCTAGCTCAATAATTAACAATAGATCGCTATTAGAAACAACAAGAACCAAAATTTCTTTGGCTTAAAAATCGATAATGTGTTAAATTGGAAAAATCATATTAAAGAAATTACCCCCAAACTAAATTCAGCTTGTTTTGCTATTAGATCTATGCAAAAGATAGTAAATATCAATACCTTAAAAACAATATACTTTGCATACTTCCACTCGGTAATGAGTTTTGGAATAATATTCTGGGGAAATTCCACAGATAGTAACAGTATATTTCTATTACAAAAAGAGTAATTAGAATAATAGTAGGTGCCAAATCTAGGGAATCGTGTAGGACTATTTAAAAAAAAACTACAAATAATGCCCATGGCTTGTCAGTATATCTTTTCATTAATAATCTTCCTCGTATGTAATCGTGAAAACTTTGTAACTAATTCAACAGTTCATAGCATAAATACACGTCAAAAAAATGACTTTCATACTCCATCGGCAAGTCTATCGTGCTATCAAAAAGGAGTGCGTTATATGGCAGTAAAATGTTTAATAGCCTCCCTATCGATATAAAAAATGAAACTCAAAACATAAGATTATTTAGGGCCAAATTAAAGAAGTACCTAATTTCTCACGCCTTCTATTCTGTAGGTGAATTCATGACATTCAATAACACTTCATGAAATTGATACTAAAACTTTGTGTTGTACTAGTAGACTATATTGTAAATCTCGTCTGTATATATTTCATCTAGACTGTGACTATAAATTAAGACTTTATAATAGTATTAAGTTTTTTGACTTGTTCCATATTCTAGCTGTGAAGCGATGTATGAATACCATGGAATGTTAATAAATACAATACAATACAATACAATCATTCCGGTGTCATAATAGCTGTAACCGTCTTCCGGTAAGCAAACGCCACTCCTCTCTATCCATCCATTGGCCAGCTTCTTTCTGGTGGGATCCATTCCATAATAATTATTTTTGTTAATCGTTGTTCTGGCATTCTTCTGATATGGCTATACTATTGTAACCTTTTCCTTTCTATGATAATCTGTAATGTCTGGCTCGTCTTGCACTTTCATAATTTTTTTACTCGTCTATTTCTTATTTTTTCCATTTTACATTTCCCAGCTGATCTTCTTAGCACATCCATTTCTGTACTTAAAATCCTTTTTGTTTCCCTAGTTGGAATTCGCCAAGCTTCAGCTCCATATGTTGGGATACTTTGCACTATGGTTCAACTTCTTTAGGCAAACCTTCAGAATAAGTCTTAAGAGTGTGAAGTACTCTGTGTGGTTTTTGCTCCTACGAGTAAATTCATTGCCTTTTTTTCTTCTTGTTTCCTCTGTGGAAGTCTTTCAATCCTTCGCATTTCTTTCCTTTTATTATTTTTTAAACAATTTTTCTACTTGTCTCGTTTTCATACTAAATTCGTTTTTCTGTCTTTTGTCTCCTTCCTGTCTCCTGTTTTCCTCTTTCTCATTCCTGTTTTCTCTTTTTTTCTTATCTTTTTTCGTTTTTCTGTCTTTTGTCTCCTTCCTGTCTCCTTCCTTCCTCTTCTTCATTCCTGTTTTCTCTTTTTTTTTCTTTTTTTCTTATCTTGTTTTTTCTTTTCATTTTTCTATCTCTTGTCTCCTTCCTGTCTCCTGTTTTCCTCTTTCTCATTCCTGTTTTCTCTCTTTTTCTTATCTTGTTTTCGTTTTTCTGTCTCTTGTCTCCTTCCTGTCTCCTATTTTCCTCTTTTTCATTCCTGCTTTCTCTTTTTTTCTTATCTTGTTTTCGTTTTTCTGTCTCTTGTCTCCTTCCTGTCTCCTGTTTTCCTCTTTTTCATTCCTGTTTTCTCTCTTTTTCTTATCTTGTTTTCGTTTTTCTGTCTCTTGTCTCCTTCCTGTCTCCTGTTTTCCTCTTTTTCATTCCTGTTTTCTCTCTTTTTCTTATCTTGTTTTCGTTTTTCTGTCTCTTGTTTCGTTCCTGTCTCCTGTTTTCCTCTTTTTCATTCCTGTTTTCTCTTTTTTTCTTATCTTATTTTCGTTTTTCTGTCTCTTGTATCCTTCCTGTCTCCTATTTTCCTCTTTTTCATTCCTGTTTTCTCTTTTTTTCTTATCTTGTTTTCGTTTTTCTGTCTCTTGTTTCCTTCCTGTCTCCTGTTTTCCTCTTTTTCATCCCTATTCCCTCCTTTTCCTCATTATGTATTCTTTAAACGTTTTTTCCTTTCCTGGAATGCAGGCTCTTCAAGCTGCTCGATGTACAATGCTGCACTTGTCAAAGCTTTCAGTTGCGAACGTAACATTCTACAGCGTCAGGGATGATGTTTGATTACTTCAAGGACCATCACAATAATCCAGACATCAGCAGCGTTCACGGCGCTGGCTGTAGGACAAGGCAAAGTACGAGGTCCCTGGACCAGGTATTCACAGTAACCTGCGAACACGTCCGGAATCCTGGGTGAGTTTTCCTGAGTTGTGGTCGAGGCTATTTTTTAAACAAATAACGACGTGTGTTAGGCCGTTCCGCGGAATTTATCGCCGCCGACAAGTCCTGTTATTTCACGCACATATTTGTTATCTGCCGGGTTTTGCGCCTTCTGCATCATCAAACATGAACATAAAATCCGTAGCGACAATTTGTATACAAATAAACAAGCCGGACTTGAATGCAGGAATTAAAAACTGCGAACTGCAGTAAATCAAAGCCGGAGCAGTAAGGCAGCGCGATTCACGATCTGTAAAGCTGTCAGCGGCGAGTAAATCAGCACCGAGTGCGTGTCAAGGAGCACTCGAAACATAGCAGCGAGGGGGCGGGCTTCGTGACCGAGCCTACGGAATAAGTAACATTCTGTGTGTGCACAATCTTTGCCTACCTTAAATTTCGTAATTTTGACTCATTTATCATCATACTACTACTACTACTACTACTACTACTACTACTACTACTACTACTACTACTACTACTACTACTACTACTACTAATAATAATAATAAAAATAAATAATAATAATAATAAATAAAAATAAATAATAGTAGTAATAATAATAATAAAATAATAATACATTAAAATAATGAGCCAAATTTAAAAATAAGTTTAATAAAGAAAATAATAATGATAATAAATAAAAATAATAATAATAAATAAAAAAATAATAAAAGAATAAAATAATAATAATAATAATTATAAATAAAAAATAATAATTATAAATAAAAGTAAAAAAATAATAATAACAATAGATAAAAATAAAATTATTTATTTATTTATTTATTTATTTATTTATTAGAATATTAACGTGCAAAACAACAGCACAAGGCCAATTACAGTTTAGCACGATACAAAACAGAACAAAACAACAAATGATGATGAGAATGAATGATAGAAAATGACAGTGAGATGAAATACAATCAATATAATAGTCTACATCAATCATTGACCAAATGCAACAAAGCAAAATAGCACAAATATTTATTAAAACTAGTACAGTGAAATAATTATAATAATGGCAATTAAATATAATGAATTACAAATGAATTAATGAAATCATATAAATGAAGACTGGAATAGCATAAGACACAGTGCATAGCGACAAAATGAATAGATAACAAAAACAGTTCATACAAATGATTATTAAAATTACAGTCGAATACAAATAAACAATAATGACAAATTGAATAGATAATTACAAAACTACATGATACAGAAAAGCTAAAACAACACAAAGGAATGAAATTAAAATGAATATGCATAATATAAGAGTAGCCAAACAACAAACTATACATTAAACGGATCTGAATTAATATAATGGGAATTGGCAGCTTTCATACATCTGACAACTGGAGAGAGAGATTTAGGCTTATAGGTATAAAAAAGGTTATGAAATCTTAAACCATTCGTAGGGGCCCGGAGGTAGATATTGCTTATGAGGGATTCACAATCAACATCACCCTTTAAGGCCTTACAAAAGAATAAGTAGTCAAGTTCTAGACGTCTAGCATAAAGGCTAGAAAAGTTAAAATATTTACAAGTACGCTCATAATTGAAAACAGATGAATTTGGCAAAAACCTAAAGGCACATAGGGACATAAATTTTCTTTGGATGATTTCCAATTTAGCCGAATCAGTAGAAGTAATAGAGTTCCAGGTGACAGATGCATATTCTAGTTTAGACCTGATTAATGTATAGTATAATGTATAGAGTAGCTGGGGTGGAAAAAGAATAAGTTATAGACCTTGTAAGTCCGAGCATTCTAATGGAATGATTATAAATATGTTGGACATGATTATGAAAATGTAATTTGGTATCGAGTAGAACTCCCAGGTCTCTAATACAGTCTTTCCTTGTTATGTTGATATTATTAAAAGTGTAATTAAATTTAAGAGAAGTGGTTTTTCTAGAGAAGGAAATGACAAAAGTTTTCGATTCATTAATTTTCATTCCATTATCAGCAGACCATAGATCAATGGCATTTATATCATTTTGCAAGGTTACACAGTCAGCCAGACTATTTATTTTGCGAAATATTTTAAGGTCATCGGCAAATAAAAGGCAGTTAGAACTTATTCTTTTACAGATGTCATCTATGAATAATAATAATAATAGTAGAGGCCCCAAAGTGGAACCCTGTGGAACTCCGCATAAAGTAATACAAGGATCAGAATAAGAATTTCCAAGTCTGACACAGGATTGTCTATCTTTTAAATAATTTTCAAACCAGCCCAGGTAATTAGTGGTAAGACCAAAAGAATTTAATTTACTCAGTAACATATTATGGAGAACAGCATCAAATGCTTTGCTGAAGTCAAAATAAATGAAATCAATTTGACCCTGAGCTTCAACTATAGGCATAACATAATTGAGATAAGATACTAAATTAGTAGTCGTAGATTTTCCTTTTTTAAAACCATGTTGGGCCGAATTGATTTTGTTTTTCACGTGAAATAATAATAATAATAATAATAATAATAATAATAATAATAATAATAATAAATAATAATAATAATAATAATAATAAAAATAACAAATGAAAAAAATAATCATAAAAATAAATTATTATTATTCTTGTTGTTTTCACTTACTCTACCTACCGGTAATATAATTCAGAGATCCTAATTTCGACTGATATCAGGTCATTAATTCTTCGCAATGTTTGTTTGTTTTTTGTTTGTTTGTGTCTTTATTCCGTTGTCTTGTAAATTATACTGGAAGGTTTTAATTTAGTTTTTCATCCAACCTTTACTTTATTCATTCAGTCAGTTCCTTGATGAACTTTTTTGCCAACTCATTTATAAATTCGTCTGTCAGATTGTTAATGAATTCATTTTGTCCGCACATCTGTCGGGTCAGAAATGAATTTATATCTGGGCTTATTAATGAATTCCTCTCGGGTCGTAAGTTATTCGTTTGTTACTCATTAATGAATTTCTCTTTCAGCTTGTTAACGAATTCGTTTATTTGTTAATTAACTCGTATATCATTCATAAATGAATTTGTTTGTAAGTTCACAAATTACTTTGTTTTTAGTTCATTAATGACTTTGTGAGTCCACAAATGATTTTTTTTTAGTTCATAAATGAATAATTCATTTGTCAGCTCATCAACGAATTCCTTTTTAGCTCATTAATTAATTCATCTGCCAGATCGTTAATGAATTAGTCTGGCAGTTTGTTAATGAATTAGTTTTATCTCATTAATAAATTCATTTTGTGTGCTAAATAATGAATCCGTTTGTCAGCTTATTACTGGATTCGTCTACTAGGTCAGAAATTAATTCATTTTTGGGCCGCTTAATGAATTCGTTTCTCATGCTAATAAATTCGTTAGTCAACTCATTAATAAATTTGTCTGCCAGATCGGAAATTAATTCCTATCTGAGCTTCTTGATGAATTCGTTTCTCATGTTAATGAATTCATTAGTCAGCTCATTAATGGATCCGTCTGACAGATCGCAAATTAAATCCTATCTGAGCTTAATGATTTCGTTTCTCATGTTAATGAATTGGTTAGTCAGCTCATTAATGAATTCGACTTCCAGCTCTTTATTGAACTAATTTGTTAGATCATTACAATATTCGTTTTTTCCACAAATTTATTTTTTGTTGCATCAATTGATTGATACCGGTACATTAGCAAATTCAATCATTAAAAGATGCACTTGCATTTGTTGCAATTACACCTGTGATGTAAGACACCTTTGAACAGCGGGTTGCTTTAAATTGTCTTTATTCACGATGTGCACTGTAAAACATCATTTGTGTTTCTTCGTCTCCGAGGATCTTCACATCTTCATTGTTGTGAATTTAAAGTCCATATAAAAGCTTCGTTACACGTCCAGAAAGGACAATTTACACTGGATGTGAACGGCCTATATCTAATATGACAAAGGTGATAGCGTTCGCAAAATACTGATCTTGCCCTAGAGGGGATTCGAACTAACGATTACGGTCATCATATTGAGAGCGGGGTCGCGTTCCATTATGTAGTATCTGCAGTTTGACAAGTCCACATCGCCTTATCTGCTCTACTCTCAGAGTTTCGAAGCTTTACCTTGCAAGTTGAGAGAACAGCTCTGTGCTGCCAGGATTATCCTGAGAATACTAATTTTCCACGAAGTGCTCCAATTAGAGATCAAACAGACAAGAATTTTACTTCCGCTCTGTTCGGAAAGGTGTAACAGCTTCAGTATACTTCCAACCACCGTAAGAGATGTGTAACATTGGGACACGCCCCAATTATCTTCCTACTTGATCATAACTTTCTGCATCCTCTTTCTTCTGTGTCAGTCAATTTTTTTTTTTTCACTTTCATTTTCTGTAAATTTTGCATTGCTAAAAATACTACTCTTTCTACAAATTTTGTACTACATCCATGATTTTTTGTAGAGGATTTTTGAATGTGTTCTTAACAAAACTTGCTATCAGGATTATACCTAACGCTCATTTATTAAAAAATTTTTTTTAAATAATTTTTTTTTTTTTCATAATTAAAGTAGTTTATTTTTTTTAGCAAAATAAAAATAAAAATTGTATAGTAAGTTTTTGTTTCTAAGGGTCTGACAAGTATATAGACAAAATTTCAGGCCAAAATATTTGAATTTGTGTGAGAAGTAGCAATTTTTTGAAAATCTAAATTTATACAATTTAAAATTACAAAATTGTCAATAATTCATACATTTCTGCACTATATCAGATGAAACCTTTTACAAAGACTATTTATATGCAGCAAGACAACTGTACAAAATTTCAGAGATCTATCTAGAATAGTTCAGAAAATTTAAATTTCACATCAGTCCACTCAATATTTATTTAAAGAGTAATTATATTGTATTGTATTTATTAATATTCCATGGTATTCATACATTGCTTCACAGCTAGAATATGGAACAAGTCAAGAAACTTAATACTATTATAAAGTCTTAATTTATAGTCACAGTCTAGATGAAATATATACACAAGAGATTTACAATATAGTCTACTAGTACAACACAAAGTTTTAGTATCAAGTTTCATGAAGCGTTATTGAATGTCATGAATTCACCTACAGAATAGAAGGCGTGAGAAATTAGGTACTTCTTTAATTTGGCCCTAAATAATCTTATGTTTTGAGTTTCAGTTTTTTATTCGATAGGAGGCAATTAAAATTTTTACTGCCATATAACGCACTCCTTTTGATAGCACGATAGACTTGCCGATGGAGTATGAAAGTCATTTTTTGACGTGTATTTATGCTATGAACTGTTGAATTAGTTACAAAGTTTTCACGATTACATACGAGGAAGATTATTAATGAAAAGATATACTGACAAGCCATGGGCATTATTTGTAGTTTTTTTAAATAGTCCTACACGATTCCCCTAGATTTGGCACCTACTATTATTCTAATTACTCTTTTTGTAGTAGAAATATATTGTTACTATCTGTGGAATTTCCCAGAATATTATTCCAAAACTCATTACCGAGTGGAAGTATGCAAAGTATATTGTTTTTAAGGTATTGATATTTACTATCTTTTGCATAGATCTAATAGCAAAACAAGCTGAATTTAGTTTGGGGGTAATTTCTTTAATATGATTTTTCAATTTAGCACATTATCGATTTTTAAGCCAAGAAATTTGGTTGATGTTTCTAATAGGGATCTATTGTTAATTATTGCGCTAGAAATTTGTGAGGTTGAATTTGGACAGGATTTAAATTGAATTTATGTTAGTTTTGTTACAAATTAATATCAATTTATTGACTGAGAACCAGTCACATATTTTGAAGAGAATTTCCTCTGTTGAAGATTGGAATGTGTTGGAGTTATTGGCTGTAATTACTATACTTGTGTCATCTACCAATAATTTGAGATGACCTACAGCTTTTATTAGGGGGGTAAGATCATTTATAAACACTAGAAAAAGTAGGGGACCTAATATTGAACGTTGAGGAATTCCATTATTAATAGTTCACCATGTCGAGGCAGATTTCATAGTTGTATTGATTTCAAATTTCTGTTTCCTATCTATGAGATATGAGTGAAACCATTGGTGTGCAACACCTTTAATTCCATAATAATCTAATTTATCTAGCAGCATTTTATGATTTATACAGTCAAATGCTTTGGACAAATCACAGAAAATCCCTCCAACTTGTAATTTTTCATTAATTGCCTCCAGAATTTTGTCAGTTAAACTAAATGTTGCATTTTCTGTGCCTTTATTTTTCCTAAATCCAAATTGTTCTGGGACTAAAATGTTGTATCTTTCTAGATGATGATATAATCTTTTATACACTACTTTTTCAAAGATTTTGGAGAAGACTGGTAGAAGTGATATGGGTCTGTAATTTTCTGGAGACGTTGTTTCTCCCTTTTTGAAGATAGGAATAACCACTGAATATTTTAATCTCTCGGGAATATACCATTGAACATTGAATAGTTACATAAATAACTTTATCCTCGACCATGCCGAAATGTAGTAATTATACACCTGGTAGCAGTCCTTTAATGGACCTCATTAAAGTACACCCATTCATTAAAGTTTAGGTTTTCGATTATTCTCGGATATGCAATCGAAAGACGAGGGAAACGTCACGGAGCCTGGAAATCCAATACTGTCGCAGAAGGTTATGTTCTGTTACTATAATAATTAGCGTTAATTGTAAATAATATTCAAATAAATTAAATTTGTCATCTCGTTTTTCAATTCTAAATCAATTTCCAGGTTATACATTCTCTGCATTACATGAAGGTCAATGACATTATTTTTCCTCGGAAAAAATCAATACTTTCGCGTCTGCGCACATCTCACAGTTCAAGAGCTGTGAACCAGGTCACTTCCGATCTTCTGTCAGATACAAATAAAATGTATACTTCTGAATAATTTAAAGTTAGGAATATGGTCGAGCATAAAAAGTCGTATGAAACTTGCCTATAATGGTAATTAAGACGCTCGTATGAAAATTATGAAACTCGCTTGCGCTCGTTTCATAAACAAACATACTTGCGTCTTAATTACTATCATTATAGGCTCGTTTCATAATGTACTATAATGGCCCAACTATAATATATGAACTCGCTTTTAATATTTTGCTTGTTATTTCATCATACCCTGAGGATTTTAAAGACATGTTGGTTCAGAAAAGTGTGAATACAATTAATAATTATATATAATAAATAAATTTTCAGTTATATACACTTTTCAGTTTGTGAGGTCAGATAATCTGTTACATCACAATATTTAATACAAAGTCACTAATATTTTCGACTTTAAAAAGTCATCATCAGCTGCATGAGAAGCAAACAATTTTAATTAGGTGATAGTTGATCTAACAATTAGTAATATAGTAAGTAATGCACATGCTGGCATTTACAAGTATGTAAGTTTCGTGCCTCTTGAGTAAACTGTACATGGTAAAGCTGAACACTGATGCTAGATTCTCGTGTGTATATAAAACAAGGAAAGGCACAGCATGATATTAACCTTATACAATTAAGGATAAATATTCTCATTAGGTCATATCATTAAAATTAAATTTGTGCAATTTGATATTAACTATGTTAAAATGTTATATGAATTTAAAAGGGATGGAAAAAGCTGTGATGTAAATGCTGTTGGTAGGAGAGCACGCAGTCTAATTCGTCGTGGTGAATGCCATATTTGTATAGTTGTTCAGTTGTTTACGTCCAGACAAGGAGGCGTGTTTCACCCGACGTTACATGTTTTAGAGTCTGAGGAGTTTTTTGTCTTTAGATTTTTAATAATTGTAATTATTGTCATGTGGGCAATGTGATGCCAGTCCCTGTAATGTTACAGAGTTGCACCAAAATTCTGAGGAAAGAATAGATCACTGAAAAAATGAAGACCCGGAATTTCACAGCGCATTGAAATCTCCTTAATTAGAACTTCACTGCCAGCTTGGAGTCGACAGCAACGTGATGAGCTTGAAAGCGGCATTATTAGGCGTGTATCTATCCTGCAGGCTAATTTTGCTTTCGAATTTGCCTGAACCTGATACCGCCTGTAAACAAGATTATTTCAGAGGAAGTGGATGAGGATATCTTGTTACTGGGTTTAATTGTTGACAGTGCCGCCGTGATCCAATGACACGGAGCGCTGCATTACGCTATCCAATCGCATCGTCTGGGGCTGCCAACAGGTAGCCGCTAACCTGTTGATCACAGAGAGCGCTTCTGCGCATGCTCAGCTGCCAAGTCACCAGTTAGGGTATAAGAGCTTGTCGAGTTTCGTTCGTGACGTAACAATGACTCGATATCTTTGGGGATATCCCTTGGTTCATGTTTTCACAATCGGATATCCGCGACTTTCAAATTTATTTGGGTTTTCAGTCCTGACAAGACTAGTAACGAAATAGAATAAATGAGGACTTGAATTAGACTTCACTGCGGGTACATGAATTTAGATTAAGGTTAAAGGTGACATTTATATGATTTTTTAAAACTTTCATAATTTTCATCGGAAGTTTGTGAAATTTAAACTACATAAACAGGCCTACAGTATGTACTATCATCTGAATAACATTTGGTGGAATTAGGACTAATAGTTTCTAAATTATATTTTAAAAACATATTTTACATTTTACAAAGAAAAATAGGCTACAGTCACTGTTTCCCCTATTTCAAATCGAGCGTATTCCCGCTCCGAATTATCAGCTATCGCGCTTTCAATCTCTTACAACTCTTTGAAACCGGCATCAAGCACTTCTTTCTATCCCTCATCACAGAACTTCTTTATATTCATCCTCCTACACTATAGAAATACCTCACATCTGATATAATTTACCTAATGACATCACGGATTTCCAGATATCTTAATTCAAAATTAAGTTGACAAATTTTGCCTTATTCCATGGTTTTTAAAAATAGATAAATAATAATAACTGCTCCCATTGGAGGTAGCCCAGAAGGACTCAGTATACTCTCCTACATGAATTTTACAATATTAAATGTTTACATAAATTTTGTAGAAAGAAAATTAAAATAAACATAGGAGTATATGAATAGAAAGTGAATAAATAAAAAAAAATAAACAGAGTGAATATGATGACTCAGAATTTGACAAGAGCGTTTCAAAACTGAAGTTAAGATGTCAGCAGTAAGTGTCTGTGGTAGTTCAAAAGTCTTCCTGAAGCTTTCAAAGAACTTGGGAATAACACCACGAGCTCCAATAAGAAGACCAAACACCTCAATGTCTTCACGCTGGTATTTTGCTTTGAAGTAATCAACTGTTGGCAGATAAATGTTGATCTTTTCTTGATTGACATCTTCCGGCTGGCTACTCCCGTTTCAATCCTTATGGTAGGATCAATTATATATCCTTTCTTGGTAGTCTGGGAATACGCTATGATGTCAATACGTCTAGAGGAGATATTAGTAGCAAGGCAAAAAACTTCCTCTTCTACTATCCAAGACTTTTTCTTAAAGCAGTTGCAATTAAAGATCGAACATGATGGTGTCTGGCATTTCGGAGGAGTAAACCTCTGTTGCTAGAAGTGTTGATTTGAGTTTTCTAGTCTAGATTTAAAATTGGAAGTTTTTTGTTCATGATCATTAATATCTTACCCTTCTTAATTAAATAAGATATAATTATGATTCTTAATGTGAAGTTTAACTTCACCCATTTAAAGATTTTTGTGTGATTTTAGTTTCAAGGGTGCTATGCACAGATATTTCGCTAGCCCGCGCTACGAGCGTGCTAAACTAGCCCCGGCTATCGAGTGATTACTTGTACAGGATTCATATCATATCGCTAACACTGGTTTATGAATACGAAAAATGTTATTTCGCTGATCATCCACCTGAAGCCCGCCCTAAGAATATCTATGAATATGGCCCTAAATATTTTTGTGTGGTGTTATTTCGTGTTTATACTTTGATTTTTTCTCTTATTGTTTTGTATATTTCTGGTGGCGTGAAGAAGTCATAATTGCCTTAACTATATAATAATAATAATAATAATAATAATAATAATAATAATAATAAATCTTAACCTTCATCTTCTCCGTTCTTTTGTATTGTATTTATGTAAATTGCAGCTGGCTACGGACTGGAAGTTCCCGGGGTTCGATCCCAGGTGGTGACAGGATTTTTTCTCGTTGCCAAACTTTCAGAACGGCCCCGAGGTTCACTCAGCCTCCTATAAAATTGAGTACTGGGTCTTTCCCGGGGATAAAAGGCGGTCAGAGCGTGGTGCCGACCACACCATCTCATTCTAGTGCCGAGGTCATGGAAAGCATGGTGCTCTACCTCCATGCCCCCCAAACCTTCATGGCATGTGACGGGGATACATTTTTTACGTTTACGCATTTATTTAAATTCCACGGTATTCGTACATCGCTTCACAGCTAGAATATGGAACATGTTAAAAAGATTTTAATAGTACTACAAAGTCTTAATTATAGTCACAGTCTAGTTGAAATATATACAGAAGAGTTTTACAATATAGTCTACTAGTACAACACAAAGGTTAGTATCGAATTAATAAAACACAGAAATATTTGCAGCGTTGTTGAATGTCATGAATTCACCTACAGAATAGAAGGCGTGAGAAATTAGGTACTTCTTTAATTTGGCCCTAAATAATCTTATGTTTTGAGTTTGAGTTTTTATACCCATAGGGAGACTATTAAATATTTTTACTGCCATATAACGCACTCCTTTTTGATAGCACGATAGACTTGCCGATGGAGTATGAAAGTCACTTTTGACGTGTATTTATGCTATGAACTGTTGAATTAGTTAAAAAGTTTTCACGATTACATACGAGGAAGTTTATTAATGAAAAAATATACTGACAAGCCATGAGCATTATTTGTAGTTTTTTTTAAAATGGTCCTACACGATTCCCTAGATTTGGCACCTACTATTATTCTAATTCTCTTTGATCTTTCTCCCATGACTAGCCTGATTTCCCTTGATCTACTCGAACGACGTACCCAATCCATTTCATAGATAACGGATTTAATTTAGAAATAATGATGCCTGATTTTTTAAGAAAAACATAATCTTTATATAATACAGCATTTTAGTTCTGTCTATATTATTGTCCTCTGAAACGCCTGGACATCCAAGTATAGATAGCACGCGAAGCAGAAGAGGTGAAGAAGTTGCCGCATGATCGCGGCGTTCTGTATCCAACTTTTCGATTGGAGCGTAATAAATTGAACATAACGAAACTGGGACCGTACGTTTTTGAATGAATGGCGTGTTTGCTTGCGTGATGTCATGCATAGGTACCAACTACGGGCTGGGTAACTTTCGGTGCTGGACCCCGGACTCATTTCACCGGAATTATCACCTTCATATCATTCAGACGCTAAATAACCTAGATGTTGTTACAGCGTCGTAAAATAACCCAATAAAATAAAATAAATAAACTACGGGGATTCGTGTAGTTACAGAGTCATGACATCAAACACAGTCCGGGAAATCTGCAATCACTTACGATGCAAAAGTCAATAAGGAAGATTTTTCAGTAGCGGGTTATTTAATTCTTCTGCAATCTTATCATTATCTTGATGAGCATCTCGATCTTACCATGATCTTGATCATTATCAAAATTTCGGTCATAGTCGTCATCTCAAATTACATCACCAATCTTCATCTCTATTTCTGGTATCATCATCATCATCATCATCTAAATCGACACAGATATGAATGTACGGGAAATTGTTATATGGTTGCTGAATAAATGTGTAGCGTTTTAAAAAGTAACGACTAAAAAGATAGAATAAACAACAAAGTCATTGTAATCTTAAGAGAATTTTTAGTCCTGAGAAGCATTTTCGAGACACTAGAAATCGTAGATGGAATACGGTAGAAGCTGAGAAAATGAAAGATGTCGATGGCAAGGTTCACATGTACAGCTTCTATTAAAAGTTTAAGGACATCCCTTCAAAAGAGATGTTTCACTTCTGTTCTTTTACTTATGTGGAACAGTCTGATGTTTATACACAGAGGCCTGTGAAAAATGAACTTTTTACTGCAAACCCAATCTGTCTACCTTTCAATCTGTGGATTATATAACAATTTTTCTGTTATCAAAACTTACTGAAAAATAACATTTTGTGTAGGAAAAAATTAATTACTCCAGAATAGGTAAACTTAGATTAATAAATATAGTAATAATATAATAATAATAATAATAATAATAATAATAATAATAATAATAATAATAATAAAGTAGTAATAATAATGAAAATAAAATAGTAATAAATGTAATGAAAATAATAATAAAATGAAATAGTAATAATAATATAATATAAATATGATATAATAATAATAAGAAAATCCACAAACGATTAGGGAAAATAAGGGGAATTTTATTGAAGCAAGTAAAGAGATAGGTTTAAGTAAATCGGAAAATATGAAAAGACAAAGTATATGATTATGTCTCGTGACGAGAATAATAAAATAAAAAGAAAATGGAAATAAAAAATTTTAAATTTATTTCTTTTGAAGAGGTTAAGTTCAAAAATATCTTGGAGCAACAGTAACAAATATAAATGATACTCGGGAGGAAAAAACACAGAATAAATATGGAAATGAATGTTATTATTCGGTTGAGAAGCTTTTATCAAACAGTCTGCTGTCAAAAATTTGATCAAATAAGAATTTATAAAAGTTATATTACCGGTTGTTCTGTATGGTTTGAAACTAATGGAATGGTCACTTTGAAGGAAATAGACCAAAGGGTGTTTGACAAATAATTATTAGGAAAATATTTGGGGTTAAAGGGACAAAGATATTACAGGAGAATGGAGAAAGTTACACAACACAGAACTGCACGCATTGTATTCTTCACCTGACATAATTAGGAACATTAAATTCAGACGTTTGAGATCTTAAGGGCTTTAGCAGGAATATGGGCTGAATCCAGAAATGCATATCAATGTTAGTTGGGAGGCTTTGGAAAAAAAAAAGACCTTTAGGGAGGCCTGACGTAGATGGGAGGATAATATGAAAATGAAATTTGAGGGAGGTGGGATATGATGATAGAGAATGGATTAATCTTGCTAAAGGATAGGGACCAATGGCGGGCTTATAATAGGGCGGCAATGAACCTCCGGGTTAATAATAAAAGCCAGTAATAATAAAAATAAAATAATAAAAATAATAATAATAATAATAATAATAATGAAAATAATAATAATGGTGATAACATAGTAATGGTGATAAGGACAATAATATAATTACTATACGGAAACTATAATAAGAATGATAATTATATAATAATAATAATAATAATAATGATAATAAAATAAAGTAGTAATAATAATAAAAATAAAATAGTAATAAAAATAATGACACTAATAATAATAAAATGAAATATTAATAATAATATAATATAGGTATAACAATAATAATAATAATTCGCTTATTCATTGATTACTTTTGCTCAATATGCTCCTTCATTTACAAATACCTCACGCCTTGCCTCTGAAACGTACAGATTTCTAACACAGAGCTTCCCGGATAGCATTTTTTTTTCAGTTACGATCTATACACAAGGATTTTCTTCATTACTAAACTTGTGTTAGTATTGAGAAACATAAAGCAGTTCAAGGCGGTAAATTTATTTTATCTGCCAAACAAATCCAAAGGGAGAAGGGAGGGAAGAGCTCATCCGAGGTCTGGAGGTTCGCAACCTGTCACGTAGAAGTAATATTTTCAGAACGAGTCTCTGGGGTCGTACATCACGAGGAAATAATGCCTGACACTGATGCGTTCCCAGGGAGCCTCTAAAAGGACGCTGCGCCGGCTTGCTTCTCTTGTGTAACCGCCGCAACCAAAACATTAATAACCATGGCAACAACAGGCATTCCATTCAAATTACAGACATCTCGTTGTAGCGGCATCAAATTGCACTTCTTATCTTTCTTCAGGGTGTCCTAAAAGTTTTGGAATAGTGATGGAGTCAATAATTTGGTCCATTGTCCAACGGCCCACAAGAAATACGTAACTTAAGGGGAGAGGATGGTATTTTTGGTGAAAAATTAGTAAATTTAAAAAAAAAAAATCTTTAAAATACTCTGTGATATGTGTGGAATGCATAGCATAACATTTTGTGGGTATTTGTGCCCTTATCGGATGTTGAGTCGCCATTTTTAAACTTTCAGCATTATGGATTTTTAAATCACTCGCCCACTTTTATTGTTTTTTTCCGGTAAATTAAATTTTCAATTTTTTTCTTTAAAATACCCTTTGATATGTGTGGAATGCATTGCATAACATTTTGTGGGTATTTGTGCCCTTATCGGATGTTGAGACGTCTTTTTAAACTTCCTGCGTTATGAATTTGTAAATCACACGCCCGCTTTTATTGTTGTTTCCGGTAAATTAAATTTTCAAATCTTTTTTTCTTTAAAATACCTTTTGATATGTGTGGAATGCATTGCATAACATTTTGTGGGTATTTGTGTCCTTATCGGATGTTGAGTCGCCATTTTTAAACTTCCTGCGTTATGGATTTTTAAATCACTCGCCCACTTTTATTGTTGTTTCCGGTAAATTAAATTTTCAATTTTTTTTCTTTAAAATACCCTTTGATATGTGTGGAATGCATTTCATAACATTTTGTGGGCATTTGTGTCCTTATTGGATGTTGAGACATCATTTTTAAACTTCCTGCGCTATGGATTTTTAAATCACACTCCCACTTTTATCGGGTTCCACTAACTTCATTTTTTTTTTTTTGCTACATTGCCAGACAAAATGGATATAATTTCTTAACTATTAAAGATACATGCATGAAATTTAGAACACACATTCTTTAGACTATTAGGAAACTTTTCTCTGTAACAGAATTTTGTTAATTGATTTCATTAAAAAAATACGTCCGTTTATTTGCAAGAAAGGAAATCAGAAAATTGTTATTAAATTTTAATTGTTTATTTTACAAACGTAGGGACTAATATCAAAATTCTGTTACAGACAGTTTGTAGAAAATGCTTTTGCAAATACATTGCGAAAAACTGTTTGAATTTATCTTTAAAAACGGTTTAGATATATCGGTTTTAGTACAATCCTGCATTGGGTATATTTTTTTTTAAATTAGGGCCCCAAATAATTTTCTTTTTTTCAAAATATTTTTATTTGGTTGAGTTGCCAGCTATGAGCTCTCTACATACAAAAAAATAATATTTTACACCAAATAGGAAAAAAAGTTTTAAAAAATACCATCCTCTCCCCTTAAGGGGGGGAAGTTGGTGAAATTTAAATGTTTTCTCTAATTCGTGCACAATAATTTTGTGTTTAGAAATATCATTGCTGCAAAAATTTAAATTCGGGATTAGATTTTGAAAAAAAAATTGGATCCCAGATTTGAAAAAGAAATTGCAAGATAAAGTAATTCAATAAATTGGATATATATTGGACAATTTAAAGGTACATTCAAAATATTTATAACATATTACTTCTAAAAGCACGTTCTTTAAAATGTCAGGATCATAATTATTTTGATATTAGCTTTCAAAATTCTAAGATGAACAATTATATTTTAAGGATGAATTTCATAGGTGCTTAAAGATATCTGGAGGCATATTTTTGAATTACATAATGTAACGGCTTTCTATGTCAGACAAAAGCTCCCTAATGGCATAGAGCAGCCATGGCGAAAATGTGATCGTGCGCCGAGCCACTGTGTAACCTGCATCGTGCATAGCACCTATGGAGGGAGGCGGACACCCGAAGGGGAAGTGAAGCAACTGTCTGACTTATTAACGGATTTTCATTTTCCTTACGTCAAGCACTTAAATTATAATTTTATACAGTATAAGGTTACAAACTAATGTTTACTACGTGTAACGAAGAAAGAAATGAACAAGAAAACATAGGACACATTATCACAACCTAAAATTAACTGTCTTCAGAATGTCTCTGCGACAGAGTTTCAAAATCAGGAATTATGTCACATAGTACCAGTCGTAGTTGATCACGAAGGTATTTGTCTGTCAGTCGTGATCTAAATTTGGTTTTTACTATTTTCATTGTTGAAAATAATTTTTCACTAACGTAAGTTGTAGCGAACATGGCTTCAACAAAGCAAGCGAAAGAACGAAGCTTCGGGTATTTATTTTTTGGCAAAGACTTCAAAAGTTCAACATTTGTCAAGTCCTTACATCTAGCTTTCATTTGACATCACATTGTAAATCTGAGAGTTTAAATTAAAGATCTAATCGCATTATTCGTACATCTGCTGAAAAGGATCGAGGTACAGAGATAATAATAATAATAATAATAATAATAATAATAATAATAATAATAATAATAACACTTAACCTTTTAATCTTTCATGAGTGACATGTAGTATAATGCCGTTTTATGTTATACAACAGTTTTCCTCGTAATACTTGTGAACAAATCATACATTTAATATTCTCATCGTATTGACAGCAAAAAAATGCGTCCTCCCATCCTACTTGAAACTTTCGTTTTTGTAGAGGAACATGGTTTCGAGAGAGACATTGCGACGATACGCCACTCGCAGGTCAGAGACAAATACAAATGGAACGGAGTTTGATTCCAGTGAGTGAGAAGGTGGGGGTTGGGGGAGGTAGGAAGCATAGCTATCATTGCGAGCCACAATGTGCTCGTGAGTCACATTTTCGTCACGGTTGGCATAGAGAATGTATGTACCAAATAGGCCTATCATGCACGTAGCATTAGATAAGTAACGTTTTATATGGAACAAATAAAAAAATTAAAGTTAGCCTGTAGGAGTTTTAATCAAAGTTTAGAGTCATTTAAACACACTATAAACCAGAGATTTAAAAATTTCACTAGAGCAACTGGCAAGGCCATAAATTTGCATTATATTTCATGTAACATAATATTAAAGAGTATTTCAAAGGAAAAAATGAAAATGTACTGGTTTTTCAACACTTTCAACCACCATCCACCCTTCAAAAATAAAAGACGAGATTTAACTGTCAATAAATTATCTGAAACTACGAAGGAATGCCTGACTACAGTCAACCGGGATACTAAACCAGGACTTCTTAGGAAGTTTCTAGATCTTTCCCCTATCGCCAACACCTGTGATCATCAATTTATTATTTCCATATCTTGTAGCTAGGTGCCTCTTCAACAATTTCTTTGTCGCCATATTTACACTTAATCTATTAAGTAAATGGGTGAAGTTTCGTTACGTAAGCTAAATGATTAACCCAGCCTGTATTGTAGTTGAGTTTCTCTGTAAGCCCTTTACGAACTTTCGAAGAAAGCATTTCATTGTTTGAAGTGCAGTACTTTTGAACTCTGATCTAACAAGAGAAGGATGAAGTCATTTTCTGTTAAGTTATAAGCCTCTTTCCTAACTGCGACATGAGAGTATTGGTGAATACACACACGGTGGTTGTATCACCCTTTTAATAATGATAGGGCGTCCCTGCATTCTTCAGGCATCCTGAAAGCTTCCCTAAACGCAGTCAGCACACCCAAACAATACTGTTAAAACAAAATCAAACTCTGAGCCACTCCGTCGATGGTTCATGGTGTCCAGTATTTGATGCGTGATGATTTGTATGGCTTAGGAACTAAAGGAATCACATTCATATATTCTGATGTTTGATTGATAATCAGTTGTAGTTTTGGAGCTAAAAATATCGTGTCCAGTGCTGATTTATTATAATTCAGGAACTAAATATTCAACACCAAATTACCTGGTGTTTGATTCGTGATCAATCACAGCTCAGATATCAAACTAAATGGTTCACTGTTTGATTCGTGATCAATCACAGCTCAGATATCAGACTAAATGGTCCACTGTTTGATTCGTGATCTATCACAGCTCAGATATCAGACTAAATGGTGCACTGTTTGATTCCTGATCAATCACAGTTCAGATATCAGACTAAATGGTCCACTGTTTGATTCGTGATCAATCACAGCTCAGATATCAAACTAAATGGTCCACTGTTTGATTCGTGATCAATCACAGCTCAGATATCAGACTAAATGGTCCACTGTTTGATTCGTGATCAATCACAGCTCAGATATCAAACTAAATGGTTCACTGTTTGATTCGTGATCAATCACAGCTCAGATATCAGACTAAATGGTCCACTGTTTGATTCGTGATCAATCACAGCTCAGATATCAGACTAAATGGTCCACTGTTTGATTCGTGATCAATCACAGCTCAGATATCAGACTAAATGGTTCACTGTTTGATTCGTGATCAATCACAGCTCAGATATCAGACTAAATGGTCCACTGTTTGATTCGTGATCAATCACAGCTCAGATATCAGACTAAATGGTCCACTGTTTGATTCGCGATCAATCACAGCTCAGATATCAGACTAAATGGTCCACTGTTTGATTCGCGATCAATCACAGCTCAGATATCAGACTAAATGGTCCACTGTTTGATTCGCGATGGATTCCAGCTCTGGAGTCAAAGATTCTGATGTTGATTCCTGATAAATTGCAGCACAAGAGCTATACTTATCAATGATTGAATTAGCATGAACAATTGCTCCGGCAGTAATTCTAGTTTTTATTGCAGTACCATCTTTACGACTACTATATCTAATAGATGAAATTAACACACAAACAGTTACATTAAAAACCGTTCATGTTGGTTTTCTATTGAGTTGTATGTCATGAGTCTTGAGTTATTGAGTTCAGTGTTTGAATCGTGGTAATTAAAAAATCAGGAGGCAAAGTTTCAACGCCAAATTGCCTGATGTTTGATTCCTGATAAATAGCAATACAAGAGCTAAAGTTATCGCGTTTTATGTTGGATTCGTGATGAGTTGTGGGTCGTGAACCTAAGTTATTGAGTTCAGTGTTTGATTCGTGGTAAGTCAAAGCTCAGGAGTAAAAAGATTCAACACCAAATTGTCTGATAAATGGCAACACAAGAGCTAAATTTGTCGCGTTTCATGTTGGATTCTTGATGAGTTGTATGTCATGAGCCTAAGTTACTGAATTCGTTGTTTGATTTGTGGTAAGGCTGGAGCCAAAGATTAAAAAACAAATGGTCTGATGTTTGATTCCTGATAAATAGCAACACAAGAGCTAAATTTGTTACGTCTCATGTTGGATTTTGATGAGTTGTAGGTCGTGAGCCTAAGTTACTGAATTCGTTGTTTGATTTGTGGTAAGGCTGGAGCCAAAGATTAAAAAACAAATGGTCTGATGTTTGATTCCTGATAAATAGCAACACAAGAGCTAAATTTGTCGCGTTTCATGTTGGATTCTTGATGAGTTGTATGTCATGAGCCTAAGTTACTGAATTCGTTGTTTGATTCGTGGTAAGTCAGGAGCCAGAGATTCAACAACAGATGGTCTGATGTTTGATTCCTGATAAATTGCAACACAAGAGCTGAAGTTACCACATCTCATGTAGGATTCGTGATGAGTTGTAGGTAGTGAGCCTAAGTTACTGAGTTCAGTGTTTGATTCGTGGTAAGTCAAAGCTCCAGGAAATAAATATTTAACACCAAATGGTCTGATGTTTGACTCTTGATAAATTGTAGCATAGAGCTAAAGTTATGAGTAATATTTGATATGTGATCAATTGTAGCTCAGAAGCTAAAATTATCGAGTCTTAATATTCGATTTGTGAAGTGTTGCAGTTCAGGAGCAAGAGATATCACGTTGGGATAGTTCTGTATGTTTAATTATAGCATAAGGGCTGAAGATATCACTTTTAATATTTGATTAATCATGAGCTGTGGTTCAGAAGCTAAAGTTATCGAGTCCAATATTTGATTCTTGATCATTGTAGCTCAAAAGCCTAAGATATCAAACCAAATGATCCTATGTTTAATTTGTTATAACTTGCATCTTAGGATTTATAGATATCTAGTCCTATGTTTGATTGTTGATGAGTTGTAGATCAGAAGATAAAACTATCACACCAAACAGATGTTTCAATAATGATGAATTCGTGCTCAGGAGTTAGAGATATTGCGCCAAGTGTTTTGATAATTGACAGTGATTAATTTCAGTTCAATGCGGAAGATGTTGCATCAAATGGTTTTGTGTTCTTTCGTAACAAAGTTTTTCTCAGAACTTTAATATATTATCTCTAGAGATATTGCGCCAAGTGTTTTGATAATTGACAGTGATTAATTTCAGTTCAATGCGGAAGATGTTGCATCAAATGATTTTGTGTTCTTTCGTAACAAAGTTTTTCTCAGAACTTTAATATATTATCTCTAGAGATATTGCGCCAAGTGTTTTGATAATTGTCAGTGATTAATTTCATTTCAATGCAAAAGATATAGCATCAAATGGTTTTGTGTTCTTTCGTAACAAAGTTTTTCTCAGAACTTTAATATATCTCTAGAGATATTGCGCCAAGTGTTTTGATAATTGTCAGTGATTAATTTCAGTTCAATGCGGAAGATATAGCATCAAATGGTTTTGTGTTCTTTCGTAACAAAGTTTTGCTCAGAACTTTAATATATTTCTACAAATGGTTCTATGTTTCATTCATACACTAACTTGTATATTTAGTCACTTTATTAAATTGCTATTTTTTCCATTTAGACATTCGTGTATTCACTTGAAACTGTCAACTTAACGTCCTCATTTTGATTCCTGAACACTGAGTTCTTGAACAGAACGTTTCTTGGCATCAGTATCACATCAACAAGATTGAAGGTTCATAGAAAATAGAATACGATCTGATAATACAAAGACTTGTGAATTTTTATTATTTCAATTTTTTAACCCGGTTGTTTTTTGTAGTTTTATTTTGCGTGGAATTTCGTATCAGTATTTTATTCCCTCGTTTTGTTATTAAAATACAATAATATTTGTTTACTGATGCATGTATTGAAAATTCCGGTAATCCACTTGACTTTCTACGGGCTTCAGTTGAATGAAATCCGATGCTGCGAACAAACAACGAGTCGGCTCGAATTAAAAGCCTTCAAGTCATGAATGCGAAGCAGACATATCACTATGCGATATTAACATACATCATCCTTCTCTACATTCAGTGTTTCGACTCTCTGCGCACTCGTTCTGAACCAGTATTAGACAGTGAGGAACTGGGCCATTCCATGTAAACTCTGACTTAACCACTAAATCTTTTAAAGTTATTTTTCTGGCTTTTGGAAAGTAATAAGTAGGGCTAGGATTTTGATGACCTAAAAATCTTTCAAAAATGCCCTTAAAAATGCTCTAAAAATTGATCTTACATAATTGGCTTAGTAGGAAAAGAGGTTTTGCACTACTTAATATTTAGACTAGTAATTAAATTAAATTTTACATAATTTTTTCTAAGTAGTAGACTTTAATTATTTTACCTAATCTAGTTTCCATGTATGATCGTTCACCTCTGCTTCGGCATATGGACGTGAGGTCAGCAGTCAGCTGGTTGGTCTTGGCCCTTCATGGGCTGTAGCGCCATGGATTTACTTTACTTTTAGTTTCCATGTAGTCTACCACAAGGCCACTCTTATCCGGAATTAGCAGGTATAGAGGAGTCTATATTGAAGGGGTGGTTGGACTGATCCCTTACATGGGGTGCACTACGTTAAAAGGGCAATATTTGTGTAGAAATACGATAAAAATATTATACAAAATAATGGGTATTAATGGACAAAATATATAAAGAAAATATCGAAGGAAATAAATATTATTTTACATTAATGTTGGGGATTTATGGCCAAAATTAAATGAAGAGTCCACTGCAAGAATGATAGATGTCACTTTCTTGTCGAAAATGAACCAAGACTGTCAATGCATAGCTTAAGACATATAGAATGTACATACAGAGTTATATGGCATTAACACTGATAGTCATTGTCCAGTAATGATCGGAAAATCACAGTTAAGCTTTGAGCGCTAAGCATTTCAAACTTTCAATTGCTTCTCCTGCAAAATGTATTCCAAATGACATCCATCATTCTTGCAGTGAACTCTTCAAATGAAAATGCCTAAAAAATGACCGAATAAAACAAAATATGCTCTTATGAGTTGAAACAGGCAAAAATAAAAAAAAAAATGCCCTAACAAATATGTCTTAAACACTCAGTTTATCACATAACCTATAAATACTAAAGCAGCTATGTTTCTGGCTTACTAGAAAAAAGATGCAATTTAATCAGAATCCTAGCCCTAGTAATAAGTAATATTGTGGTTATTCGAATATAAGAGCCAAATACTAATCCTATGAGTTCTGTAATATTCCATATTTTTTAATCTGAAGAATGGATAAAATTAAATATCTTGATTTTATAATTTCTCTGATTGTGTTATGTAACTCACAATTCTTTGTTTTTCTTTGTTTTTAAGACCGCCGTTTTTCATTTTTTTTAATATTCAGGGAAAAGGGAATTAAGGAACGTTCTTAATAGGTTCTCAAATTTTCATGCTATACAGAGTGTTCATCTGAGGTGGTGTTACAAACTTTCAGGGATGATGGCGAAGGGCACATGTATCAATTTGAGATAAGTGAACCCTGGTCCGGAAATGACGGATGAGCCAGTAGACAAGAAAGTTACAAGCAAAAAACCCTACCATCTTTATAAGGTAGGTATCTCTAAGTTCGCCAGGTCTTCAAAGTTCACCACTCGTCATTTTCGTTAAGATACAATATTTCATTTCAATTCATTACGTTTCATTCAGTGAAATAAGTAATGCATATATAGAGTGTAATATATCATTTTAAAGCCTATTTTCTATACTTTCTGGTTGTATTTTTAGAATTATATTTACTATAGTGATGTCCTAGCAGAGTCCGTATAGGTTAGTTTCTGTCGAATGATTTTCAATTCACTGCGGGCCAAAGCAAGGAGATGCACTATCACTTTTACTTTTTAACTTTGCTCTAGAGTATGCCATTAGGAAAGTCCAGGATAACAGAGAGGGTTTGGAATTGAACGGGTTACATCAGCTACTTGTCTATGCGGATGACGTGAATATGTTAGGAGAAAATCCATAAACGATTAGGGAAAACACGGGAATTTTACTGGAAGCAAGTAAAGAGATAGGTTTTGAAATAAATCCCGAAAAGGCAAAGTATATGATTATGTCTCGTGATCAGAATATTGTACGAAATGGAAATATAAAAATTTGAGATTTATATTTCGAAGAGCTAAATAAAAAATTAAATAAATAAATATCTAAAAGAAACAGTAAATAAACAAATAAATAAATTAATTTCGAAGAGGAAAAATTAAATATCTTGAAGAATAACAAAATAAATATGGGAAATGCCATAATAAATAGGAAATGCCTATTATTCGGTTGAGAAGCTTTTGTCATCCAGTCTGCTGTCAAAAATCTAAAGTTAGAATTTATAAAACAGTTATATTACCGGTTGTTCTTTATGGTTGTGAAACTTGAACTCTCACTTTGAGAGAGAAACAGAGGTTAAAGGTATTTGAGAATAAGATCGTTAGGAAAATATTTGGGGCTAAGAGGGATGAAGTTACAGGAGAATGGAGAAAGTTTCACAACACAGAACTGCACGCATTGTATTCTTCACCTGACATAATTAGGAACATTAAATCCAGACGTTTGAGATGGGCAGGGCATGTAGCACGTATGGGTAATCCAGAAATGCATATAGAGTGTTAGTTGGGAGGCCGGAGTTTTTCCCTTTGGGGGACCGAGACGTAGATAGGAGGATAATTCTTCCTTTTATATTCACATACTTCAAGTTGATTGACTGACGCCAAGGACCCAATATTGAGTGCACACTATATTATGGTTTTTAATGTTAACGAACAGAGGTATATATTATGCAAATCTGGCTTCCAGGTTTAGTTTCCTGTGAAGGTAACTTGAATAATTTATTTTTAAAACTGTAGCAGAGAAAAGGGCTCATGATTTGAAGAGAATCCTAATAGAAGAAGTGCAGTTTTAATTTATTTCTAAAACTTTATATTGTCCTACAGTGTCTAATGGTGGAGAGATCGTGAGATGGGCTGCAGAAGTAGAAGGATTTTCTGGGTTTGGAAATGGAGAGTGTAATATGGTGTTGTGAACGCATGTAGTTGAATTTATTTCCAATAAAATAGCTGAAATATTTATTTTAATGAATGAAAACTTCATGATTAAAAATGAAATACCGTTGCCATGGCGATCAAAGGGAGTAGTCCATAATCTAAAACGCTACTAGTGTGATGAAAACATTCATTGCGTCGGCTTTTGTCATGCTGATAGTATGACAGCAAATGGAGTAAGGAAGGACAAGCGATGCCTGGAACAATTGTTTGTGGAATTCCTGAACGCCTCGGTTATGCTGTTTGTTTTAGCGCCAGCTGTGTACTATGTAGTTTAAATTCTCTGAAATAATATTATTGACATTACCAGAATAATTTGTTTTTGCTTCGTTCGTTGGCTGGTGTTGTCAGGTAGGGAGGGTGGGGATACAAAGCTTGCAAATTCTCTGGCAGTGTAGAAAAAAAGGTGGGGGGGGGGATTTAGGATCAAAAGCGTTCGATGTAATTGTTTCCACTTTGTCCGGTTATACGCTATACATTCCAGAAATTTCCAGAGGCCAGGAGGGGACTGCAGGAATTTCGTACTAGCCTTAATAATGTTCGTACAACGGTCAACTCCTAAACCGCTGTTTAATTAACAAGTTAGGATATTTCATTACAACTCGCCCCGTTGTGGAGACAAGTAGCGCGGGACTGTATTCTTGTTCTACTTTGCATTTTTTTCAATTCTCTCTCTCAAACCCTCTTCTCTTTTGGAGCCTATGAATTCTCTTCTTCTTCTTCTTGTATTACTAAAACTTACCCTAGTACAAACCCTAGTAATGCCGCACTTCGATTATTGTGACGTTTTGTTAAGTGACCTAAGTTCTGAACTGTCAGTCAAGTTACAGCGAGCTCAGAATATGTGCGTCAGATACGTGTGCAACATCCGACGATATGATCACATATCACCGTCCTTCGCAAGTCTCTCGTGGCTCCGACTTAAAGAACGCAGAACTTTACACTCTTTGTCTTTACTCTTTCGAATTCTGCACACCTCAACACCAAATTACCTTTCGTCTCGTTTCTTTATCTATACTCTAACCACGACGTAAATACCAGATCACTTATCTGTGACACGCTAAGTATACCTCTTCATAGAACATCTCGTTATTCATAATCTTTTACAATATCCACCTCGCGTCAATGGAATTCCTTGTCACAAAGTATTAGGGCTGCAAGACAACAAACACCTTTAAGAACAGCTTAAAAGATAACCTTATTAGCATTTCACTCCAATCATACTGATTTAAAATATCACTGACTACATTGTTACTTTTTTCTTCAGACATCATCCTGATAGTGCTGTATTTTCAAAATTGTCTCATAATAATCTCTTTCTATTATCTAATATTATTTGAAATATATTAACATTCTATGTATTTTAGTTTAATTCTGCTACACAGTTTATTTCAGTGTTTAATTAATAGTTCATAGTATTTTGTTGTTTAATTTGTAAATAACTCTTGTATACATGTAACTCTCATCTAAATCAAATTGTTGAATTCTTTGTAAGTTCATACATATGTATGTATACTTTTGCTGGTTGAGTGGAAGAGAAGGCCTTACGGCCTTAACTCTGCCAGCTAAAATAAATCATTATTATTATTATTTTTTTTTTTTGATCATTCAATGTCAAGTGGTCTTTATCTAAAAAAATATTTTCCACAAAAAGTTATTTATCTATTTTTTGGATTTGATTTATTTTTTTGTATATTTCATTCAACTGTGGAGACAAGTAGCGGGACTGTATTCTTGTATATTTTGCTCAATTCTCTCTCCCAAAAAATATATTCTCTTTTTCTTCTTCTTCTTCTTTTCTTATTTTATTATTATTTGATCATTCCATGTCAAGTGGTCTTGTATCAAGAAATATTTTCCATAAAAAGTATATTTCTCTATGTTAAAATATGCAACACAATCGAGGACACATGGATATACAGGGTGAGTCATGAGGATTTACCACTGAGCTTAGTATATTTCATTACAACTCGCCCCGCGGTGGAGACAAGTAGCGCGGGACTGTATTCTTGTTCTATTTTGCATTTTTGTCAATTCTCTCTCTCAAACCTTCTTCTCTCTTGGAGACTATCTATTCTCTTTTTGTTCTTCTTCTTATTTTATTATTATTTGGTCATTCCATGTCAAGTGGTCTTGTATCTAAAAAATATTTTCCATAAAAAGTCTATTTCTCTATGTTAAAATACGCAACACAATCGAGGAGACATGGATATACAGGGTGATTCATGAGGATTTACCACTGAGTTTAGTATATTTCATTACAACTTGCCCAGCGGTGGAGACAAGTAGCGCGGGACTGTATTCTTGTTCTATTTTGCATTTTTGTCAATTCTCTCTCAAACCTTCTTCTCTCTTGGAGACTATCTATTCTTCTTCTTCTTCTTCTTCTTATTTTATTATTATTTGGTCATTCCATGTCAAGTGGTCTTGTATCTAAAAATATTTTCCATAAAAAGTCTATTTCTCAATGTTAAAATACGCAACATAATCGAGGAGACATGGATATACAGGGTGATTCATGACGATTTACCGCCACTTACTGAGTATATTTCATTACAACTCGCCCCTCGGTGGAGACAAGTAGTGCGGGACTATATTCTTGTTCTATTTTGCATTTTTGTCAATTCTCTCTCCCAAACCTTCTTCTCTGTTGGAGACTATCTATTCTTTTTTCTTCTTCATCTTATTTTGTTATTATTTGATCATTCCATGTCAAGTGGTCTTGTGTCTAAAAATATTTTCCATAAAAAGTGTATTTCTCAATGTTAAAATACGCAACACAATCGAGGAGACATGGATATACAGGTTGATTCATGAGGATCTACCGTCACTTACGGATCTTATTTCCGAAGACATTCTGAGCAAAAAATGTCATATAAACATTTGTCCTAATATTAATATTTTCAGAGTTACAGTAATTTGAAAGTGTCCGTAAAATAGCATTATTATTTTAGTTTTACTGATAAAAGAATATTACAGATGAAGATTGAACCACGGTCAGCGCGTCTGACTGCGAAACCAGGTGGCCCGGGTTCGAATCCCGGTCGGGGCAAGTTACCTGATTGAGGTTTTTCCTGGGATTTCCCTCAACCCAATACGAGCAAATGCTGGGTAACTTTCGGTGCTGGACTCCGGACTCATTTCACCGGCATTATCACCTTCATCTCATTCACACGCTAAATAACCTAGATGTTGATACAGCGTCGTAAAATAACCGAATAAAAATAAAAATTGAACTATTCAGGAGTATCATTTCTTTAATTGACTAGCATTATGAAGCTAAAAATGTACTGTGAACTCCATAGTGCTTCGTACACACATACACACACACACACACACACACTTGTTCGATTTTCATTGAATTTGGTTAATACTTTATCTGAATGCAGCATTTTGAATATCAGAAACATATTTTCGAGAAATCGGCGAATGATACCTAGAGAAGAATGAAGAACTGTATATAGTATTTGTGGACCTAGAAAAGGCGTTTGACAAAGTGGATTGGAATAAACTGATGGACAGTCTCAAGAAATTTGGCGTGGGTTCGAAAGGACAGGAGGCTGTTCAGTAGCCTTTATATGAAACAACGGGTCAAAGTCAGGATAGGAGAAGAAATGTCAGAAGGAAGTGAAATAGTGAGAGGAGTACGACAAGGATGCTCTTTATCACCTACTCTGTTCAACATCTACTTGGAGGATTTGGTGAAGAACTAATTTCAGAACATGGGAGGAGTGATAGTAGGAGGAAGAAGAACAAATTTCATAAGATTTTCTGATGATATGGCGTTGTTAGCAGAAGAGGAGATGATACTAAGGGATATGCTACTGGAGCTAAGTAACAGCTGTGAGCAGTATGGGATGAAGATAAATGCTAACAAGACGAAGATCATGGTCATAGGAAGAAAAGTAAAGAAGGTAAACTTGAGAATTCTAAATGAGGCAGTAGAGCAAGTGGACAGCTTCAAATACTTGGGGTGTACTATAAGCAGTAACATGAGCTGCTGCCAGGAAGTCAAAAGGAGGATAGCAATGGCAAAGGAAGCTTTTAATAGAAAAAGGAGCATCTTCTGCGGATCTTTGAAGAAAGAACTAAGGAAGAGACTAGTGAAGTACTTTGTGTGGAGTGTAGCATTGTATGGGGTAGAAACATGAACATTACGACGAAGTGAAGAGAAGCGACTAGAAGCATTTGAAATGTGGATATGGAGAAGAATGGAGCGTGTGAAATGGACAGACAGAATAAGAAATGGTGCGGTGTTGGAAAGAGTGGGTGAAAAAAGAATGATGCTGAAACTGATCAGGAAGAGGAAAAGGAATTGGTTGGATCACTGGCTGAGAAGAAACTGCCTACTGAAGGATGCACTGGAAAGAATGGTGAACGGGAGAAGAGTTCGGGGCAGAAGAAGATATCAGATGATAGACGACATTAAGATATATGGATCATGTATGAGTATTTAAAGAGCAATGGGTATATACCCGGGAGAGATTGTAATAATACACTCAATAATGACAATAATAAAATTAATTAAAAATACAATTAATAATAATAATACTAATAATTAATTTAACAATAACTAATAATAATAATAATAATAATAATAATAATAATAATAATAATAATAATAACAAAGGGAATATACTAAATTAAATGAAACGATCACTTAAAATAACATTTCAAATATTCTAATTTTATCTTAAAACTAAGATGGAACTAAAACCCACGAATATGATATGTTATATCTGCACAAGTACCTTTCAACATTACACTCATTTCGCTGTCAAACTCACTGCACTGGAAATTTACATTTCACTGATTCTATCCTGATTTCACTAACACTTCAAAAACATTTCACTGTTCAAATTCTTTGCACTGCCACTATAAACTATAAAGCTTCACTGACAGGAACACGTTTCACTGACACAACACACTTCACTGACACAACATAATTCTTCACTGATACAACACACTTCACTGACACAACATAATTCTTCACTGATACAACACTTCAATAACAACATATCATTTACACCCTTTAAATATTATAATTATCTATTAGTAAAGTGAAGCCTATTTTTAAATGCATTTTTGGTTGTTGGTAAATCCTTTAGTAAGTCTGCAGGTAAATCATTCCAGTCCCTGATAGTACGATTGAGAAAAGAAAACTTTCCAGTGTCCGTCCTCTGTCTTCTTTCCCTCATATGCAGAGACTAAGAGGAAGGCAGAAAGTAGTAGAAATCTGAGAATGCTGGGTTTGCAGCGAAAGACCTGACCTTGGGCAGAACACTTATATTTGTATGCAGTTTCGAAAAAAAAGCAAATTTGTAAAAAATTAAATAAATAGAATTACAATACTGGCATGGAGTAAGTCATTATAAAAATCGCTCCTATACTTCAAAGAGACGTAATGGAAGAAACCTCTTACTATCTACTTTCTAAAATCTCTAAAATTTAATTTTTGACCATTTTTTTGTAAAAAAAAGTCGAGGGAAATGTGGCCAATTTCGGCCACTTAGAATAATTCTAGATGAACAATGAGTCTGGAAGACGCCAATGGGCCTAAATCCTTTATTTATTTTAAGTTAATCTCAACAACACAATGTTGAGACGAACAAAAACTTTACGGACTTGTACACCAAGCTGTACTGACTCTGCAAATTTAATATTTTGGGAACGAATGAACAGAAAGAATGTTTCATATCCATTACATCGAAATTTTCCCCTAGCCTTGTGACGCAGGAATCCCTCTTCACTTTACTGCAAACGCATTCAGTTCTGCCTTCATATGAGATAGATGTAATGGCATATTAAGTCTTATTAAACAAAATTCATAGCTGTAACACAATGGGCAATTGCGAGGAAAATCCACGGGAATCATTAACAGTTGAGCATTGCTGGGTAACCATGGATACAACACACAGACAAATATGGTAAATGAAGCTCACCAGTTTCGAGCAAATGTAACGGCTAAGGTTGTTGGGTGATGGAACATATGAAAATGTTACGCGAGACTATTACAACTATACTACTACTGCTACTGCTACTTTAGCTAGTTCATGTTCTACAAGAAGAGGACACGCTCTGTATTTCACCGAATGAAATAAGATTTTGTGACATGAAAGTACAAGACGTACTGTTTAAAGTCATACCTGGTATGGGTGGCCAATGACCCCTCGTTTTGAAAATATTGGCTACGATGTTTGTGACATAACTTCCACTGAAGGTGCCTAATAGGAAAACATTAGACTGTGTAATTTTAGCTCATATGGTTGGATGCTGAGTTGTCAGCAAGGCAACTTGAGTTCGAATCCTAATGCCTTCTCATTTTTTAACGCTTGATATTATTATTATTATTATTATTATTATTATTATTATTATTAATTTTTTAAATTTTTTATTCACTTTCAGTTGTCAGTTCCTATATTCAAAGCCATGTTGAAATATGCGTGGTATGCATCAAAATTGATAAACGATCGAGAAGTGTTTGTGAATGTGAAGGATATCTGTTTCGCAGAAGAAGTGCGGAAAAATGTGTGTGACTGTGGACAACCTTCTTTCATTTGCTGTGCATGAAATATGTATGTTTTGTGTGTTTTTATGACATTTATCATAATGAATCGGGTACAATGAAGTGGAATAGAAACATAACAGACACCAGTGACACGTCTTACCTGCCTACATGAGCAGTATTTCATTGTTTATCCTTTATAATACAATTTAGCTAATTATAATTTGTTTAAAACATGATAAAGCGTTCAATACATTGAGAAATATGATATATGTAAATAGATAACTGTGATCACAATATTAATCATTATTAAAAGAAAAAAAAAATAGGACCAGTTAAGATTCGAACTTAGGTTGCCTGGATAACAACTCAGCATCCAACCACAGGGGCTACGCTGTTACACAGTCTAATGCTTCCCTATTAGGCACCTAACGGAAGTATGTCACAAACAATAGCCAATATTTCCAAAACGAGGGGTCATTGGCCACCCATACCAGGTATGACTTTAAACAGTACGTCTTGTACTTTCATCTCACACAATATTATTCCATTCGGTGATACACAGAGGGTGTCCTCTCCTTGTTAGTGAAATTATTCCAGCATCTACTGTACATTTATCCACAATATCTGCTATTTGTAGACATGAGGAACATGATTCAGTTTCTAAACACCATTGCGATATATTTCATGTAGATCATTCCCATATAAATAAACTCATAGATGCTGAATATGAACAAAATCCGCCCGTCTGCCTAAAATCATGTTTTTCATACCAGCAATGCTGAAAACTTTACATTTCTCTCATTTTTCACAATCACGGCAATTTATCTTTGAACTTACATATTCAGAAAGTTAAGCAAATAATTTATTTTATCTCGTAAAATGTTTACTTTCTGATCTAATTTGTGTTCACAGTAGATTTTCAATAATTTCATTTATTTCGTGAAAAGTAAGATTTTCAATTAAGCGTCATAAAATTTAAAATTTCTTGAAAATAACTGGCCTGTATAATTGTGAATTACGAAGGCTGATCCCCAGTCATGAAACATGCCATATCTGGAGACAGCTGAAGGTTCACATTGTGATGTTTCCATAGTGACAGTTTATGGGTCGGAGCGCGATTGTTTTTGCTTGTGTTTCTCGTATCTGGGATTGCTACGGTAATAATAGAACCGGTATTTTTTCCGTCGGTAATCAAAATTTGGTCAGTCATATGGAACTTGGCTCAAATTGACTCACCTTTTACAATGACGAAGAGCTGGATAAGCTTTGAAAATTGGAACCAAAATCACATGTATTTTCATTTAATTGAAAGTTATTTATTGTTGTGTAACAGGGCTTGTGATTCATCTATAATGTGAAATTATGTGTTTATATAGAGTTCCATTGAAAATCTTTATACATTTTCCTTCCTGAAATTGTTGCTTTATAGTTCCTTGCTGTATTTTATGATTTCTTTTCGGTTCTGCAGTTGGTCTCCCTTGCTTGTCATAAAAACTTTATCGTCAGCAAATAAAAAACAGTTCACCCTCGATAGTAAAATCTCAACTCTTTGCTGATGGATATTATTCAACGCCTTGTATACGAGCAATTACGGGATTGAACAATAATCTAACATACACAACTGTGCAGATAGAGAGATTAACACATCCACGATGCCGTCACAGGGGTGAAATAGTCCTTTGGGGACAGTAAACGGTAATTCCGGGAATTGATGTAAGGACGTTTGCACGAGATGTCTGGAAACTGGTCGAGCAGGGTTCTGAACTCTGGATATATCTCGTGCTTTGCAATAACTGGAGCAGAATGAGTGATTAATATGCTTTCGCAATCATAAACAACAATAAACATAACTCTGGGTGGGTCCTACTCTAGTCTCATTTTTTTTTTGGCATTAGTGTATTGCGGATTGCTGACTTATTATTGCAGGAGAGCTGAACACTACCAGGATTGCCACTAATTCTCGAATGCCCTATGTAGTTTATTATCTTATATATATAGCTTTTATTGATTTTGTGAAAGCTTTTGATAAAGTCCGAAGAGACCTTTTATTCGACATATTACAAGATAAAAATATTCCAAATTTGCTATTACAAAATATAATAGAAATCTACACAGACAGCAAAATAAGTGTCAAAATAAATAACTGTATATCCGAAAGAAAATTAGTTAATAATGGAGTTCGACAAGGTTATCCACTATCACCAACTTTATTTAATATTTATATAAATGAAATTATTTTAAAATGGAACCAAATCTACACATCAGGAATCAAAATAACCAGTGCTCTAACATTAAATACCTTACTCTATGCCGATGATCAAGTCATAATTTCCAATTCAGAGGATAATTTACAAAGAGGATTATATACATCAAATAAAATATTAAAAGATTTTGGGATGGAAATTTCAGCACAAAAATCAAAAGTAATGGCATTTTTAGGACAAGACCCAGTCAGAAGTAAGATAATACACAATAACCAATGCCTCGAACAAGTGCAAAATTTCAATTATCTGGGTTGTGAAATATCTTATCAAAATGAAAAAGTTGTTCTAGGAATAATAAACAATATATTAAAAGCTAAATTAGTACAAAAATCTACAAGAATAAAAATATATAATATCTAGCATTACCCTCCCTTTTATACGGAAGCGAGATTTGGACATTAAAGAAAAAGACATGAACAGAATCAAAGCAACGGAAATGAAATTTTGAGGAGGACAGCAGGATATACTCTTTTAGACCGAAAAAGGAATGAAGAAATTTTAGAACAATTAGAAGTAGAGTCAGTAGAAGAAAAAATCACCAGATACAAATTCAATTGGCTAGATCATGTAAGAACAATGGAAAATTCAAGAATCCCAAAAATTATGATGCAATATAAACCTAGAGGACATCGTCGACCAGGAACACCTTTAAGAAGATTTTTGCTAGATGGGGCCGAAACAGGTCTATAGAGGCCTAATTCGTGAAGGATGATGATATATATATATATATATAAATATATATATATATATATATATATATATATATAATTTGAACTGGTAATGGAAATTACGGGAAAACGGCTGGACGAATTTTAATAAATGACCCCTCATTTTGAACCTTGGAACTCAAAGTTTTTCGGAAAATTAGTAGTTTTCAGTGAAATGTCAATTTTTCAACATAATTTTCCTATTTTCCAAAATCCATCTGTCGTCAGTTTTGAGAACTAGCTAATTGCATTTCAGAATAAAACAAAACACACACTACAGTAAACAATATTACAGTAAACGACGAAGGCCATGATCTGCAAGAATGCTGACATATTTAGAGCTCAAATTAAATTGGTTATTAAAAACATAACTTACTAAAAATAACTTACAGGTTCGATTCTGTGGTGTGTAATTTTCTGGGTACAGCTGTGTATTGGATATTAAAAACTACAAAACTTGAGGTGGTTTGATGACATTATTACCATTAGGAATGAAATATTATTATAGTTAATGCCATGATGTGACTATTTTTCATTAATTATACATATTAATGCTACTGTATATTGATGATATGAAAGTGAAACGTTTTGGGGTTATATAAGTAGATGTAGAGAATAACTTAAATTAGATTTTGATTTCTATATTTTACTGAGTGGCGGCTATATAGTATATATAGTATATGTTACTGAAAGCTATAAAACTTACGTAAGATAATAATATTATTAAAAATCAAATATTTTTATAGTTATTAATCAAGTGGGGTTGGGTCTTTTTCATATATTTAATGGCGGTGTGGTGTAGATATTTATATGCGGGGTTCTCTTCAGTATTGGCTCGATAGAGAGTATCTTTCATTATTATGGAAGCAAATAACTTTCAGAATGTCTGGTATTCTTCATTGAAAATAAATCTGAAAAATGTTTATTTGAACGTCTAATGAACTTAGTTTGCAGCGTTTGCTGCACAAGCCACTAGTATTATAATAGAGTCATTGGTGTAGCTCGGTCGGTTAAGGCACTTGCCAGCGGATCACAAGTTGCATTCGGGCGCGGGTTCAATTCCCGCTTGGGCTGATTACCTGGTTGGGGTTTTTCCGAGGTTTTTCCCAACCGTAAGGCAAATGTCAGGTAATCTATGGCGAATCCTCGGCTATCGCCAATTCCATCGACTCTAAATATCCTCATAGTTGATACAGCGTCGTTAAATAACCAAGTAAATATATATATATATATATATATATATATATATATATATATATATATATATACACAGAGTAAATGGTAATCTCTGCACCAAAATGAAACTGGTAAAAGATCATGAGGAGAGATTTGAAAAATCTAAAAAAGTTTTTTCTCCAACCTTCACCGTCTTAGATGAAATTGTTATGTTCCTCTGAAGCATTTGGCAACATCGCATTGCTGCAATAACTCTATCAAGCGCGGCCTGCACTCCTTACCTTCCCCTCCCCCTCTGCTGTACTCAGTCTGTACAACGCGAAATGCGCTGTATTGAAAGATTTATTTAAACGATTTTCGCTATTATTCAATTTAAATTCAAGGCTAAACGGTTTAATTTGCAAAAAAAAAAGATTCCAGACTTCAATTGTTCAGATTATTTTTAACTATCTTCTTGTTTAGCAATCAGTCATTTATCTCGGGATATTACCGCAATAGACCGCTGCAAACATTGGGCAAAGACTATGTTTTTTTCCTATTTAACGGTGCTTCATCGAAAAGTGTAATAAAAGTTTTGTTATTTGTAACACGTAAAATAACCACTTAAATTTTGGTGCAGAGATTACCACTTACTCTGTGTATATGTACAGTAGTGACAGCGATATTTTACTACTTAATTAACTTATTATTCCCAGAACATGAATTTTAATAGCAATGGAAAAGTATTAGGAATAAATTTGAATAAGGAACAAAAAAAGTTTCCCTCCCAGGCAGGATTCGAACCACGAAAGTCGTAGTTACCAGTCTATCGTGCTCTGGAGTAACCAAGCCTCTGAAATCAGCTACAAGGGTCGGTCTGTTTTTTTGCCACTACTGTACAGAGTGTTTCAGAAATACTTTGACAAACCTTGGGTCATGTTCCTCACAACAAAACAAGAAAAAAAGTTCATACAAACATATGTCCTAAAATCCTTAGTTTTTTAGTTATTAATGAAAGAACATATACCAGCTTGGTAGCAAATGTAGTAACGTTAATCAATTCAGAAACTCATAACAATCACAGTTTACATTCAACGCGTTTCGAGGTACAATTCAACAACTTAAGTTTGTAATCGATAATAATATTAATTTTGTCCTAGATGGTTATGTGTTGCCAAGGAGACTTCCTTACTACAGGAGAACATTTATAACATTTGTTATGAGTAGGGAACGGAATTTGGAGTAGTAAAAGCTAGTATTGGCATCTACACATCCATTTGTTTACAACCCTTTATACCAAGTCCTCCCCTCCATGACATACTCGCAAATCTCTGCACGTCAACAACAGGTGAACAGGACAGTTGTCGCATAAGAACTTCAACATGCAGGTTTGCAGTTCAGAGTATGAAGTGCAGGTACAATGCCGAAAGTGAAACCAACTAACAATACAAAATTGAAAGACTATATTTGTAAAAGCTAAGATCGAGTATCAAAATTCAGGAAACAATTCCCTAAATTATCGCTTCCCCCATGTCCAGTTCTTAAGAGATGGGGGTCATGGTTAGAAGCTTGCAATTATTACGCACGTCACCTCCAATCTGTGAAGAAAGCGGTCCAGTCTTTCGACTGCGATTCAAATATGCCAGGAACTGCTAAATTATAGAATAATCAAAAAATAAATCATGGATATTAAGTCAAATTTTTTATATTTACCGGATGCCATTATTCGATTAGTACAGTCAGGAGTAGAACTAGTTAAGCAAATAAATATTATGAGAACTATTGTAAATAAACTGAGTGCAGTAGAAGGTGAAATAGGAAAACGTGTTGGTGAAAAAATGAACAGAGTTTTGATTAAAAATGATAGGTACAGTATTTTCAGTCGGATTTCAGATGCACTAACAAACACGTGTCCCAATGACGTCATTCAACATGTGAATTTAATTGACGTATTTTGTTTCAAGTACTCTCTAATTGTCTCTGCAGATGTAGAGCGGAGTTTTTCCATGTTAAAAAATTTCCTTCCTTGCAAAAGAGCAAAGTTGTGTTTAGAAAATTTGAAAATGATATTTACAATTTATTATAACAAGGCACATCAGGAATAATTGTTTCATCACCAAAACATAGCATTAATTGAAAATGCCATTTCGTTTGGCTGTACATTTTGTTCAACATTTAATGATACTCTATTAGGCTATGTTGTAAATATTGTAGTATTATACATACTAGGTTCAAAAAGTTCCCGGAATTTGTTAGCATCATAGAAACAACGTACCTTAAACACTATTCTACAGAATTCCCTTCAAAATAGTTGCCTTCCGCAACTACACACTTTTGCCAACGCTTGTAGAGTTCCTGGAAGCAGGCCTGGAAGCCATTTTGTGAAACCCGTCTTAGTGCTCTCGTCGCGTTTGCGATAACCTCTTCAGCATTGAATCTCCGTCCTTTCAGATGACTTTTCAGACGGGGAAACAGAAAGTAATCAGGTGGTGAGAGATCAGGAGAGTATGGTGGGTGATCCAAAGCAGTTATGTTGTGCCTGGCAAGAAAATTCTTTACAATAATTGCGCGATGAGCAGGTGCATTGTCACATGCATAAGGGACCAGTTTTTTCTACCCACTTTTCTGGACGTTTCCTTCTCACTGCGTCCCAGAGGCGACGGAGGGTTTCTACGTACAATTCTTTCGTTACAGTACGACCTTCTGGAATGAACTCATGGTGCATGAGACCCTGAGAGTCGAAGAAAACTTCCAACATAACTTTGCTTTAAGTGTGCTTAAATGCGACAGGCTCATGTCAGTAGATTTACTGGCATGTAAAAGAACTCCTGCAGGACAAAATTCCGGCACATCCGGCGATGCTGATATAACCTCTGCAGTTGCGAGCGTCGTTAAATAAAACATAACATTTAAAATAACTTTGCCTTTGGAAGTGTGCCTAGGAAATTTTTGCTTCCGAGGAGATGTTTTCGATTTCCACTCAGATGACTGTCGTTTAGGGACTGGGTCGTACAAGTAGCACCAGTTTCATTTTGTTTAAGAAATCACCATCTTCATCAGCCATACTGATCATGTCCCCAGCAAAACACAGAACTTGATGTTTGTACTTTGCTCTGTGGACATAATTACAAAATGCGACGAACAAACAAAACACTATGATAAACAAATGCCTACAACTCAAAACCAATAATTGCCATTATCAACAAACTTTAAGGAAATGACATCATGAATGTTACCAACAAAACAAATGTATAATATCCCTTGTTATATATTAATACGAAAAATGGTAGTAAAATTCCGGGAACTTTTTGAACCTAGTAGTATATATATATTCTAAATACTGTAGTTTACGTTGTGTACATATTATCATATTTCATGATATTGTAAATAAAGTTTTTAATTTAGCACGCTCCTGACAGAAAAACACACATATTCAGTCGAGTTCCATACAGAAGACAACTATCAACCATCAATATTTCCCCTGACACACAAGGACGCAGAGATTGATATTTAATTATGTATATTTGTAATGTTGTTTATTGGTGTCTTGTGCGTTGCCAAGAAAAACACATGTAGTTCAAAGTGAAATGCAGATTATGTATGTAGGCCACTATATGTCATTAAACTATTCCATATGTTTATTCTGAAATACGTTTACAGCATGTTGCGTGTAAGTTTGTATGAAGTGGACTGTACTCGTCCATGCTCTGTGACGCAGCTCGCTTGACAGTCACTGATCTACGAATATCTATACTATGTTTCATCATTCTTTATAATACTCCAAATCCCTTTCCCTAGTTATGAGTTTCTGAATTGATTAAAGTTGCAACACTTGCTACCAAGCTGACAATATCTAACAGATGTTTCATTATGTTCTTTCATTAATAACTGAAGAACTAAGGATTTTCGGACGTATATTTATATGAAGTTTTTTCTTGTTTTGGTGTAACATGTGCTTATGGTTTATCAAAGTATTTCTGAAACACCCTGTATATTCATATATTTTTTTACTAATGGCGCATTGTTGACTGTTCGTCAATCAGTGTTATAAAGCTAGTTATGTAGACCAATTTACCGACAGAGTCGTTACCCAGGTTGCGCTATACGAGGCTGGTCTACGCTACATCCGAGATGAGATGAGATAGTGGTGGAGATTTGTTGAGATGCCACATAGGAACCGGAGCTCTCGGAGAAAATCCCTGTGTTACCTGAACCACGGGGTCGCCCAAGAAAAGTTATAAATCGGAGGTACACCGTAGATCGAACCCGTGTCCAAAGGATTAAGATCAGAGATGTCTCCTACTCCGTTGTGTTCGTTACTCCAGGCTAATCCGGACGACGGACCAATATTGCACAACGAAGTCACTGGCGCAAATGATTCTCATTTGTTTTTGTACCGATGTGTAGGTCTTGTTTAGAGCAAAGTGAATTCTGGAAGAGAATATTGAAATTTGACTAAAAATTCACATTAAAATTGCTTAAAATAATCTTTTGAGTTTAGGGAATATATTACAAATAAAATTTAAGTCATAACTCAATGCTATTACATTTTAATAATGCTCTTTTTAAAACTCTGTTAGCTCACTTCATTTCCAAATGTCATTTGTTTCAAATTTGCCGCATCCTCAATCTGATTTCAGTTGTTTATTTTATATAATTTCATTCTTTAATAGTGTGGCAGCCCTATCTCTAATAATTTCTAGTTTTATTCACTAGATAGCAGGAGATGGTATTATTCTTTCAGTTGTTTTTGTCAGACAAGCTTGAAAATTGTTTTGATCGAAAGTACAGAAATTTGGTTGTTACATCTTTTAGTGTCTGAAAGACATAGTATGTAAATAGTGCATTATATAGGTTGCAGTTAGTGTAGCTTAGTGTTTTGTAGTGAATTTGTGTATATAGTTATTTAAAAATCATGGGCAGAATTAGCAAATAGAAGGATAGACTTGTAAATAATATGAAAATTGTGAACTACTCAAAAAATTAGGCACAAAATGTAAAAAAAAAAAAGGTAGTAAATATAGTAATCCAACAACGATCATTGCCTGGCCCTCCAAGTGAGAGTTTATATCAAGTGACTCTTTAGATGTGTTTTTCCGTAAATTGTTTTTTGGTTACCGTGCTCAACATAAATCGATTTAACTCAGAAACTATCAAAAACAGGAAGCTAAAATTTTGTACAGATCTTAGAGTATTCAAAGAGATTTGGTTTCATTAGAATTTTGATGTTTAAATTGAATATGAAAATAATAAAAATATGCAAAGAAATGGATTAGAAAAATGAAATCCATGATATTCTATAATCACTTTCAATATTTCTGTAAAGCATATTAGAAATCAAGTGAAACCATTTTGTAGTAAATCTTTCTGTGAATCTAATGGTAAAAAAAACCTATCAAGTATGTAAAAAACTGACTTACATCAACTTTTCTAAATAGTTACAAATTGGGGGCTAAATACCAAATTTGGGACACCTTTTGCTTTTTATAAAAACCTAATACCACAGTCTAGTATATACAGTCGCGAAGCTTGAGTTGTGAGGGTGCTGGGAACAATAGACTGTGCATTGTCTGTAATGAGGCGATATTAGCGATCCTAGTGGTTAGCAACTATCTACGGATGCATATTTACTACGTATTGAGCTTCGTGACTGTATATACTAGACCAGTGATGTCAAAGCAAGCGCATTTCTCAGACCTTGATGTCGTGCGCGGGCAGCAAGCTCTAAGTATGGAAAGAGGAAGGGTTGTGTATATGAATAAGCACCTGTTGGATTAAGAAAACAGTGGTGCACAAACTTCAAACGGAACGTGAAATTTTATGTCGTTATTTTTATATGGCTTCTTTCTGTTTAATATTATCTATATTGTCTGTAAAAACAAAAATTCTAGCACTGATTTCTTAATATTGCACTTGTGTTTTAAATCGTAATAACATAATAGAGAGTTAAGAAGAAATATTCACTAAAATTCCATGGTAGTATAATATTATACTGTATTAAGTGGATGAAACACATCATTCATAAAGAAAGTGATATTCCAAAGAAAGAGATTGAGTATGACATGATAAGTTGGAATTTATATTGATGGTATATTTAGCCTTGCAAAAGTAATCAATAAACTAATCAAAACAATATTACAGTACAAAGCAAAGTTACCTAGATGCTGTATCTGTTTTAAGTGTAACTAATATTACATAACAAAACTCTTATCGCATTATGCTTTTAAGGTGATATTTGTGAGCAACTACCTATCATCAGAATATTAAATTATTTTCTCGAAATCTGCTGAAGCTATAGAGCTGACATTTTTACAACACATGGGCACGTATCTTTTGCTTATGATGTAACAGTAGTTGCTTTGTTAATTCATTTCCTTACAAACAATTTCCATGCGAATATTTTCAAAAATTTCAATACACTATCTTCAGTAATACGTATATACGGTATATTAGATTTACGAAAACATTCTGTAAGGCTACTAAATAAATAGGCCTATATCTGAAAATTTCACTTTTCTATACGAAAAGTTGAGAAAATATTTCTTTTGAATAAAAAAATCAAACTTGTGAAAAATGAGCATTAAAATTAAAACTTACATTCTTATAATGCACTTATACTTCTCAGGCAAATCTAAAAATTACCATGGATACAGTTTTAATAAGTTCTCGTCCCTTTATCTGTTGAATCAGTGCTGGCCATCCCTGAATATAGCTCGACCAAGCGGCATCTTTCGTCTGTCTTTTTCCTTTCCGCTGTAAAGCGCTCAGGCTCTCCTGGGCTCTAAAGCGCGCGCTTGCTCCTGTGGGCATCAATTGACATGCTAGACTGTGCTAATACTCGAAGTTAAATTTTATACGTACGGTTTTCAGTACACAAAAAATTGCATGTTTCAAGGAGAGAATAAGGAATTTAAAATTGTCAGTATCACCTTTTTATAACTTAAAAATTTAAGTAAAGCAAATATATAATATATGACTTGGATATAGTATGTTATGTCACTGTACTTACATAAATGTGGTCGCATATTTACAAGTGACACAGGGTTCTTTTAAGGGTGCCTGAGAAGAAAGAAGTGTCTTAAGGGTTTAAATCAGAAAAAAAAGAAAAAAAAAAAAGGGAAACGAAACTTACAAAGTGAATTGCCGACAGTTCCTATATCCACTACAAATTATATGTTGGTCCTACCGGAGTTCGAAACCTTGTCCACGAATAAATGAAGCGAGATTTGGACTCGCCGGACAGGGGCGCGGGGTGGAGTGGGGTAGGGTGGGGGTGGATTGTGATACTGCGCTGCTACATTTCATTTTTATGTCCAATAAACCGACCGCTTGCTATAGCTTCAACATTCATCACGTAATGGCGGGTATACTCACTGCCTAGCAACAGTGGAGCACGACGGTGGGTTTCAGCAATAAAGACAATGCCATTAGCAAGAACTGCTGTTTTCTACGTCAGAGATCCGGGTTCCTATCGAGAATAACGGAAGTGTTATATAAGTGTAACGTACTTACAAATGGCTTTTAAGGAACCCGGAGGTTCATTGCCGCCCTCACATAAGCCCGCCATCGGTCCCTATCCTGTGCAAGATTAATCCAGTCTCTACCATCATATCCCACCTCCCTCAAATCCATTGTATTGTAACAAAACTAACATAATTCAATTTTAATCCTGTCCAAATTCAACGTCGCAAATTTCTAGCACAATAATTAACAATAGACCTCTATTAGAAACAACAACAACAAAATTTCTTACCTTAAAAATCGATAATGTGTTAAATTGGAAAAATCATATTAGAGAAATTACCCCCAAACTAAATTCAGCTTGTTTTGCTATTAGATCCATGCAAAAGATAGTAGATATCAATACCTTAAAAACAATATACTTTGCATACTTCCACTCGGTAATGAGTTTTGGAATAATATTCTGGGGAAATTCCACAGATAGTAACAGTATATTTCTATTACAAAAAAGAGTAACTAGAATAATAGTAGGTGCGAAATCTAGGGAATCGTGTAGGACTATTTTCAAAAAACTATAAATAATGCCCATGGCTTCTCAGTATATCTTTTCATTAATAATCTTCCTCGTATGTAATCGTGAAAACTTTGTAACTAATTCAACAGTTCATAGCATAAATACACGTCAAAAAATTACTTTCATACTCCATCGGCAAGTCTATCGTGCTATCAAAAAGGAGTGCGATATATGGCAGTAAAAATTTTTAATTGCCTCCCTATCGATATAAAAATGAAAATCAAAACATAAGATTATTTAGGGCCAAATTAAAGAAGTACCTAATTTCTCACGCCTTCTATTCTGTAGGTGAATTCATGACATTCAACAACACTTCATGAAATTGATACTAAAACTTTGTGTTGTACTAGTAGACTATATTGTAAATCTCTTCTGTATATATTTCATCTAGGCTGTGACTATAAATTAAGACTTTATAATAGTATTAAGTTTTTTTGACTTGTTCCATATTCTAGCTGTAAAGCAATGTATGAATACCATGGAATATTAATAAATACAATACAATACAAGCCTTTATGACTCAGCGATAGATTTCTTTCTTCTCGGTACAAGGACCGGGCTTCGAATCTATCTATGTAAAACGCACGCGTTGGTTCCCAGTATTTCGAGATAGGACTTTCTGTCTGAACAACGACCAATTTCCTTATCAGATGGTGTACATTTATATATTCTATCAATTTGAAAAACGCTGAGATCGAAATAAATCAAATTTGTTGAATAATCAATTGACATTTTCAAGCAATTGTGAAAATATAAACTGAGTTATGAATTTAAGGTGAAACATGTTATGGATTGGAAAGTCCTTACTAAATATGTCTGTAGTTTGTAATGTCTTAATTTAAAAATTCGCTCATATTTCCCCTTGGCTCTGACGTAAGCATGATTTTCGTTCCCAAAGCAACACTTGTTAATAGAAGGGGGAGCTACCTGCCTTCTGCTTCTCAAAGGAATGGTATCTGTTGGCTGTCTGATTAGTTTCAAAGCTTCTATCATATCAAATTACCAACTTTCGTTCGCTTCTTAATAACTTCTGATTACTCTCTCAATGACAACGACAACTTCACCACCACACCCCCCTCCGAACTATGTACAATTTATAACACACGGCTTGGAACCAGTCCGGTGAGATCGTCTGCTAACAAGTTGGTAGTTATTTTAAAGAAAGCTGCATGAAGATAAAGCAATGAGAGCGGTACCATGGCAACAACTGTCAGAGTTGCGTCGTGTTTCAGTTTGTTCCACATAGCGTAGCTAATGTTACTTCAACTGTTTCTTCAGATGATTTCTTAATTTGTTTTTGTGAGAAGTACACACAAAGAAATAGTATTTATGAGTTATTTTATGAGGGAATGATGTACATGAAATATAATAATTTTAGTACTAGTCTGTCTGTGTACAGCGATTTCTACTAAACTATTGGACGGATTTTGTTCATATTCAGTATCTACGAGTCAATTTATCAGGGAATGATGTACATGAAATATAATAATTTTAGTACTAGTCTGTCTGTGTACAGCGATTTCTACTAAACTATTGGACGGATTTTGTTCATATTCAGTATCTACGAGTCAATTTATCAGGGAATGATGTACATGAAATATAATAATTTTAGTACTAGTCTGTCTGTGTACAGCGATTTCTACTGAACTATTGGACGGATTTTGTTCATATTCAGTATCTACTAGTCAATTTATCAGGGAATGATGTACATGAAATATAATAATTTTAGTACTAGTCTGTCTGTGTACAGCGATTTCTACTAAACTATTGGACGGATTTTGTTCAAATTCAGTATCTACTGATGAATGGTGTAAAGAAATCTTTCATCTCAGGGTTCGTTTTTATACATTAAATCCCCTACTTTTGATCTCGTCTGTGATATTGCAGCATTTTAAAAGTAAATTTCTTGACTTCCGATAAAAGTATTTATAACTTATTTTCTGAATTAGGCTACCCTCATAAGCAGAAAAAAACAGCTGTTGTTGACATATTTTTGTCAATATCCTATTTCAAACATTGTCATTTGTTTGTATCTTCACTATTACCAGAATCCATAAATTCCGTGAGGTAGTAGAAGGGTTCAAGGCAAGTATTTCTAACAATAAACTTGTGTTCCAAAATGTCAATCTTCATTGCTTCGAATTCCACGATCCGATGCTCCTTTAAACAGGCAACCCACTACACATAGTGTTCATGCCATGCTTACAAGAACATTATAGTTCAGCTTTGACTGCTAATGTGGCAAAGGGGTGTTCCACCTGGGATGAAGAAATGGGTTTGCTGCTGCCTCACGGTTCAATTAGTGTCAGTAGCGAAATCTCCGGGAAGAGCTATCTCCCATCATACCACTTTCGCGCATATCGAGAGGTAATTTCAAGAAATTGGGTCTGGTAACAAAGATTGTTGCTTCTGCGAGCTGTATTACACAAAATTATAGATGTTTAACTCTCCCTATTTACAATTAATATTTGAGGAGAAAAATTCGCTCCGGCGCCGGGGATCGAACTCGGGTCCTTGGTTCTACGTTCCAAGCGCTCTGACCACTGAGCCACGCCGAATTCAGTCCACAGCTCCGGACCGAACACCTTCCTCCTTCAATGTTTTCCTTTGTAGCCTTACTCCAAGTTAGACATATATGTTGACGTATATGTCCAATGTCAACTGACAAAATCAAATATTAATTGTCAATATTCCAGATATTATACAGTATGACAAATTAATAAATCTATAATATTCTCATAGCTGCAGTGAATATATTTGTACAGATTACTGTGCACATAACTGCGGAATCCCGGCCAACAAGTCGCTCAATTGAGTGCGCTCCTAATATAATGGCAGTTGACATTGGACATATACGTCAATATATATGCCTAACTTGGAGTCAGGCCACAAAGAGAAACATTGAAGGAGGAAGGTTCGATCCGGTGCTGTGGATTGAATTCGGCGTAGCTCAGTGGTCAGAGCGCTTGGTACGTAGAACCAAGGACCCGGATTCGATCCTCGGTACCAGAGCGAATTTTTCTCCTCAAATATTAATTGCCAGTATTACAGATATTATTCTGTATGACAAATTAATAAATCTATAATATTCTCGCTATTTAGCTACTATAGAATTTCGTGCTACTTCTCTGAGGTATTTTTGACCCCAACCTGTTTGTTGTAAATAATTATGACATTTGACAGGTTGATACATTTTTATATACACATTTAAGAAAATTTAAAGTTAGTTTTACAGCTACAGCTGCTCATTATATTTATGAATTAATAATTTCAATTATTGTAATGACAGACTAATTATTTTGTGTCTTTGTTTCTAATTTTTCATTCATCAGAAAACGCTTTCACTTTCCTTCAAATAAAACACAAAAAGAAAATCGTTATTGCATCACGTGTTAATTATGTTTAGACAAATAATTAATTTATGAATTTATATATTCATTTACTTATTTACTTCATTCATTCATTAATTCATTAGTTCATTCAGTCGACCTGGTTGGCGAGGTTGGTATAGCGCTGGCCTTTTATGCCCAAGGTTGCGAGTTCGATCCCTGGCCAGGTCGGTGGCATTTAAGTGTGCTTAAATGCGACAGGCTCATTTCAGTAGATTTACTGACATGTAAAAGAACTCCTGCGGGACAAAATTTCGGCACATCCGGCGACGCTGATATAACCTCTGCAGTTGCGAGCGTCGTTAAATAAAACATAACATTTAACATTTCATTGATTGACTGATTGATTGATTGATTGATTGATTCATTCATTCATTCATTCTCATCACCTGCTGCAGTAGAAAGTACAAGAATCTTCTTTTATAAATATAAGCAATTATTCTTGAACCTACAAATTTTTACCCATAGTCTGTATGACAGACTATTTATGCTGTAATTGAGTTTATTTCTATCAATAAAGGCTGGTTCACAATAAAACTGCTATCTAAAATAGCAATAAAAGTGACGGTCAATTGAAGAAAAAGACAGTTTTATTTAAGTTGTTACACAGTTAACAATTGACGGCTGTCAGCCCACGTTGAGGTCTGTGGATATAGAGCTTTTTGGATCGGTGTCTGGTAGAGTTCCCGGGTAGCTCAGTTGGTAGAGAGTTGGTACGTTTAACCAAACGTCCCGGGTTCGATACCCGGCCCCGGAACAATTTTTACCTCTAAATTATTCAATTATTAAAGAATCCTTAAGAACTCTGTGTCCATATTTGATGGTTTATTTTGTTTTACATTGACTATTACACTCTTACTACGTCACACTACTTTTGACCAATAAAACGGTACGAAAGGACGTATTTCAACCAATCATGGCTGCTTATCGCACAATTTTATCGCGTCCCTAGCATTTGTTTAATTTTATCGCGTCCATAGCATTTGTTTAATTTTATCGCGTCCCTAGAATTTGTTTCTTTGTTTGCCAACGTTTGAAACTGCGCTGGTCTGGACGTCAAAAAAAAAAAAAAAAAGAATATATATAAAATTACAAACCACTCCAGTTGATGCACAGCAGTTTCAAATATGACTCGCATTGGCATTCAAGAACAAGAATTAATAAAAATCACTGATCATACCTATGCATCTTCTGAAATCCGATTTACAAATAAATGAAGAGCACCATTCGGAAATCCTGAATAAGTTGAATACACCATGTAGGCCTAAATCAACGAGTTCCACTTCTATTACGCACACGTCCAATATAACATCAATTGAACCACCAACCACATTCAAATTTGAAAATTGTACATTCAATAATTATTCCTTTTAAAATTATTCATGTTTATTTTTTATGTCATCGTCGTTAATTAAAACTTTTCTAACACTTGTGTATATTAGTTAGGTTATGTTATAGCTTCTGCTATATGATATTATGGATAGTCACGTATCAGAGATTGTTTAATATTAAGATTTATTGAAAAGCATCTGTCAAGTGACGTTGATTACTGGGATTCGGATAATTGAAGTGGAATGTTGCATTTTAATAAAAATGAAACTGAATCAACAAAGCCTTCTTGACCAGTAACATTGCCATCGTGTATTGAGATCGAGAACTTCTCGACGAGAAGGCATTGCTCACTACTGCCATCTAGCATGCATCTAGCGTAATATTTGTAATGTTGAGATGGTACAATAATACATTTGAAAACAGTTGTATTTTCGTAAGTCAATTAATATTTTATTGTATTGGAGTACTTCGTTACTTCTAATCTTTATATACTTTCTTCTAATCGTGTAATAGTCAATTAAATCCCACTCGAGTTTTGATTTTCTCTAGATAAATCAAAACGTCTAGTGAGATTGCTGTTGAAAAAAATCTTAGTTAATACAATTTTCAGTGTAATTTTAATAATATTATTTAATTTTAACAGTCTTTTGCATTTTGGTGACTGCAAATTTTTCGGGGAATATTCCCGATGGAGAATTTCCCAGGAATTTACCCATTTCTAATCCCGACATTCGCTTGGAGAAATCAGGAAAACCATGGCCTTCGAGATCGCACCTCGGACCTTCAGTTGCCAGGCAACTTGATGACCAGTACACATCATAATCGGTTCTGTTTTATTGCTTAATTGATGCATGTATTCCAGGAGCTTTCAACTGATTAGGAATTGATTTTGTAATAATATATATTGCTAGTTAATTGAATTGAAATAATTTGTGTGTGACGTTTTACAATCCAGTACGTCTGGTTCTGTGAAATGGACGCAGCTACCCTCCACGGCTCTGTAACGTGACGTCGTTACAACAGATTCGATAAATATGTATAGGAATTGCAACACAGTCGCTGCAGACCGCAACGCTGTCGTCTTTTGTTTGATCGATTAGTTACACAAACTGAAAGGAGACCGTGCGAAGATGTATCGCCCGCTGCGCCTGTAGATAGATAGTCCCGCTCACCACTGTTGTTCCTGTGGGCCATCCAAACACACCTTGCAGCTCTGAGGGACATTGTTTATAAATGTTACAGAATATCTACACGTTCTGTGTCCGTGCAGATCTATTTCGTAAGTCTTTTGTTTTGCGATATTTAATGACAAGCTTAGACTATTCTACAGCACGAGAAATTGACACGTATGTAATGTGAATAACTCTAGGCTATTTTTTTTTTTCATATTAAAGGTGTTCTGAAAAATGTTCCAATATTTAGAGAGGATGACGTGAATATGTTAGGAGAAAATTGACAAACGATTAGGGAAAACACGGAAATTTTACATGAAGTAGTAAAGAGATAATTTGAAAGTTAGAATTTATAAAACAGTCACATTACCGGTTGTTTTTTATGGTTGTGAAACTTGGACTCTCACTTTGAGAGAGGAACATTAGGTTAAGAGTGTTTGAGAATAAGGTGCTTAGGAAAATATTTGGCGCTAAGAGGGATGAAGTTATAGGAGAATGGAGAAAGTTACACAACACAGAACTGCACGCATTGTATTCTTCACCTGACATAATTGCGAACATTAAATCCAGACGTTTGAGATGGGCAGGGCATGTAGCACGTATGGGCGAATCCAGAAATGCATATAGAGTGTTAGTTGGGAGGCCGGAGGGAAAAAGACCTTTAGGGAACCGAGACGTAGGTGGGAGGATAATATTAAAATGGATTTGAGGGAGGTGGGATATGATGATAGAGAATGGATTAATCTTGCTCAGGATAGGGGCCAATGGCGGGCTTATGTGAGGGCGGCAATGAACCTCCGGGTTCCTTAAAAGTCAGTAAGTAAGTAACTAGTAAAGAGATAGGTTTGGAAGTAAATCCCGAAAAAACAAAGTATATGATTATGTCTCGTGATAAAAATATTGTACGAAATGGAAATATAAAAATTGGAAATTTATCCTTTGAAGAGGTGGAAAAATTCAAATATCTTGGAGCAACAGTAACAAATATAAATGACACTCGGGAGGAAATTAAACACAGAATAAATATGGGAATGCCTGTTATTATTCGGTTGAGAAGCTTTTATCATGGGTTTGATTTCCGTTCGGTCTAATTACTTGGCTGGACTTCTTACTAAGTTTACTCAAACTGTAAGGAGAATGTCAGGTAATAAATGGCGAATCCTCATCTCGCCAATTACCATCTGGATATCACCAATTTCATTGACTGTAAATAATCCAGTAACAACCAAATAAAGAATAAAAAGTGAAATTTCCGGCATTGAACCTCGAAGTCATTTCGCCACCATAATTCCATCATCATTATCTCCGTTTTCCCCCATTTTCGGTCTTGCTCTGATGTTGAATCGCTTGTGGTCGCCAACGAACTTTGACCCCGTAGTATGTGGTCATTAGTTGCTGGTGGTAGTGCTATGTAGTATGTGGTCATTAGTTGCTGGTGGTAGTGCTATGTACCGTGAGCTCTCTAGTAGGCTCATGGTAGCTTGTGGGACCGGAGTTCAAGGACCGTGGTGATGTCTACGTGGAAAAAAAAGGAAAAGGGATTTTGTAGGGTTTCGGGGAGCTAGGAGGCGACCCGTGGGGGAATCTGTAATGCGTGGGGGCCTTAGGGCATGCACAACATTCCATTCCGGATAGTACAATGGACCAACCGAAGCGATGTACAGTCTTAAAAAAAAGTTTTCTCGCACAGATACTTTATAAGACCTAGAAAGGAAGCATTGCGATGATCAGATATACAACGAAACAAAACTAATTTTATTATGTTATCTAGTCCTTCTTTTGTGAACCAAGTCGCTTGTTCTCTGATCATGCCCACTGTTTCATTTCTGGAACTTGTAAATCATCTGTGCGACAACTTTTTTCTAAGACTGTACCTGGGAGGGCAGTCCTCAACCCGTGCCCCTTCCCACAAGGGGGATTAATATTTAGATAGATAACCATTAATACACAACGTTTGAGAAACTAATTCTTTACTTTATTACATTTTTATCGGTTAATAATCGTAATATGTAAAGGTATTTTCCACTCTTCACTCATTAAACAGATTGTACCACTACCCAGCTAAATTAAAACAGACGCTTGTACAGACTCTTATTATGCCTCATTTCGATTATTGTGACGCTTTATTCAGTGATCTCGGGGTGGATTTATCCCAGAAACTGCAACGTGTTCATAATGCGTGTGTTCGTTTCATTTGTAATGTCCGCTACTACGATCACATTTCGCCTTCTTTCGATAAATTATTGTGGCTCAGGTTAAATGAGAGGAGAAAGTTACATTCCCTTTCTCTCTTATACCGAATTTTGCACACCTCTACTCCCTCTTACTTATCTGTCCGATTCCACAGTCTTTCTCGGTATCATAATTTAAATACTCGGTCACAATATGATAACACGCTAGAAATGCCACTGCACACATCATCTCTTTATTCTTCATCTTTCACTGTTGCTACTTCTCGTCACTGGAATTCTCTGCCGCCTGAAGTCAAGGGCTGCCGAACTTTAATTTCCTTTAAATGTAAATTAGAAAAATATGATGAGTTGCCAGACCTAACGCGTTGCAAATATTTAATGGAATGTGTTCCACTGTATTTATTTTCATTTTTTCTTATTTTATTATCTAAATCGTGTTTATTTATCACTTAACGCCAATATGTATCCCACTGGGTTTTTTTCTTATTAATGTATTTTTTGTGTACATTTTATTCAATTGTCGGTTTCTGGTTTAATTATGTAAATCCTTCTTACTTGTAATCTCATACTAATATGTATACTAATGTGTTTATTTTTATTTTTACTGTGTACATTTTTTATTGAATTATCAGCTTCTTTTTTTATGTAATTCGTATTTGATTGTAACAACATTAATATGTATTCCACTATGTTTATTTTTATTTTATGAGGTAAATTTTATGTAACTACCTCTTTTGATCTCATTATGTACCTAAATTGTATCAATATGTAATTACTTAATTCTGATCTAGTTTATGTTCAACTGTGTAAGCAAGTTTTAATCCTGGTTGAGTGTAAGAGAAGGCCTTACGGCCTTAACTCTGCCAGGTTAAATAAAGCCATTATTATTATTATTATTATTATTATTATTATTATTATTATTATTATTTAGTAATTGGAAATAGGGCATACAGAAAAAGAAAATGAGAAATGAAGGTATAGAGTTTTGAATATACAGGGTGTTTCCGAGGTGGTGTTACAAACTTTGGGATGATGATATTACAATTAGTTTACTTACGATTCATTTTTTTAAATACTGAATTATAATTGTTCCAATTTTCAAAGTTTACATAATTTTTCTTTAAATTTATATTCAATTTATTACTGATAGGTTTATGTAAAACATGACAAATTCTTTTCATATTCTTCCAATTACTTTTTCAGAGAAAAGTATTTACTCTCTTAATCAGAAATCAAATAAAACATAAATCTAATCGACATGAATATCGTACTCGAAGACAAAAGTCATCCAGAAATGACAGAGTCGAAAGCTATAAGCAAAAATAGTTGTGTGGAAATGGAATTGTAATTTGGCACCACGTGCCCTCCTTCCCTTAACCTTTGGAACAGTCGTGGAAAGATGGTATGGGTCGGATGTCTCCTACGTGGGTACTTGTCCCGATACAATCTGTGAGCTTGTCTACTGTTCCCATTGGCTCGAAAATCAGATCTGCTTATTCCGCTCTCGTGTACTCCTCCATTTCACTAGGACTGATCGACTGGACACTGCAACTTGTACACATACACTGCTGTGCATATCAGGACCGACCATGTCCGTTACACATTACGCTATCTGCATTGCTTTAGTGTAGTTTCCTGTCCCCACCCCTCAGACACCGCACTGAATGGAATACTGTAAGTAGACAACGTAAACAACGTCAGATGAATACAGTATGTGTAAGATGTACAGATAAATACACATAAATAAGGTGTACAGAGGAATAAAATTATTTCATTTCCACAGAACTATTTTTGCTTGTAGCTTTCGACACGGTCATTTCCGGACCAGGGTTTCTTATCTGAAATTGACACATGTGCCCTTCGCCATCATTTTTGAAAATTTGTAACACCACCTCGGAAACACCCTGTATAACCTCACACGTGAAAGTCTACCGTGAGACACTTTCGATTCTCGAACCGTAGCATACAAGCTGCAGTTGGTACCTAGACTAGGAACCTGACAACACCATTTTAAAGATTTTTTTTGTAAGTTTTCGTTCATGTGATGATTTTGATGATGTTCTGGATGTTACAAAAGTGACTGGAAGTTTTGTAATAACAGGCACGGCAAGTTTCGAATACTTTATCGAGGTCTACCAAATTGCAAGGCTATTAAATATCAATTAAAATTTGTTTGAACTTGACGTCATAATTAGCGAACGCAGGCCGTGTCTATACGGCTTACTGTACAAAATCTAATTCCCAGGCGTCTTTCTTCATCCTCCGATAAGCTAGGTCTTTAATTAATGTTTTAAGAAGACGATCCAAGTAGAAACCACGGAGTATTTTGCCTTGAAAAAATCATTTTTCGAGACTGAAAAATACTGGAGGGAACTACTTACCCAGAGATCTTGGGTTCCAGTACCGGAGGAAGAAGGGAAATATACCTCCCTAACTTGTGCTGAGTTTGAGACCCGCCTCTTTTGTTTGTCATTTGTTTTCTTAAGGCTATGAATCTGTGAAATTTCTAACTTCTACATTTTTACACCAATTAATCTGAAACTTTTGCCACATGTGGATATGCATTACAGAAATTTTCACTTTGATATTCCAACTAGTTTACTTATAATTCATTTTTGTTTTTTTAATAATGAAATATAATTGTCCCAATTTTCAAAGTTTACATAATTTTTCTTTAAATTTAATTTATTCCTGATAGATGTATGTAAAACATGACACATGCTTTTCATATTCTTCCAATTACTTTTTTCAGAAAAAAAGTATTTACTCTCTTAATCAGAAATCTGTGAAATAAATAACCATAAATCTAATCGACATGAATATCGTACTGAAGACAAAAGTCTACTTTCCCATTAATTGAGCCTAAATGTCATAACAATTTATTGCAGCTCTTAAACATGGTGCTAGTTTCGGCCCAAGACTTTATAATAAAATTATAAACCATTTTCCAAATTTGACATATTTTAAAATTGAAACTTTAAAAAAAATAAATTTATAAAATTATTCATGATACGTATATTAACAAATTATTTATTTTTACATTTTAAATTCGACTATATTCATTTTTTATTGAATATCACTTTTAAAAAAATTTTATAAAATTATTCCAATTTATATTAAATATGCATTTTTTTCTGTTTTTTCTTTGAATATCACTGACTTCTGTTTCATTTTTTTTGCTTTTTCTTTTTTTCTTTCTTCTTTTTTTTTTTTTGTTATGTTATTGGCTAAGATCACATCGTACACGAGCCTGGCTCTTACGGTAGTCGCTAGAAACATTTATGTTTTATAATTTTAATCTGTACTCGCTAGCTAGTTAAATAAATAAATAAATTGTTAATTGTTCAAACTCATCACACACTCAACACATGGTGGTTTGAATACTTTCAATAGCAGAAGAAAACACATGTGTCAGTTTACTTCACATGCTCTTGAGGACTTCTGTGCAAAATTTTACTGATTTCGGAGGAAAACTGCAGTTATTTTCACTAAAACTTCTTGTTATACTCGGGAGGAAATTAAACGCAGAATAAATATGGGAAATGCCTGTTATTATTCGGTTGAGAAGCTTTTGTCATCTAGTCTGCTGTCAAAAATTCTCAAAGTTAGAATTTATAAAACAGTTATATTACCGGTTCTGTATGGTTGTGAAACTTGGACTCTCACTTTGAGAGAAGAACAGAGGTTTAGGATGTTTGAGAATAAGGTTCTTAGGAAAATATTTTGGGCTAAGAGGGATGAAGGTACATGAGAATGGAGAAAGTTACACAACGCAGAACTGCACGCATTGTATTCTTCACCTGACATAATTAGGAACATTAAATCCAGACGTTTGAGATGGGCAGGGCATGTAGCACGTATGGGCGAATCCAGAAATGCATATAGAGTGTTAGTTGGGAGGGCGGAGGGAAAAAGACCTTTAGGGAGGCCGAGACGTAGATGGGAGGATAATATTAAAATGGATTTGAGGGAGGTGGGATATGATGATAGAGAATGGATTAATCTTGCTCAGGATAGGGACCGATGGCGGGCTTTGTGAGGGCGGCAATGAACCTCCGGGTTCCTTAAAAGCCATTTGTAAGTAAGTAAGTAAGTATTCTTCTTTACTGTATGTAAAATCAACATTATTGCAGACGGTGTAATCTAGAAATCACAAATCTTATTCCTACTCCAATCCCATTTCTTGACCTACTTTGTCTTTGCCAGCATACATTTATAATTCGTTATTATGGATTACCCCAACGTGTGCCGCCAGGCAAGGGGCTATAGCGAACAACAGTCATAAGTTTAAGTATCACCAGAACATGGCGGTGCACCAGAAATCGAAGCAGAAAGTTTCTCGCTCGTTGTGTAAATCTGAATTCAGTTTTCACACTCGTTTCCGTGTCACGGGACATTAGCTGGTCTATTAGGAAAGTTTCACTCGCAGGAGCAACCCCGTTACTACGGAGTGCGCGCCCATAAACGTCAGAAACTCGGGAACGGCGTCGAAGTCGGGATAATTCCACAGAAAACATCCAGATGTGTTTCCGCTTTTTACGGAAGGACTTCCTCCACATCGACATGCAACGCTCGTGTTCGAATCGCATTTCTTTCTTCAAGCCAGTCCATCTGTATCCTTCAGAAAAACTGTTTTATACGTACAGGATGTAGGATTGTAACTTATGACTTTTAACTCGTAACTCCAGTCTGATAGATTATTGAACGAATGTTTTAATAGTGATGAAGATGATGATGATGATGATGATGATGATGATGATACTTCCTTACTTATGGCTTTCAAGAAACCCTGAGGTTCATTGCCGCCCTCACATAAGCCCGTCATTGGTCCCTATCCTGAGCAAGATTAATCCAGTCTCTATCATCATACCCCACCTCCTTCAAATCAATTTCAATAATATCTTCCCATCTATGTCTCGGCCTCCCCAAAGGTCTTTTTCCCTCCGGCCTCCCATCTAGCACTCTATATGCATCCCTGGATTCGCCCATACGTGCTACATGCCCTGCCTAACTCAAACGTCTGGATTTAATGTTCCTAATTATGTCAGGTGAAGAATACAATGCGTGCAGTTCTGTGTTGTGTAACTTTCTCCATTATCCTCTAACTTTATCTCTCTTAGCCCCAAATATTTTCCTAAGCACCTTATTCTCAAACACCCTTAATCTCTGTTCCTCTCTCAAACTGAGAGTCCTTCACAACCATAAAGAACAACCGGTAATATAACTGTTTTATAAATTCTAACTTTCAGATTTTTTGACAGGAGACTGGATGATAAAAGCTTCTCAACCGAATAATAACAGGCATTTCCCATATTTATTCTGCGTTTAATTTCCTCCCGAGTATCATTTATATTTATTACTGTTGCTCCAAGATATTTGAACTTCTCCATCTCTTCAAAAGATAAATTTCCAATTTTTATATTTCTATTTCGTACAATATTCTCGTCACGAGACATAATATATTTGGTCTTTTCGGGATTTACTTCCAAACCTATCTCTTTACTTGCTTCCAGTAAAATTCCCGTGTTTTCCCTAATCGTTTGTGGATTTTCACCTAACATATTCACGTCATCCGCATAGATAAGCAGCTGATGTAACCCGTTCAATTCTAAACTCTGTCTGTTATCCGGGACTTTCCTAATGGCATACTCTAGAGCAAAGTTAAAAAGTAAAGGTGATAGTGCATCTCCTTGCTTTAGCCCACAGTGAATTGGAAACGCATCTGACAGAAACTGACCTATACGGACTCTGCTGTACGTTTCACTGAGAGACATTGTAATTAATCGAACTAGTTTCTTGGGAATACCAAATTCAATAAGAATATCATATAAAACTTCTCTCTTAACCGAGTCATATGCCTTTCAGAAATCTATGAATAACTGATGTACTGTACCCTTATACTCCCATTTTTTCTCCAATATCTGTCGAATACAAAAAATCTGATCAATAGTTGATCTATTACGCCTAAAACCACACTGATGATCCCCACTAATTTCATCTACATATGGAGTTAATCTTCTCAAAAGAATATTTGACAAAATTTTGTACGACGTCAACAAAAGTGATATTCCTCGAAAGTAACTACAGTTAGTCTTGTCCCCCTTCTTAAAGATAGGTACGATTATAGAAGTAGGCAGATTAATTCAGTTTACAGGAGTAAACAATTGATCAGTTGTGTGACAATTGGTTCAAGCTTCACGAAAATTATGCAGTGCATTGAAGTTCGTAATACATTCAATAGATTTTATTCACAATGCTTGGGATACAATCTCGGGCCTTCAATGCGGGAAGTCTGTGTTCCATCGGTTCAGTATTGGTCGGGTCTGTTCACCAATAGTAAACACGAACTCTGTCTTTTCGTAGTGCTTGTCTTTTGTCTTTGCCATTCATTTGTTTGTTAATTTGTTGCTCTAGTGTCTTGATCAAGGTAATCTCAGGTTCCTGGTGCACGAGTTTCCCGCTGCCAGCAACAGGTTCGCCGCCCGTCTGCTCACAATGGTCCGTAATGCAATTTTCGCGGCGAGGAAATTGAATTAGGCGCAACAAATACGGCGGGAGGAAGTCTCTTTTGATTTTCAATCCCCAGACTCGCTCAATGGCTAAAGAAATTTCGTTTTTAACTGGAAAATGTTTCTCTATCATTGAGTTTGCAAATAGCTTGACATAATGTATACAGAACATGACTATGCTGGGAACAACCAACAAATTAGTGCGTAAGAGAGTGGGCTAAACGAGTTAGAGAATACATTAACTGATTAGTGTATACACGAGTGAAGTGGTGAATATTAGTGAATATGCGAGTGAAGTTGTGGGTACACATGTGAAGTGGGGAATAGACGAATTAATTAGTGAAACGAATGAATTAGTGAATCCACGAGTAAACTGATGATTACACGTGTGAAGCCGTGAATACACGAGTGAAGTGGTGAATACAATACATGAATGAAGCGGTGAATGCAATACATGAATGAAGCGGTGAATACAGTACACGAATGAAGTGGTGAATACACGAATGAAGCGGTGAATACAGTACACGAATGAAGTGGTGAACACACGAATGAAGTGGTGAATACAAGAATGAAGTGGTGAATACAATACACGAATGAAGCGGTGAATACACTACACGAATGAAGTGGTGAATGCAATACACGAATGAAGCGGTGAATGCAATACACGAATGAAGTGGTGAATACACAAGGGAAGCGGTGAATACAATACACGAATGAAGCGGTGAATACAATATACGAATGAAGCGGTGAATACAATACACGAATGAAGTGGTGAATACAATACACGAATGAAGTGGTGAATACAATATACGAATGAAGCGGTGAATACAATATACGAATGAAGCGGTGAATACAGTACACGAATGAAGTGGTGAATACAATACACAAATGAAGTGGTGAATACAATATACGAATGAAGCGGTGAATACAATACACGAATGAAGTGGTGAATACAATATACGAATGAAGCGGTGAATACAATATACGAATGAAGCGGTGAATACAATACACAAATTAAGTGGTGAATACAATACACGAGTGAAGTGATAAATACAATATACAATGAATGAAGCGGTGAATACAATACACGAATGAAGCGGTGAATACAATACACGAATGAAGCGGTGAATACAATACACGAATGAAGCGGTGAATACAATACACGAATGAAGTGGTGAATACAATATACGAATGAAGCGGTGAATACAATACACGAATGAAGTGGTGAATACAATACACGAATGAAGCGGTGAATACAATACACGAATGAAGCGGTGAATACATTACACGAATGAAGTGGTGAATACAATACACGAATGAAGCGGTGAATATACACAAATGAAACGAATGAAGCGGTGAATACAATACACGAATGAAGTGGGTGAATACAATACACGAATGAATGAATACAATACACGAATGAAGTGGTGAATACAATATACGAATAAAGCGGTGAATACAATATACGAATGAAGCGGTGAATACAGTACACGAATGAAGTGGTGAATACAATACACGAATGAAGTGGTGAATACAATATACGAATGAAGCGATGAATATAATAGCGGTGAAATGAAGTGGTGAATACAATACACGAATGAAGCGGTGAATACAATATACGAATGAAGCGGTGAATACAGTACACGAATGAAGTGGTGAATACAAGACACAAATGAAGTGGTGAATACAATATACGAATGAAGCGGTGAATACAATACACGAATGAAGCGGTGAATACAATACACGAATGAAGCGGTGAATACAATACACGAATGAAGCGGTGAATACAATACACGAATGAAGCGGTGAACACAATACATTGAATACATTACATTTTAACGGTGAATACATAAACCTTTTCACATCTTTGCTCTTCTTACATTATTAAACCTTTTCACATCTTTGCTCTTCTTACATTATTAAACCCTTTCACATCTCTGCTCTACTTACTTTATTAAACCTTTTCACATCTCTGCTCTACTTACTTTATTAAACCCTTTCACATCTCTGCTCTACTTACTTTATTAAACCTTTTCACATCTCTGCTCTACTTACTTTATTAAACCCTTTCACATCTCTGCTCTACTTACTTTATTAAACCTTTTCACATCTCTGCTCTTCTTACTTTATTAAACCCTTGAATACATCTCTGCTCTTCTTACATTATTAAACCTTTTCACATCTCTGCTCTTCTTACTTTATTAAACATTTTCACATCTCTGCTCTACTTACTTTATTAAACCCTTTCACATCTCTGCTCTTCTTACATTATTAAACCCTTTCACATCTCTGCTCTACTTACTTTATTAAACATTTTCACATCTCTGCTCTACTTACTTTATTAAACCTTTTCACATCTCTGCTCTTCTTACATTATTAAACCTTTTCACATCTCTGCTCTTCTTACTTTATTAAACCCTTTCACATCTCTGCTCTTCTTACTTTATTAAACCTTTTCACATCTCTGCTCTTCTTACTTTATTAAACCTTTTCACATCTCTGCTCTTCTTACTTTATTAAACCTTTTCACATCTCTGCTCTTCTTACTTTATTAAACCTTTTCACATCTCTGCTCTTCTTACTTTATTAAACCTTTTCACATCTCTGCTCTTCTTACATTATTAAACCTTTTCACATCTCTGCTCTTCTTACTTTATTAAACCTTTTCACATCTCTGCTCTTCTTACTTTATTAAACCTTTTCACATCTCTGCTCTTCTTACTTTATTAAACCTTTTCACATCTCTGCTCTTCTTACTTTATTAAACCTTTTCACATCTCTGCTCTTCTCACTTCTTTTCCCTTCTCACTTCGCCCATCTCCTGTACTCACTTACCCCTTCTTGCTTTACCTGTCCCTTATGCTCCCTTCACCCTATCATTCGCTTTGCCGTTGCTCGTATTAAAACATAGCGATGTTGACTCCCAGATAATGCTATTCAGATCCCCAGCCTACTCGATGAATCGAGAGGTATCGATTCCGCTTGGATCTGGAATGCGGCTTGCTACAGATTGCGAGATGCTATCGCGGCCGTAAACACGAGAGTTTGATGACTGGTGTCGAGAGCTTTCCATTGTTGCTACACGATACAAGGTTTAAAATCAGCAATAAACCGGAGCGCTCGCAATCAATACTCTTTTAGTTTAATATGTGCTCAACTGCAGGGCAGAGCGGCCGGCGTTCAGCTGACCCTCAATTTCCTTTATGGCTTTTTCCGGGCTTTCTTTAACTTCACGCTGGGTGGCCACACCGTGGAACTCCTGGAATCGGAGTCGAAACGACCTCTTTAAGTGAATCAGTGCGTCGAGGATGTCTTACTTCTGGATCAGATTCGACTCCAGGGCGTTTCATCGGGCACAATTCACATCTGACAGAGGTTCCAAAGGAGGAGATATAGAACTGTGGACTTCTCTTACACATCGCCAAACATAATAAATCACTGTTTACCAATCACCAGTCGCCATTATTCACACATCACTACCCACTGCCTATTCCCATCCACTATTAAGGTAGGCCTACTCATCTACCCTTTATTTTTAATTTTCCTCCAAAAAATTGATTTCTTTTTAGTTTACCTGAAAGCTTGAACTTTCTAGTTTTTAAAAATATATCAGTTTTGTCTCTATGATGTTTGAGTAATTAATTAGCTGAGTTTTTATTGACCGGAAACACCCTTTCTTTAAACCGGAAGTACAGTACTGCAATTGTCAATCCGTCACATTCTGTCAATTTTATATACAGTATTTTTCACCCATCACCGTAAAAAAAAAAAACAGCTTGTTACGAATCCTTCAAACAAGATGATAGGCCTACTCGGGAGCAAATTAAACACAGAATAAATATGGGAAATGCCTGTTATTATTCGGTTGAGAAGCTTTTATCATCCAGTCTGCTGTCAAAAAATCTGAAAGTTACAAATTATAAAACAGTTACATTACCGGTTGTTCTTTATGGTTATGAAACTTGCACTCTCACTTTGAGAGAGGAACAGAGATTAAGGGTGTTAGAGAATAAGATGCTTAGGAAAATATTTGGGGCTAAGAGGGATGAAGTTACAGGAGAATGGAGAAAGTTACACAACGCAGAACTGCACGCATTGTATTCTTCACCTGACATAATTAGGAACATTAAATCCAGACGTTTGAGATGGGCAGGGCATGTAGCACGTATGGGCGAATCCAGGAATGCATATAGAGTGTTAGTTGGGAGGCCGGAGGGAAAAAGACCTTTAGGGAGGCCGAGACAAGAACATATACAAAAACAATTAATTAGTTTTAACATAAAAAATAAAATAAATAAAAAAATAATTTATATAATATATCAGATTATACCGAATTGCACGATAAAATTATTCAGTGTAAATGAAATTCTTAACTTGTAGATGGGAAGATAATATTGAAATGGATTTGAGGGAGGTGGGATATGATGATAGAGAATGGATTAATCTTGCTCAGGATAGGGACCGATGGCGGGCTTATGTGAGGGCGGCAATGAACCTCCGGGTTCCTTAAAAGCCAGTAAGTAAGTAAGTAAGTAAGTAATAACAGTTCGAATTTGGCGGTAGAGTTAGATTGTATTGAATAATTTCAATAAGTTCCCGGGTAGCTCAGTTGGTAGAGCGCTGGTACGTTCAACCAGAGGTCCCGGGATCGATACCCGGCCCCGGAACAATTTTTCCCTTGAAATTATTCAAATCTGCTTTACAGGGAGCTTTACCTGAAAAACTAGATTTGCATAGATTGTATTATTTTCCATTCTGCCAGAAATTTGTGTTTTTGATTTGACAATGAAAAAGTGATTAAAAATGGCCGTTCGTCATGTAAAGCGCCAAAACATTGCAACCTTTTTTTATTAACAAATAATAAGACAGCTGGTCATGTGACCAACTTTACTAAAAATCAACGAATAAAGTATTACAGTACAGAATCAAGACTACTGTAAGTGATAAATGTAAATGTTTGTTTAAAATAATCGAACCCAGATCTTCCAGATTTTACGTTGAAACCCTACCGGTGGAAACCACAGTGAAAAGACGAATTTAATGTAGGAGTTGTGTTACATCTCCCTCAGAGGTGCGTAAATTGCGTATTTCGCAGTCGGTACCAACAAGTGGCTGTGCGTATACGACGAAAATAAATGCGTGCACGCACATGATTGTTTAAATATGTGGGTTACATTCTGAGATGGAAACTCGTGACGACGCAATGTTGATAATTGGGGTTGTTTGTTGTAATTTCTGGCAGGGGTTGGTTGTGGTGCTATATTGATCCCTGCCTCCAGCCGTTGGGGGTGGGAGGCATTGTGATGTTGATCCCACTGAATGGACCCGTCCTCCCTCCTTACCCCCCGGGTTCGTAAACTGGCCTCACGGGTCTGGTCCTCATAGCTCTAATAGATGGCCCGAACACACATCTTCATCTTTGTTGTCTTTCTTTGTGACTAACAGAGCGGTAGTGAGTTCCATCGTGGTAGAAAATTGGAGACACTCCTATTACCCATATCACATTACGACAGATTTGATGATTCTGTAACAAAATTAACAATATTGCAGATTGATTCTTTGTAATTATCCGATCTTATTATAATAATCAATGGAAATCTCACACAATTGGAGCACACTAACACACCCACGAGATAGATGAAAATATATCTAATAAATACAAAAAATACATATTATAATTTATACATATATACTACTACTACTACTACTACTACTACTACTACTACTACTACTACTACTACTACTACTACTACTACTACTGCTACTACTGTTACTACTACTACACTGTTACTACTGCTACTACTGTTATTACTGCTAATACTGCTACTGTTACTACTGCTACTACTACTACTACTACTGCTACTGTTACTACTGCTACTACTGCTACTACTACTACTACTACTACTACTACTGTTACTACTGCTACTACTGTTACTACTACTACTGTTACTACTACTACTGTTACTACTGCTACTACTGTTACTACTACTGTTACTACTACTACTGCTACTGTTACTACTACTACTGTTACTACTACTACTGTTAATACTGTTACTACTACTACTACTGTTACTACTACTACTGTTACTACTGTTACTACTACTACTACTACTGTTACTACTACTACTGTTACTACTACTACTGCTACTACTACTACTACTGCTACTGTTACTACTGCTACTACTGTTACTACTACTACTGTTACTACTGCTACTACTGCTACTACTGTTACTACTACTACTACTGTTACTACTACTACTGTTACTACTACTACTGTTACTACTACTACTGTTACTACTGTTACTACTACTACTGTTACTACTGTTACTACTACTACTGTTACTACTGCTACTGTTACTACTGTTACTACTACTACTACTACTGCTACTGTTACTACTGCTACTACTGTTTATTACTGCTACTACTGTTACTACTACTGTTACTACTACTACTACTGTTACTACTACTACTACTGTTACTACTACTGTTACTACTACTACTACTACTGTTACTACTACTACTGTTACTACTACTACTACTGTTACTACTACTACTGTTACTACTACTACTGTTACTACTACTACTACTGCTACTGTTACTACTGCTACTACTGTTACTACTACTGTTACTACTACTACTACTGTTACTACTACTGTTATTACTACTACTACTGTTATTACTGCTACTACTGTTACTACTACTACTGTTACTACTACTACTACTGTTACTACTACTACTGTTACTACTACTACTGTTACTACTACTACTACTGTTACTACTACTACTGTTACTACTACTACTACTGTTACTACTACTACTGTTACTACTTACTACTGTTACTACTGTTACTACTACTACTGTTACTACTGTTACTGTTACTACTGCTACTGTTACTACTGTTACTACTACTACTACTACTGCTACTGTTACTACTACTACTGCCACTACTGTTACTACTACTACTACTACTGCTACTGTTACTACTACTACTGCCACTACTGTTACTACTACTGCTACTGTTACTATTACTACTGTTACTACTACTACTGCTACTACTGTTACTATTACTGCTACTGGTACTACTACTACTACTGTTACTACTACTACTGGTACTACTACTACTGTTACTGTTACTACTACTACTGCCACTACTGTTACTACTACTGCTACTGTTACTACTGCTACTGTTACTACTGCTACTGTTACTACTACTACTGTTACTACTACTACTGTTACTACTGTTACTACTACTACTGTTACTACTGTTACTGTTACTACTGCTACTGTTACTACTGTTACTACTACTACTACTGCTACTGTTACTACTACTACTGCCACTACTGTTACTACTACTGCTACTGTTACTACTACTACTGTTACTACTACTACTGCTACTGCTGTTATTACTGCTACTACTACTACTACTGTTACCACAGTAGACTGTTACTTTAAATGGTAGTGTATTTGCTGTTTTTGTAGACGTATGTATGAGTCAGTTTGGAATGGAGTGCCTAATTTTACAGTTCGTGACTAAGCGGATAAAATGGATTTAATAACAAATTTGAACCCATGGTCCCCTTAGATTCATACAGACCAGTCAGTATCGTCGCAGAGCCTCAAAGCTGCATTGGTCTGCGTAACTCGTGCACCAGGTAACGGACTGGCTGCAGACGCCTTTCAGCGGCCGTAAAGCTGCATATTCTAACAATGCGCCAGTCGTTTGATTACCTCGGCAGATGCTGGCTGTCCCGGGCAATTACACAGCACGTTATCTCTTTCATTAATGCCAGCGCCGCGTCTTGATGCGCGCATAAACCACAAATAAGCGAATAAAGTGATTCATATGTGATGCAGAGTTCAGGGATTGTAACTGCTCTGCTGAGAGCTTCCCTCCATTACAGGACAAGTTGGTTGATGAGACTTGTCGCTATTATACTTTTATGACAATAATATTAATAAAGGTAATAACATGCCATGAAGGCACTTGGGGGCATGGAGGTAGAGCCCCATGCTTTCCATGACCTCGGTACTAGAATGAGGTGGTGTGGTCGGCACCACGCTCTGACCGTCTTTTACCCCGGGAAAGACCCGGTACTCAATTTTATAGGAGGCTGAGTGAACCTCTGTTCTGAAAGTTTGGCAACGAGAAAAATCCTGTCACCACCTGGGATCGAACCCCGGACCTTCCAGTCCGTAGCCAGCTGCTCTAGCAACTGAGCTACCCAGTAATAATAATAATAATAATATTAATAATAATAATAATGATAATGATAACAATAATAATGATAATGATAATAATAGACTAGTAATGATGCTGATGATTGTAATAATAATAATGATTGTAATGATAATGATGATAATAATAATAATAATGTAAAGATAATGATTGTAATGATAATGATAATAATAATAATAAAATGATTGTAATGATAATGATCAGAATAGGCCTAATAATAAAAATAAAAATAATGATAATGATGATGATGATAATAATAAAAATAATAAAAATAATGATTGTAATAATGATAATAATAATAATATTACTAATAATTGTATTAAAAATAAAGGTAATTGTAATAATAATAATGATTCTAATAATAATAATAATAATAATAATAATAAATATAATGATTGTGATAATGATGATGATAATAACAGTATTAAAATAATAATAATAATAATAATAATAATAATAATAATAATAATAAAGAGAAAAAGGAATTGAGTCACTGTCCGAGAAGAAACTGCATAGTGAAGAACGCACTGGAAAGAATGGTGAACGGGAGAAGAGTTCAGGGCAGAAGATGATTTCAGATGATAGACGATATTAAGATATGTGGATCATATGCGGAGACTAAGAGGAGGGTAGAAAATAGAAAAGATTAGAGAATGCTGGGTTTGCAGTGAAAGACTTACCCATGGGCAGAAAACATGTATGTATGTATACAATGTAGTAATATTAGTAATAATAATAATAATGATAATAATAATAATAATAATTTTAATAATAATAATAATAATAATAATGTATCTACATAAATTGCCTCTTCCTCATACAAGGAGAGCACAGGGTTTAACTTGAAACTTTTTTTCTATACAACTCGACAAAAAATAAAACAAAAATTATAATATTACCCATTATGGTAGTTTTATAATTGCCACCTATAATGCATTCGATACTTACAGAACTTCATTTGTTCATACAGGGCCATGTTATGCTTCTACTACAATAACATTGATGAAATATACTGCTTGTTATGTTAGCGTATCCATCCTCATTTGTTTTTATACTTCAAGAGGTTATGTTCATCGAAGAATTTCCAGAAAGGAACCACCAGCCATCCTGAATATCGTCTCTTTATATTGGCATGTCCAACAAAATAACGATAACGTATTAATTAACAAATGAATAATGTATTTTGATTCTTCTTTATTTCAGTGATTTATATCTTTATACAAGGGGGCCGTGTTAAAACAGTTGATATAGATCTATAATTTCGGCATTATGTGGGTTTGGAAATCATTCACGTGAAGCGCTTTTTAACATGTAAAAGCTTAACGAAATACTCAACTTATTTCTGGTTTAATAATAAAGAATTATTTGTAAATAAGTTATGGTGATTAATAAATGCTGGAGTGTAAAGACAGAAATAGTTAATTTTATATAGTCTAACAATTATTGTAAAGTACTTAACTGTGGTATTAATTTCCAAATGAATCTAATTCTCTGTAATAGCATATTATTATTCATTACAATTCCAAACAACTCACTGGCGTCATATTGATGTGAATCGTTTCGACTATCAATTGCATTGTTGTCTGCAGACTAGGCCTCCTGGAATGAGGAAGCGATTATGAAGTAGTTAACGAGAAGGCTCCGCCTTGTTAAATTTAAATGCGGGGAGTATGAAGACAGAAATGAAAAGAAATATCAAACTTTTATTTCAAATCCCAAACATCCTTACAATCCCAACCATGCTCACAATAACAATCACGAACAACATAAACGTTTCACGCAATTATAGGGATTCTATGAATCCCCGGTCACGTTTTATGAATCTGTTTCGGGTAGTAGTTAATGATACAAAACAGATTTTCACAAAGCTAAATCACATAACGCTTTAACGTTACCGAGTTATTGTCAACGAAATTAGAATTCTGCGGCGTTACCGTCTAATGTGTTTGCCTTCCTCCAATTTCCGTCAGATGGCCGCGGTAACTCAATTCGTGTACAGTCCCTCTATGAGTGTTATTAGTAAGAGTCGAGACATGTGAAGGCAGAAACCCGGTCTGCTTTATTTTTCTGAGGCGAAGGCTTTCGTTCCCATAGCAACCACAGCTTACTATCGTAATAACATCATGTTCTGAGTCAGACTTGTGCAATGAGTCAAGAATTTCATTACGTGTCATTATTGAGAGTGACAGTCATGAACCGTTACGTGATTAAGGTAGGTAATGTTTCTGACTTGCAGCCAATCACAGTGTATCTTACGTTTGCTGAAGTAATGGGTCTAATATACATACATGAAGTATAAATTATATGGACTTCAGACTGAAAATGGCGAAATTGTGAATTTTATACTTGTACTCTTATTATTAGACCTACTTATGATTATCATAAGTAATGCCATGACAGATTTTAATATTTCCGGCACATTTACAAACGAATTTAGTTACGGATAAACTTACTTACACAAAATGAAATGTTGAGTAGTATTTTTAAGATCTACTTCGCAATTTGAATAATATATTAATAAATAATTTAATAATATGTTATAATACTTACTTACTGGCTTGTAACGAACCCGAAGGTTCATTGCCGCCTTACATAAGCCCGCCATAGGTCCCTATCCTGAGCAAGATTAATCCAGCCTCTATCGTCATATCCCACCTTTTCCTCAAATCCATTTTAATATTATCTTCTCATGTACGTCTCGGCGTCCCCAAAGGTCTTTTTCTGTCCGGCCAACCAACTAACACTCTATATGCATTTCTGGGGCCAAATTAAATAAATGAAATGCCCATCTCAAACGTCTGGATTTAGTGTTCTTAAAATGTCAGGTGAAGGATACAAACGCAGTTCTGCGATAAGTTTTAACTTTCTCCATTCTCCTGTAACTTCATCCCTTTTAGACAAATATTTTTTAAGCACCTTATTCTCAAACACCCTTAACCTATGTTCGCTCTACTCAAAGTGAGAGTCCAAGTTTCACAACCATAAAGAGCAACCGGTAATATAACCGTTTTATAAATTCTAAGTTTCAGATTTTTTGACAGCAGACTGGATGATGAAATTCAACCGAATAATAACAGGCATTTCCCATATTTATTCTGTGTTTAATTTCTCCCGAGTATCATTTATATTTGTTACTGTTGTTCGAAGATATTTGAATTTTTCCACCTCTTCAAAGGATAAATTTAAAACTTTTTTATATTTCCATTTCGTATAATATTCTGGTTACGAGAATAACAATAATATACATGTCTTTTCAGGATTTATTGAACCTATGTCTTTACTTGTTCCAGTAAAATGATCGTGTTTTCCTAATCGTTTGTGGATTTTTCCTAACATATTCACGTCATCCGCATAGACAAGCAGCTGATGTAACCCGTTCAATTCCAAATGCCTATTTATCCTGGACTTTCCTAATGGCATACTCTAGAGCAAAGTTAAAAGTAAAGGTGATAGTGCATCTCCTTGCTTTAATACAATGAATTGGAAACGCATCTGTTATAACAAAGGATGTTATTATATAAGATAATTAATTTACTAACAAAATATTATATTCCATTTGAAGGCATGGCCATCTCTATTCCTGAAGTACTAGACACAAAGCTTATTTATAATTAGAACAGAGCTATTTAATGCTGACTATCGGTTTAAGATGAAGGTAATGAACAGCAAAATTATTGATTTTTATTAAAATTAGTACATATATATCACTGAAGAACGTCTCTATTAAAATTAGAAGAATAATTCAATGAAATGTACAATTAAAAATTATATTGATGTCTTCAATTGCAGTGTTACATAAAGCCTGCATTCCTGTCCTTTACAAAATTGCAATAAGTGGTTCCACACGCAGCTTAGCTTTTGTTTCTGTTAATTTCAAGTGTTTCGCGAGTTTCTTACTGGGAACTTCAATGGATCTTTCAAAATCGTCCACCATTGTGAGAATATTTAATTTATATACATATAGCCATTACCTTATAAATTGTCTACATAAGAGAAAAAAATAGCCAAGGAGTAGCGATTAAAACAAAATCAATAATTTAAAACTACTATTTCGCTCATGTACCGATGCACCAATATAGTGCAAGAATCTATTGAGTTTCAACCAATCAAAGCCAGCAATCAACTGCAATCTTGTCGCACCTGATGTGCATTTGTTTAATCTCTTGTCGCATCTGATGTTCAGATGTTCAATATTTTCATTGTCCCTTAACAATACAGAGGGCCGTGATATTGTATGATGATCGTGGTGGCAAATAAATATTAAAGGTCTTAATTTATAATTCAGTCGGTTTCCACATGTTATAAATTATTTATTAATAAACCTATATTCGCAAAATAATCTTATTCAAATATTACAAGAGTTCCCAGCTTATAGTTCACGAAGTGAACCTCAAATATGTATTTCAATTTTGCTGTTTCAGTAATCATAATTTCTAGAGCTATTGTCATGCGGCCAGTGAAATATAATAAGTTGGCAAGTTAAATATCTTATTTAATAGTGATATAAATATGTTATCTTCTTTCATTAATAAATTACTTAAAACAGTTTTTGACAGGACGTGTAGCACGTAACAAATATAAATGGCACTCGGGAGGAAATTAAACGCAGAATAAATATGGGAAATGCCTGTTATTATTCGGTTGAGAAGCTTTTATCATCCAGTCTGCTGTCAAAAATCTGAAAGTTAGAATTTATAAAACAGTTATATTACCGGTTGTTCTGTATGGTTGTGAAACTTGGACTCTCACTTTGAGAGAGGAACATAGGTTAAGGGTGTTTGAGAATAAGGTGCTTAGGAAAATATTTGGGGCTAAGAGGGATGAAGTTACAGGAGAATGGAGAAAGTTACACAACACAGAACTGCACGCATTGTATTCTTCACCTGACATAATTACGAACATTAAATCCAGACGTTTGAGATTGGCAGGGCATATAGCACGTATGGGCGAATCCAGAAATGCATATAGAGTGTTAGTTGGAAGGCCGGAGGGAAAAAGACCTTTAGGGAGGCCGAGACGTAGATGGGAAGATAATATTAAAATGGATTTGAGGGAGGTGGCATATGATGATAGAGAATGGATTAATCTTGCTCAGGATAGGGACAGATGGCGGGCTTATGTGAAGGCGGCAATGAACCTGCGGGTTTCTTAAAAGCCATAAGTAAAGGCTGGTTCACAATAAACCGGAAACGAGAATCGGAACGAAAACGAAAACAGTAAGATTGTTAAAATGTGTACATTTAAATGTGAGCATTCACAATTAACGAAAAGCTTGCCGGAGCCCGGGATCGGGAACGGAGAGTTGGCCAAGTTTCAACTTTGGCGTTCACGTTTCCGATCACAGCCCACTAGATTCATTCTATTGCCATCTAAAAGCTATTTTGTCGTCGTATATTTTGTAGCAAGAAGACCGTGACATAACCTATGCATTATTTTGTTCTGTGCTGTGCATCATGGAGCAAGTTTTATTTGACGAGATTCTAATATTAAGTGTTGAGGAAAATCCTCACGTTTACGATAAGCGGCGCGCCTCGTATAAAGATGAGAAAATGAAGGAGAATACGTGGCTTTCAATAGCTGCATCTTTGAACACCGATCGTAAGTGAATCATATTTAATTTAATTTTAATTTTTATTCTATTACAAATGTTTGTTCTCTAACTATTTTACGTTATGGTAGACTTAAAATAGGTTGTGATAATAAAGATGCATGGGCATATTTATAGTACCGTCACAGTCTACTATATACAGTCGCGAAGCTCAATATGTAGTAAAAATGCAAACATGGGTAGTTGCCAACCTCTAGGATCGCTACTATCGCCTCATCATCGCAGATCTCTCTCCTAGTAGACGACAAAATATGTTACACTTTCGTTGTGTTCTTTCGGAAAAATTAACACCTTCCTTCCATTATTGAAATATTAAATGCATAAAGTTAATTTATTATTTTAATGAAGTATATTAAATTCCACCATAAACTCGAAGATACCTGCAAGAAGTAGGTTCATATTATTTTTGTTTGTGCGAAACGAACTGAATTTTACTATAATCGCTTCACTCATTCAAGATCATAGCGATAATTAACTATGAAACCAATAAATATTAATTTGCATTTCCTTTACAACAATAATAATGGAAATATGAATTAATGGAGTAACTTACGTGTACCGGTACTTGTAGTGGAGGCTTACGTAGTTAACAAAGTGGGATGAGGTTAAGCAATAATAATCACACCAGAATTGGAAATAAAACGTGATCAATAAATTTTATTGTAACAGACTTTTTCTACGTCTCTAGTAAAGTAACAAATAAAAATAACAACAAAATTAACAGCTATAATTAAAAACATATCCTTTGAAAAAAAAAAAGTAGCCCTGAGCAATAATAATCCCACCAGAATTGAAAGTAAAACGTGATCAATAATAATTCCTTTAAACCAAACTTAATTTTTCTACGTCTCTAGTAAAATATTATTATTCCAATTATTGTATTTTAGCCATTAAATTTTCATTACAACTAATAACGAACATTTCACAAGCATCAATGTGAAATACGCAACGAGCTAGCACTCGATGGAAATACGACACAGTCCAAAGTCGACCGTGGACATTCTATTGTTTCTAGTTGCTAACCGCTTGGAGCGCTTTATCACGAGATTTGCAAAAATCACCTCAAGCTTCGCGACTGTATATAGTAGACTGTGGTACCGTACCTAATGAAATGTTTCAGTTGAAATTTCGAAGTTGGTTAACCTGTGTTTATGTTGGCTGCCTTGTACTCATGAGAGAACGCCATTGGTCAATTATACACAAATAACATCAGAATGCGTAATATCGACTTTACATATCGTTATTGACATACATATCGATATGCATAGTCGTCTACGTTCTCGGTTTATTGTGAATAAAACATTTTCATATTCACGTCCTCTGCTTCTCGTTTTCATTCTGGTTCTCGTTCCCGGTTTATTGTGAACCAGCCTTAAAACAGTCTTAGGCATATTCAAATATCACGCAATTTCTCATATCTTTGGATAATTCATATCAGAAACATGCGGAAGACTTGAAATTTATAACATAAAATTTACTATTTCCAAGACACAATTTTTTTTATTATTATTGTGATGACGATATGGATGCGTGGTAAGCTGCGCTGTAGACTATGAAATCGCTGAGAGAATGACTATTTTATCGACTTCACGCTGGGTGGTATTCCCTGGACAAAGAGTGATGTGGGATGGGCTACGGATGTCATCATCAATGGATGAATAGCAGAGCAACAATTGCCGTCCACTCATGCCGTGATGAAGCTGTCGATAAGCGACAACAATAACAATAATCATCAGTGAAATGGAAACTGACAGCGGTTCGATTCCCGGCCCCATTCCCCGTCGTTTTCTTTGCATTGCATTCGCTTTCCGTACATCGAAAGTGAGAAGTTGCCTAGCAACCGAGCGACACGGAGTGAGGGGAAGAAGTTACAAGACAGTTGAAGTCCGAGTGTTGCAATTCAGATAACGTGAGTAGCTGTGTGACATGTCAGAGATTCTTGAGTAAAATGTGAAGACATCCGACGTTTTGGAGCAATATATAGACTCCACCATCAGGGTAGACAAAGAATGGAGGGCACTTAACTATTAAGTAAGGAAAACATAGCGCAAATCCAATAGACAGATTACCTTGCTCTCAATTTTGTTATGACAAACAAATTATACAGGGTGTTTTAAAATTGATGGTCAGTAATTTACAGTAGAAAAGAGGTCTACAAAGTAACACAAGCAAAAAAGCTCTGATACACATTGGTCCGCAAATTAATCATTATCGAGATAATAGACATTATCCAGGTTGACTTTCTTTTCCCAGCTGTGACCTTTCCTGTACTGTACGACACAGATAACTGCAAGAGTGGAAGGGAAGTTAATGCACATGTATAAACAAACCTATAGGCTGTCCCAAACCTTTACAGTTAAGATACCAACATAACTACCAGGCTCTTATAAAGTGGTGGCTTTCTCGCTTGTTTCAGTTTGTACTTTTCATCTGTGTATTATTGACCATTACTTTTGAAACACCCTGTATGTAGGCCAATTCAGGATGAATAGTAAATATTTTACGGGGTGATAGTAGGGACTATTTTGAGTAAAAAAGTTCATATAAATGTGTGTCCAATTTCAAATGGATGTGTAGATACAGCTGTTTAAATGTTACACATAACAAGCCTCAGAAATAGTATGAAGGAATAGCAAATGACTACATGCAAAGGGACGGTTCGTTTCGCTTTTCTGTTATTCTCTAAGGGTAACACTATTCATAATAGGTGTAGATAAAAGCTGTTTGTAGTTCCCTTGGCTTCAAGGATGGGTATGTTCTTCCAGCATGACGGAGCTCCTGTGCATTTTAGACGTCAGGTGCCATCTAGTTTCATATTTCTGGAACGATGGATCGGCCGCGGTGATCATATCCATTGGCCACCAACGTCTCCAGACTTATTCCTGTCGATTTTTGTCCGTGAGTGTGAACGAAAGGTGGGATGTACAAAAGGAAGGTAAACATAAGGGACGGATTGGTCGCTCACATTAATAATAGTGCTGCCCTAACAAAAGAACGAGAGGACGATCTGGGAAGAGCAAGACTTACTGTTGTCAACAGAACGGAAAAGTGCATTGAACTGTTGAAATGTAAATACTGTAAGTAATAAATGTGATCCCTAAGCAATTTTCTTTTCCTTCTTTCGAATTCAGTACCAACTCATAACAAATATTTCACTGTTTCACTCAAAGTGTACGTACGGAGCGGGGAAAGATGTATTCTACGTAATGGTTGACAAAATAAAAATATATAATATAATATAATATAAGACGCGAGTATGTTTATGAAACGAGCGCAAGCGAGTTTCATAATTTTCATACGAGCGTCTCAATTACCATTATAGGCAAGTTTCGTACGACTTTTTATGCTCGACCATATTTCTAACTCGAAATTATTCATAAGTATTCATGTTATTCTTATCTGACTGGGGAGCGGAACTGACCCTGTGCAATAGCTCATAAATTGTGAGATGTTCGCAGACGCGAAAGTATTGATTTTTTCCGAGGAACCAATGTCATTGACCTTGATATAATCTAGAGAGTAAAATGAACATTAATCTTGATATAAACTTGAAATTGATTTGACAAATAGAATTTATTTGAATATTATTTACAATTAACGCTAATTATTATAGTAACAGAACATAACCTTCTGCGACAGTATTGGATTTCCAGCCTCCGTGACGTTTCGCTAGTTGTCTTTCGATTGCATATCCGAGAATAATCGATACTTGCGCTTTCATATTGGTACAATGGTGTTTTTTGATCGGTGGAACACCCGAACTTTAATGAATAGGTGTACTTTAATGAGGTCCATTAAAGGGCTACTACCAGGTGTATAATTACTACATTTCGGCATTGTCGAGCATATAATATAATATAATATAATATAACGTAACGTTATATTATATTACATATAATAATAATAATAATGATAATAATACTAGCCGTGTTACCACAAACTTAGAAATTCCCATGGCATTACATAAATTCTTACTTCTTATTTCCATAGCAACTGATTTCTTCTTCGTTTAAATCTGACACTTCTAATTTGTTCGTTATGTCTGCATTCGGACGACCTTAAAGATATTCCAGCCAGTGATATTAAAAATTTAATTTCAGCTGTTTGCAGCTTCCCTTCGTGGGCGACCAGGTCTCGCAGAAATAGGAGTCTCAGCTATATCCAATGTAATTTATTTGGTTGCTAGGCAACTTATAATAACAGAAGTATGATTATGGGAATTGATATAAATAAGCGTATCTAAGTATCTGGAAACAAAAGAGAAATTATTGCAGATAATAACACGAGAAGATTTGAGATTTCTGATAAATTCTTACGCTAGAATTTACCTTCGAAGCTCAAATCTTCGATTGGCATTTATTAGGACTATTTCGTGAATAGGACGGGAATGCTAGAATCTAAATAAAATTCATAAAATGCGCTTAATAAACACTACTTACATTATTTTTTATGTAATTAAATCGCTATGCAATCATTAATTCTATATTTACGAAACTTAAATATTACACATTAAGAATAAGGTGGTGTTAAGCCGTAAACTAGTTCATAAATATCGTACTATTCTTTTACTCACAACTAAAAACAAAACGGAAATAAATTATGAAAAAAAAATTGTGTTAAATTTGATTGCAGATATTGTGAAATTTTTTAAATACAACAAATTGATTTTCCATTTTTCCTGGCAATTTAATACGAACCTTTGGCTTCATGTCTGTCAAAGATTATATTAATTTATCTATAAAATTTACCTAGTTTTACTTGCATTAAAATGTCCTACAAGGAAACACAATACCAGCCAGTAATATAAGTTTTTAAATCATATCTTCCACAATTTTTAGATAGTTGCATGGCCCATTTTCTTAGTAATATAACAACTGTACGAAATTTTTAACCTAACGTGAACAGAAATAAAGAATAATTAATAAAAAATTTCTTAAAAGTTGAAATACACGAAGAATTTTTTCCCGTCTTACAGTGCAGGTATTATAACCTTTGAGTTAGGACTTATTTATTTACTTATTTATTTATTTATGTGTTTATTTATTTACTTACCTATTTACTTATTTATTTATTTATTTACTTATTTATTTATTTACTTATGTATTTATTTATTTATTTACCTATTATTTACTTATTTATTTATTTATTTATTTATTTTCTTATTTATTTATGTATTTTTATTTTGTATTTATTTATTTAACTATTTACTTATTTACTTATTTATTTTCTTATTTATTTATGTATTTACTTATTTATTTTTATTTATTTATTTAATTATTTATTTATTTATTATTTATTTATTTTATTATTTATTTATGTATTTATTTATTTAGTTACCTATTTACTTACTTATTTATTTATTTTCTTATTTATTTATGTATTTACTTATTTACTTATTGATTTATTTACTTATTTATTTATTTTTTATTTATTTAGTTATTTATTTACTTATTTACTTATTTATTTATTTACTTATTTATTTATTTTCTTATTTATTTATGTATGTATTTATTTATTTAATTCATTTGTTATTCAACATAACAGGCAAAGCCCAATTACAATGTCCAAGACTGACTAACTGATTTATAAAACATAAACAAGGAAAAGGAAACAAAGTATGAACGTTACCTTCAAGGCAAAATAAAAAAAATAATCATTACTTAAATATATTTAACATCTTGGAAGTAAGTTTTAAAAGGCACTTTGGTACAAATAGCAAAATTCACAGTTACAAAAACTATATAAATTGCATTCTTTCAGAGAGGATTTTTCTCTGTTCTATCCATCCTTCATCATATGATAACGCAAAATTCCTGCACGAAAATATCATATGCACTTCAGTACATGATAAATCCTAACAAGTTCTGTTTTACGTAGCTCTGACGTAGATACAAGCAACTTCAGAGTAAGTTGCTGTCTAGTCGCCGAAAAGGGGAGAAACCTCTTTATGCCACTTCTGAAGATGGCTGACCTGCAGATGTTTCGTCATTGTTTTGTCCCACCCTATACATCTAACGTCCGTTTGAGATCCCATCCGTAAAAACTTTTCTTCTTCGATCACCTGACTGAAATTCTATAGCAGAGAACTTGAAAACTTCACTTCTGCCGGGACTTGAAATGAATGTTTCATGGGATTGCACGGGGAATCTGTTCAAGGCTCAAGATTGAGCCATGGAGCTCAGATTCTGCGTTTAGCAACCCCAGGAAGGGGATGTAAGCGGGGGAAATTATGTCAATGAGAAAATAACGCGTGTTGCAAATAGAATCAAATTGTGGGAATCATTCACTATGCAGCAGAACTTGGTTTGCGAGCGTGATAAACGCCTGTTTACACAACGGCGAGATTCAAATCCAGGCTGGACTCTGTTTGTACAAGCTGCAATGAAAAATTAATACAGTTTGAATTTATCCGCTCGTCATATTTATTACAGCGCATTGCCGTCCATTGCAGCGTGTAATTCTTGCAACGGACACTGCTCATTGCAAAACTCATACCATTGTTGCATACTCATATCTAAACACGCCTGTTTCTACCAACGCTATTGATTAATTTTATCCCATTCGTATTTTTCTATTTCTTCTAATCCTAGTTTATTCCCATTGTTGTACTGTTTTTCTCATCTTATGTTTTTCTCCTCATACCAGTTTTTCCCTCGTTAGTTTCAGCCGTCTTACCATTTTTATCTGGACTTACCCCTAGTACAGGGCTCCTACAAAATACCTTTCCGGCTTCGAACACATGTAATTTACGTTCTATGAATCAGAGATGCATGAAAATAGCATCAATACTTACTTACTGGCTTTTAAGGAACCCGAAGGTTCATTGCCGCCCTCACATAAGCCCGCCATTGGTCCCTAATCCTGAGCAAGATTAATCCAGTCTCTGTCATCATATCCCACCTCGATCAAATCTATTTTAATATTATCTTCCCATCTACGTCTCGGCCTCCCTAAAGGTCTTTTTCCCTCCGACCTCCCAACTAACACCCTATATGCATTTCGGGATTCGCCCTTACGTGCTACATGCCCTGCCCATCTCAAACGTCTGGATTTAATGTTCCTAATTATGTCAGGTGAAGAACACAATCCTTGCAGTTCTGTGTTGTGTAACTTTCTCCATTCTCCTGTAACTTCATCCCGCTTAGCCCCAAATATTTTCCTCAGAAACTTATTCTCAAACACCCTTAGCCTATGTGAGAGTCCAAGTTTCACAACCATACAGAACAACCGGCAATATAACTGTTTTATAAATTCTAACTTTCAGATTTTTTGACAGCAGACTGGATGATAAAAGCTTCTCAACCGAATAATAACAGGCATTTCCCATATTTATTCTGCGTTTAATTTCCTCTTGAGTATCATTTATATTTATTACTGTTGCTCCAAGATATTTGAACTTCTGCATCTCTTCAAAAGATAAATTTACAATTTTTATATTTCCATTTCGTACAATATTCTCGTCACGAGACATAATCATATACTTTGTCTTTTCGGGATTTACTTACAAACCTATCTCTTTACTTGCTTCCAGTAAAATTCCCGTGTTTTCCCTAATCGTTTGTGGATTTTCTCCTAACATATTCACGTCATCCTCATAGACAAGCAGCTGATGTAACCCGTTCAATTCCAAACCCTCTCTGTTATCCTGAACTTTCTTAATGGCATATTCTAGAGCGAAGTTAAAAAGTAAAGGTAATAGTGCATCTCCTTGGTTTAGCCCGCAGTGAATTGGAAACGCATCTGACAGAAACTGACCTATACGAACTCTGCTGTACGTTTCACTGAGACACATTTTAATTAATCGAACTAGTTTCTTGGGAATACCAAATTCAATAAGAATGAAAATAGGACCAATGGAAAAAGAAACTCAAAAAGTTTAGTTGAGGCAACATTGTTTTTGGAATTGGTAACACTGCCTTATAATAGCGCATATAAACAAATTTGTTCATTGTTGAAGCGAAATGGCTGCTATAGAGGACAGAAAAGGTTGATTTTCATGTGAACCAGTGGTTGTTAATATGCAACGGCATTACCGAACAAAGTTTGCTACAGATCACTCCAGTGGGCCTACATTCCTCAAATGGTACACAGATTTTAATGCAAGATTCTTAGCAAACGGTTGCGATTTCATCAATACCGACTACAGTTGCTGCAAGCCTTAAAACCAGAGGACAATGTGCTACTAAGAAATTTCTGAATAAGTATGCAGACTTTAATTGAAAACGATGATGAATTTATTCCTTCCGTGGTGGTGCCTGACGAAGCCACTTTTCATCTTCCTGCTAAGGTGAACAGACATAACCTCAGAATCTGAGGGTCGGAAAATCCGCGTACCTACGTGGAACTTGACTATAGGTTTGATGTGTGCCGTGTTACCAAGGTGGACACATTGACCTTCTTTAAGGTAAGAAACTAAACTTTTTCAGCTTCTTTTTCATGCACCTCACATTCATACAACGTAAATTACATGTGTTCGAAACCGGAAAGATCTTTTGTAGGGTCGACCTGGTTGGCGAATTGGTATAGCGCTGGCCTTCTATGCCCGAGGTTGCGGGTTCGATCCCGGGCCAGGTCGATCGCATTTAAATGTGCTTAAATGCGACAGGCTCATGTCAGTAGACTTACTGGCATGTAAAAGAACTCCTGCGGGACAAAATTCCGGCACATCCGGCGACGCTGATATAACCTCTGCAGTTACGAGTGTCGTTATAAAACATAACGTTGTTTTGTAGGAGTCCTGTATTAGTTTTCCCCTCATATTATCTTTCGTTCTCATCTTAGTCTGGTCTTCTCAGATTAGTTTTTCCTTCGTATTTGTTTTCCCCGTATTTTTGCACTCATATCAGCTTTTGCCTCAAAAAAGATATCTGATTCTATGCGTTTGTTCATATTTTTTGTCTTCAAGGTCTTCTCAAATATTTTTGTAATTTTCACTACTGAAATTAATGTTGAAAGTAAACAAAACGTTAATATAGTTCTGCTTTCACCTTTTCCCACCAATATTAGCTTTTCTTTCTCATTTTTGTTTTTCCCTTATATTAATTTCCCCTCTTTATACCACCTTTCGTCTCATTTGTCTTACCTCATGTTTTATTATTCCTCTCGTATTATCTTTTTTCTCTTATTTTAGATTTTCTCGTTCTAGTTTTTATCCCCATAAATATTATGTTTTCCCCTCATCTTGGTTTTTCCCTCTTCTCAGTTTCTCCCATCTTAAGTTGCCTCCTCATATTAGCTTTACCTTCTCATCTTAGTTTTCCCCCTCATATTACTCGTAGTTGTTTCTCTCCTATCTGTTTCTTCTATCATATCAGTTATTCCTATAATTGTCTATTAATCTTTCCCTCTTATTAGTTTTTCGCCTCGTATTTGTCCCTCCCATCATAACAGTTTCTCATTTCATTTTTGAATCTATCAACGAGTGCAATAGGTACTTCATATCTCTAAGCGAATCAAGTGATAACAAACCACTGTTGATAACTTCAAGGGTACTTTATCTGAAGATAATCGGATACACAGTATTTTGTAAAAAAAATCTTTAACCTGGAAAGAAGACGATATAAACTATGTTTACATAAATCACGTTTGGCTCCTACCTCCGTCTCTGTCCACATATTACGACACATCCGATATATTAGTAATTGTGTTTTAAGAATTAGACCGTGAAACAGTTAATATTTCGCTTCTCCTCTTCGAGTAGGCAATAAAGAAGTTAGTTGACTGTCTGTACCCGATCTGTTTTAGTGGAGTGCCATCACCGTTCAACATATTACGATACACCCGATATATTAGTAATCGTGCCTTAAGAATTTGAGTCTGACACAGCTAATATTTCCCTTATTCTCTTCGAATAGGCAATAAAGACCAAAATTATTGAACTGTCGAAATTCGATCTCTTTGTGGCGGAGTTGCGTCTGTTCCACATATTACGGTACACCCGGTGTAGCAGTAATTGTGTTTTAAGAATTGGAGTATAAAACTGTTAACATTTCTCTTCTCCTCTTCGAATAGGCAATAAATAACGAAGTTAGCTGATTGGCTGTATTCGATCTGTTTGTAGCGGAGTTACATTAAAAACTACAGCTCACACCTGGAATGACAGATGAGTTGCGGTGCGGCGCTGTGCGATTGTCAACTGTCAAATCTATTTTACAGAGTACGCGCGCACAGTATTCAATCGGCACAACCAATATTTTATTAAAATAGCATACATTTATAATTGCCATAGATACCCGGATAAATAACAATAACCATTAGCGTGAGTGAAAGATATTACTGTTGTGACTAAACTACAATTTTAAATGCTACTATAGTATTACACAGATTGTACATAGTTTTTAAATTATCTGGGTTGTTTCTGGATTAAAATTTGAAATAACACAAGACTATTAAATAAATTATACATAATTTACAAAACTATCTGGGTTGTTTCTAGATTAAAATTTGAAATTATATTTACTATTAAATAAAGTATACATAATTCACAAAACTATCTAGGCTGTTTCTAGATTAAAATTTGAAATTATACTCTACTATTAAATAAAGTATATATAATTCACAAAAACTATCTAGGCTGTTTCTAAATTAAAATTTGAAATAACACAAGAATATTAAATAAATTATACATAATTTACAAAACTATCTGGGTTTTTCTAGATTAAAATTTGAAATTATACTCGACTATTAAATAAAGTATACATAATTCACAAAACTATCTAGGCTGTTTCTAGATTAAAATTTGAAATTATATTTGAATAATAAATAAATTCTACATAATTTACAAAAATATCTCTCTTGTTTCTAAATTAAAGTTCAAAATTCTAGTAGAATATTAAATAAAGTATACTTAATTCACAAAACTCTGGGTTGTTTCTAGGTTAAAATTTAAAATATTATAGAATATTAAATAAATTATACATAATTCACAAAAATATCTCTTGTTTCTAAACTAAAATTTAAAATTATACCAGAATATTAAACAAATCATACACAATTCACAAAACTATCTGGGTTGATTCAAATTTAAAATTTGAAATTATAATTATTAAACAAATTAAAATACATAGAATATTAAACAAAAAACTATTTGGGTTGTTTCTAGATTATAATTTGAAAAACTATTAAATAAGTTATACACAATTCACAAAACTATTGTTTCCAGATTAAAATTTGAAATTATATTTGACTAGTAAATAAATTATTCATAATTCACAAAAATCTCTCTCTTGTTTCTAAACTAAAATTTAAAATTCTACTAGAATATTAAATAAATTATACACAATTCACAAAACTATCTGGGTTGTTTCTAGATTAAAATTGAAATTATACAAGACTATTAAATAAATTATACATAAGTAGTCACAAAAATATCTCTCTTGTTTCTAAACTAAAATTTAAAATTACTACTAGAATATTAAATAAATTATACACTATTAAATAAATTCATAACAAAACTATCTGGGTTGTTTCTAAACTAGATTAAAATTTGAAATTACTACTGGACTATTAAATAAATTATACATAATTCACAAAAATATCTCTCATGTTTCTAAACTAAAATTTAAAATTGTACAGAATATTAAACAAATCATAAACGATTCACAAAACTATCTGGGTTGATTCTAGATTAAAATTTGAAATTATATTGGACTATTAAATAAGTTATACACAATTCACAAAACTATCTGGGTTGTTTCCAGATTAAAATTTGAAATTATATTTGACTAGTAAATAAATCATACATAAATAATTCACAAAATCTCTCTCTTGTTTCTAAACTAAAATTTAAAATACTACTAGAATATTAAACAAATTATACAGAATTCACAAAACTATCTGGGTTGTTTCTAGATTAAAATTTAAAATTATACAAGACTATTAAATAAATCATACATAAATAATTCACAAAAATCTCTCTCTTGTTTCTAAACTAAAATTTAAAATACTACTAGAATATTAAACAAATTATACACAATTCACAAAATTATCTGGGTTGTTTCTAGATTAAAATTTAAACTTATACTGGACTATTAAATAAATCATACATAAATAATTCACAAAAATCTCTCTCTTGTTTCTAAACTAACATTTAAAATACTACTAGAATATTAAACAAATTATACACAATTCACAAAACTATCTGGGTTGTTTCTAGATTAAAATTTAAACTTATACTGGACTATTAAATAAATCATACATAATTCACAAAAGTATCTCAGTTGTTTCTAGAATAAACTTTAAAGTTCTAACTACTGGATCAAGATACTTCTTCACTTTCCCTATCCTCCGCAACTCATTAACTGCACAAAAGCAACTTCACATAAGAACCAATAAAATACTATACCCACTTCTTAAAAAAAAGTCACAACTAGTAGTAAGTCTAAAACTGCGTTGACGCTGAAGTCAAAATGTCTCGCAAAAGGCTATCTCTTATACCAAATTCATCGGAATGCAAACTTTATGCTTCGCAACAAATCGATGCGAGACAAAACGCTTCATTTGGTGTGCGCAGGCCTACAGCTGCCAGAGAGTCTGTAAGCTCTATTAATGCTGGAAGTTACCTGCTATCGGTTCTCTCTATTATGCGGAAAGCGTTTCGAGGCAGGCTGTGGTTCTGGATATCGTGTTGCATGACGGGAATTGATCCGCAACCCGGGGCCACACAGTCCGCCTGTGTTACCTGCTGAGTTGCTAATCTGCGCTGCTAACAAACGCCGATCGTATTCCGGGCAACTTGCTCGGCAGTTAAAACAAACTGCGGCTGCAGATGAAGTTCTGGCTGACAGACGTTCTCTTCATGACGAGCTGCATCCGTGAGTTGAATCATGGCAGTAGTGAACCATTTCCACTGCCAACGTCCTTGTTTAGAAAAGAAATTAGTCTTTCACCACTTAGGGAAGTAATATCATTTTCTGTCTAATTATTGCAAGTAAGAAATGTTTTTCATAAAGCTGACCTTTTATTTTACGTTTTACTCTTTTCTCAAAAATTGAGTTTCTTCATATCTCTGATTGAAGTTTCAGCTGATATGTACAGTAGAATATTAAACAAATTATTTAAGGAACCCGAAGGTTCATTGTTGCCCTCACATAAGCCCGCCATTGGTCCTTATCCTGTGCAAGATTAATCCAGTCTCTACCATCATATCCTACCTCCCTCAAATCCATTTTCATATTATGTTCCCATCTAACGTCTCGGCCTCCCTAAAGGTCTTTTTCCTCCGGCCTCCCAACTAACACTCTGTATCCATTTCTGGATTCGCCCATAAACGTGCTACATGCCCTGCCCATCTCAAACGTCTGGATTTAATGTTCCTAATTATGTCAGGTGAAGAATACAATGCGTGCAGTTCTGCGTTGTGTAACTTTCTCCATTCTCCTGTAACTTCATCCCGCTTAGCCCCAAATATTTTCCTAAGCACCTTATTAAAAACACCCTTAACCCATGTTCCTCTCTCAGAGTGAGAGTCCAAGTTTCACAACCATACAGAACAACCGGTAATATAACTGTTTTATAAATTCTAACTTTCAGATTTTGGACAGCAGACTGGATGATAAAAGCTTCTCAACCGAATAATAACAGGCATTTCCCATATTTATTCTGCGTTTAATTTCCTCCCAGAGAGTGTCATTTATATTTGTTACTGTTGCTCCAAGATATTTGAATTTTTGCACCTCTTCGAAGGATAAATCTCCAATTTTTATATTTCCATTTCGTGCAATATTCTGGTCACGAGATATAATCATATACTTTGTCTTTTCGGGATTTAGTTCCAAACCGATCGCTTTACTTGCTTCAAGTAAAATGTGAAGAAAATATAATTATAAGGCCAACATAAATACTATTATTACTGTTTTTTTAGTCATTTGCGTTTGAACAATTCATTCATTATGATGCCAAATCAATTTTTCTCCCTTATGATCTATTACGCCTGGGTGGATTGAAAGCTACTTTGTTCTACACGCATATTTTCAGTCGTCCAAAATGTTCTCTGGGAAATCTACATAGAGAAACATATTTTACCACTCTTCTTGTAAAAGTGATTAACTCGCCCAAGGAGGAGATGGAGATACACAGACTCTGAACTGGACAACAACGACCCTACATTTACCCAAAAGAGGAAGGAAAAGAAAAGAAACGAGAAGTAGTCCAAAACTTATCTCTTCTGGATAACAAGTCATAGATGTCTCCCTTACTTGGAAGTTGTTGAAATTATGCACGGTTAAGTATTTCTGTATGAATGCTGGTTCACGAGCTCATCGCGTCGGGCTGTAATTCAAACAATTGGTGCACAAAGCAAACAGTGGAGGGTGTGCAGCAACAGGTAGCAGATCCACGAGTGGTGGGAGCTCTTGGCAGTCCGCCGGGACGAATAAAAATGCAAATGTATCGTAAACAGCTTCAAGAGAAGGATCCGGTTTGCTGCTCACCCCACGGTGGGCGATTCTTTATTTAACTGCCCTTTTGAGGTTCGAGAGCCTGCTCGATCAGTACTACTACCTACAGGACGCAAGGAAAAATCTTTCCTGCAGTTTTGTCCATCACTGGCACCATTCTGTACGATGCTGACAGGATTTCTGAAATATCAGCAATTCTGCTCTGTTGACACCTACAGCTAATAAAGCAGTTTGAAACATCTCATCACCACGAGGTTCCCCGGACAGTAACCTTCTTCTTAAACTATTGTAAGGGTTCTGAACTCGGACTTTGTTACTGTGCGTGTTGTTATAAGCTGAACAAATCTTGTTGCTAATGCTGCACCTACCACGTTTCTATTTTTACTGGTGTTTCTGTTTCTTCTGTTATTGCTACAATAGTTTCAATTTTGTTACTGTGGGGTGTTGCTATGTATTGTCGGACCATTGGATCTGTGCCCCTTCAGCGCTGTCGTCATTCTTGGAAAAGTTAACGCCTGTACTCACTCCATTCCACCCGCTTTCCTCCCACCACGTTAAACAGCAGGCCACGAACCTTGCCGAATAGGGATGTTGCCAAACTTCCGTCAAACGGTGTCATAAATAACTGGTCCTTCATGCTACAATATTATTTCTTTCAATCAAAATACAACTTGTATTTCTACATTTTTTAAACCTAAATCCCATGTCTCGAATCACTTTCCGTAGTTTTTCTCTCCAAACTTGGAAATTATTAGTTTTCTTAAAATACATGTTCATATCATCTGAACAAAAATTAAAAGTTCTTTCTTCTTAAAATCTGTTCTTTCCTGGTGATTCTAACTTTTCATCTCCTGCACAGACTCCCTCTCTCCTGATTTTCTTTATTAGGAGTTCTGACCTGTCTATATAAATTACATAAAATGTTGTATTATTAGTATTAGTTAAGTAAATAATTTAAATAAATAATCAATTGAAATAAAATAAGCCTCGCCTGTGACATCAGTTGCTCTTTTCGTTACCTGATTTATAGCAAACAGATATTGACCTGTTTGTTTGTCTTCATCGCAAAATGCTGTTACGTACTTAATAATATTTCTTTCGCCACTCCGTGCTACAGTATTCACGTTGAGTTGACAACACTGGACTGCAAGTGCAAATATTGTAAACTGTCCCGCAAGAAAGCCAAAATTCCGAGTAGTGGGGGGCCAGAAAGGGAGAGAGATAGAAAAGAGAGAGAGATGGGAATGCAGGGAGAGAAATGAATTACCGAGGCTGAGAAGGAATTAGAGTTCAGTTTGCATATCTTACGGGGACACAGATCTGGTGTTCCGACTATAGGAAAGTCGAAGAAATTTTGTTGTTACTACTGCAACTATCTTGTTTGCATTCCTACAGCTGATTCTGTTTAGTCTGCTATTCTTGTTGTTGCTGCTGCTAAAACAGATTTAGTTTTGTTACTTTGCAGATTTGCTGTGTAGAAATCCGAACAGATTTTGTTGTTAATGTTGTAGCTATCTTGTTTCCATTGCCACAGCTGTCTCTGTTCGTCTTTTGTTATTGCTACAACAGATTTAATTTTGTTACTTTGCAGATTTGCTATGTAGAAAGCCGAATAGATTTTGTTGTTAATGTTGTAGCTATCTTGTTTCTCTTGTTATAGCTGTCTCTGTTCGTCTTTTGTTATTGCTACAACAGATTTAATTTTGTTACTTTGCAGATTTGCTATGTAGAAAGCCGAATAGATTTTGTTGTTAATGTTGTAGCTATCTTGTTTCTCTTGTTATAGCTGTCTCTGTTCGTCTTTTGTTATTGCTACAACAGATTTAATTTTGTTACTTTGCAGATTTGCTGTGTAGAAATCCGAACAGATTTTGTTGTTAATGCTGTAGCTATCTTGTTTCCATTGCTACAGCTGTCTCTGTTCGTCTTTTGTTATTGCTACAACAGATTTAGTTTTGTTACTTTGCACTTTTGCTATGTAGAAAGCCGAACAGATTTTGTTGTTAATGTTGTAGCTATCTTGTTTCCATTGTTATAGCTGTCTCTGTTCGTCTTTTGTTATTGCTACAACAGATTTAATTTTGTTACTTTGTAGTTTTGCTATGTAGAAAGCCGAACAGATTTTGTTGTTAATGTTGTAGCTATCTTGTTTCCATTGTTATAGCTGTCTCTGTTCGTCTTTTGTTATTGCTCAACATATTTAATTTTGTTTTGTTTGCTAGAAACGAACAGATTTATCTTGTTTCCATTTTGTTCGTCTTTTGTTTTGCTACAACAGATTTAGTTTTGTTACTTTGCACTTTTGCTATGTAGAAAGCCGAACAGATTTTGTTGTTAATGTTGTAGCTATCTTGTTTCCATTGTTATAGCTGTCTCTGTTCGTCTTTTGTTATTGCTACAACAGATTTAATTTTGTTACTTCGTAGTTTTGCTATGTAGAAATCCGAACAGATTTTGTTGTTAATGTTGTAGCTATCTTGTTTCCATTGCTACAGCTGTCTCTGTTCGTCTTTTGTTATTGCTACAACAGATTTAGTTTTGTTACTTTGCACTTTTGCTATGTAGAAAGCCGAACAGATTTTGTTGTTAATGTTGTAGCTATCTTGTTTCCATTGTTATAGCTGTCTCTGTTCGTCTTTTGTTATTGCTGCAACAGATTTAATTTTGTTACTTTGCAGATTTGCTGTGTAGAAATCCGAACAGATTTTGTTGTTAATGTTGTAGCTATCTTGTTTCTCTTGTTATAGCTGTCTCTGTTCGTCTTTTGTTATTGCTACAACAGATTTAATTTTGTTACTTTGCAGATTTGCTGTGTAGAAATCCGAACAGATTTTGTTGTTAATGTTGTAGCTATCTTGTTTCCATTGTTATAGCTGTCTCTGTTCGTCTTTTGTTATTGCTACAACAGATTTAATTTTGTTACTTTGTAGTTTTGCTATGTAGAAAGCCGAATAGATTTTGTTGTTAATGCTGCATCCGTCTTGTTCCCATTGTTACTGCTTTCTCAGTTTTCTGTTGTTGTTGTCGTTATTAGAAAAGATTTCATTTCATTACATGCGATGTTATGTAGGAAAACTGAATAGATTTTGTTCTTGTTATTGTGGCTCTTTTGGATTTTTACTGCGTCTTGTAATTTTTATTTTGGCTTTTTATTGTTGGTTCTGCATCTTTTGTCATTGCAATTGTGGCTCTTATTGTTGCTACTGTTTTTGTTATTGTTACTGCTTTTTTTTTGTTTGTTACTTTAGATTTTAAAATTTCAATTGCTGCTCTTTCTGTTATTAATCTTTCTTTCACCTCAAGGCTTTTGTTTCTGCTGCTGAATAAAATTATGTGTTTCGACTGTTTTTTTTTTATTTTGAAAATAATACAAATTTCCAAGCGTTAACATTTCTACGCTCCTCTTTTTTCCGATGAATTCAAAACGATCGCTAAAATTAACGAGGAATAAGAATCTGTTGCTGACAAAGAGTGGACCAGTTCACACAATCTGACCTGGAGCCATGGTGAAACGAGTGGTGCGCTGAACATGCCATCGATGTAATGGCGGAAGCTCGCGCGGTGCCCAGTGGTGACCTGCAGGCGCTTTCAACTGTTTTGCTGCTGTTTTATTGTCGTGGCATTTAATCCCGGCCAACCTGTTGCACACAAACAAAGCGGGCGCCCGAAATATTGTGTACACAGAGGCGAGGCGCTTTTTATCGGACTGTGCACGTGTTAACTGGATCCCAACAAGTCGCAACGAGCAACGGGTGAACGTTTTCAAACTGAACTGCCTCCTTGACAGCAAAGACTTCGAGACGATCTTCTTGCAGTTTCATTGAATAAAGACGACTTGGAATTTTTGATGCAAGTTTAGAAAGTGACTGAACACAGGTCCAACTCCAGACGAGGTTAGGAAAATTATATATATATATATATATATATATAATTTGAACTGGTAATGGAAATTACGGGAAAACGGCTGAATGGATTTTAATAAATGATCCCTCATTTTGAAGCTTGGAACTCAAAGTTATTCAGATAAATAGTAGTTTTCAGTGAAATGTCAATTTTTCAACATAATTTTCCTATTTTCCAAAATCCATCTGTCGTCAGTTTTGAGAACTAGCTAATTGCATTTCAGAATAAAACAAAACACACTACAGTAAACAATATTACACGAAGGCCATGATCTGCAAGAATGCTGACATATTTAGAGCTCAAATTCAATTGGTTATTAAATACTTAATTTACTAAAAATAATTTACAGGTTCGATTCTGTGGTGTGTAATTTTCTGGGTACAGCTGTGTATTGGATATTAAAAACTACAAAACTTGAGGTGGTTTGATGACATTATTACCATTAGAAATGAAATATTATTGTAGTTAATGTCATGATGTGACTATTTTTCATTAATTATGCATATTAATTCTGTATTGATGATATGAAAGTGAAACGTTTTGGGGTTATATAAGTAGATGTAGAGAATAACTTAAATTAGATCTTCATTTCTATATTTTACTGAGTGGCGGCTATATAGTATATATATAGTTATGTTACTGAAAGCTATAGAACTTACGTAAGATAATAATATTATTAAAAATCAAATATTTTTATAGTTATTAATCAAGTGGGGTTGGGTCTTTTTCATATATTTAATGGCGGTGTGGTGTAGATATTTATATGCGTGGCTCTTTTCAGTATTGGCTCGAGAGAGAGTATCTTTCATTATTATGGAAGCAAATAACTTTCAGAATGTCTGGTATACTTCATTGAAAATAAATCTGAAAAATGTTTGTTTGAACGTCTAATGAACTTAGTTTGCAGCATTTGCTGCACAAGCTACTAGTCTTGTTATTTTTCCAGGGTGCTTCCTATGTCTTCTCAGACATTCATAGAATGATTTACATCATGTCTTCTCAGGCTGAAAAATTAGACTCAAGCGCATAATCGTCTGCAAATTGTTTCATGCCTCGAGAATTGTATAACTATTTCTATTCTTCTATTGCTATTGTTGCTACAACATACGTATTTACTTTTGTTATTACGTAGTATTGCTATAATGAAAAAGTGAACTTATTTTTTATGTTAATATTGCAGCTATATTGTTTTCATTGCTACAGCTGTTTGTATCCGTCTGTTATAGTTGCTACAACAGATTTAGTTTTTTTATTACGTAGAATTGCTACATTGGAAAACTGAACATATTATTTTTGTTAGTCTTGCAGCGTTCTTGTTTCCATTGCTACAGCTGTTTTTGTCCGTCTTTTATTGTTGCTACAACAGATTTAGTTTTGTTATTACGTAGAATTGCTAAATTGGAAAACTGAACATATTACTTTTGTTAGTGTTGCAGCTTTCTTGTTTCTATTGCTACAGTTGTTTTTGTCCGTCTTTTATTGTTGCTACATCAGATTTAGTTTTATTACATAGAATTGCTAAATTGAAAATCTGAACACATTTTTGTTAGTATTGCAGCTTTCTTGTTTCCATTGCTGCAGCTGTTTTCGTCCGTCTGTTATTGTTGCTACAACAGATTTAGTCTTATTACGTAGAATTGCTATATTGGAAAACTGAACACATATTTTTGTTAGTGTTGTAGCTTTCTTGTTTCCATTGCTACAGTTGTTTTTGTCCGTCTTTTATTGTTGCTACAACAGATTTAGTTTTGTTATTACATAGAATTGCTATATTGGAAAACTGAACACATATTTTTGTTAGTGTTGTAGCTTTCTTGTTTCCATTGCTACAGTTGTTTTTGTCCGTCTTTTATTGTTGCTACAACAGATTTAGTTTTGTTATTACATAGAATTGCTATATTGGAAAACTGAACACATATTTTTGTTAGTGTTGTAGCTTTCTTGTTTCCATTGCTACAGTTGTTTTCGTCCGTCTTTTATTGTTGCTACAACATATTGTTTTGTTATTACGTAGAATTGCTAAATTGGAAAACTGAACATATATTTTTGTTAGTGTTGCAGCATTCTTGTTTCCATTGGTACAGTATTTTGTCCGTCTTTTATTGTTGCTACAACAGATTTATTTTCGTTATTACGTAGAGTTTCTATATTGGAAAACTGAACATATATATTGTTAGTGTTGCAAAATTCTTGTTTCCATTGCTACAGTTGTTTTTGTCCGTCTTTTATTGTTGCTACAACAGATTTAGTTTTGTTATTACGTAGAATTGCTACATTAGAAAACTGAACATATATTTCTGTTAGTGTTGCAGCTTTCTTGTTTCCATTGCTACAGCTGTTTCTGTCGTCTGTTATTGTTACTACAACAGATTTAGTTTTATTACGTAGAATTGCTATCTTGGAAAACTGAACATATATTTTTGTTAGTGTTGCAGCTTTCTTGTTTCCATTGCTACAGCTGTTTCTGTCTGTCTGTTATTGTTGCTACAACACATTTAATTTCGTTTTACTTTACAGTGTTGCTATGTAAGGAAGCCGAACAGATTTTGTTGTTCAATATTGCAGCTGTCTTGTTTCCATTGCTGCTGCTACTTGTTGCTGTTACAACAGATTTAATTTTGTAACTATATATTACTACTATGTAGGAAATCCGAACAGATTTTGTTTTCAAATTTCTGTCAACATTGGATTGGCATTAGCACTGCAGAAGACCATAATTTGATGAGGTGGCTTCCATAATCACTTAACCTAAAAACTGTCATTTTCTTGTTAGAATAAGTAAAAGACATTGTTTACGTAAACGTGGAGAGATTTCCTGTCTCTTGGCACTTATTTCGTTGATGTAGCATTAATAGTTACGGAGAAAAATATTGCAGAATCGGAGAAATCGTTTTAGAACACGATGTTAGGCCTATATTCAAGAGTGTACCTTCCACTGATACGACCTGCATTGGAAAGCGTTTCGATATTGTGAAAAGTAATACGGGTTAATCAATGAACAATAGTTACTACAATAACAAAACATTCATGAACGAACGAAATTAAAAATTGATGATGAATATTATATGAGTTGGATGTTGAGCATAAAATGAGTTTCCATATGAATTGAACACAAAGAACTCATTGAATCGAGAACTAATGAATGAGTCAATTAACAAATTAAAGCAAAATAAAAAAATGGAATTATAAACCTGCGAATAATGAAAGTATATTAGCCTAAATAATTAAGAAATTAATGAACAGATAAAATGATAAATAGAATAATAAGTAAGGTGATTATGAGGTGCGAGGTTTCTGGTGTTGTAGGTGTAAAGCTATCCAAAGTTTCGAAGCAACATAATTAGAGAAGATTGGGAAAAGAGAGCAAGGACCTTACCTTTTAGAACTTAGATTCATTACCAAAAAACTAAAATCAGTGTTAAACATATCGTATACCTTTTTTTCTTTTCATTTTGGAATCTACATATTTTGAATATTGAACATAAAGTATCGTCCTGTTTATTTTTGAATATCCCTGTGGGTACACCGGACTTGGAAGTTCGTAAGATGTTACAAAATGTTTGAAAAAAAAATAATTTCCTGAAAATTAAACCTATTTCCTTAATAAAAATGGAGGTACAAATTATATGGAATACTATGAACATGTTACAAGAGTAACAACATTGCAAAGTCAAAATGACCTCTACTAAGAAAAGCTACTACAAAGCAATTGGAATTTGGTACTATTCCTATTTGCAATAATCATAATATTCCTTTGTGCGAGATCGTGCGTATTTACATGGTTTCCGCACAAAACCAATCCGCGGAAAGTCTAAAATTCCACATTCAGTATTCCCAACCTAACACACATAACAATTTCCCTCTTCTTACAGCGTAAGTGACATATTTGATTTTACTGCTTTAGGCTTTTAACATATTATTTTTAGAGACGTTCAATATAGTAATAATTATAAATTGGAAACTTACCACTGCAATTTCACCTAAATTGCACTGTTAATTATTGTTTTTAAATATTTGCAAAAATTAAGTAAACTCTACAACTCCACTAAAGTTACTGCATTCGTGATGCAAGTAACATTAAGGAAGCCGTGAAAAAATCAACATGATTCCAGACTCATCATAGACTGGGGGGGGGGGAAAGACACGTATATCACGTCCTGCTGGAGTATAGTAAACACAGAAAACATTTTAAAGCAACAATGTTGAAGATAGATATTTTTGTTTTGCAAATTTTCCGTCATTGAACAGAAACCAAGATGGAGATTTCATTGCAACTAATTAGAATTTCCTCTTTCAAATATGTAATAAACGATCTTCGCACAAAATAATGTACGATTCAATTCTCGGAAATTAAAAAAGCTCAACTACGTTTCGCTTTTCAAACTTTTCCTCGAACATGAAAACTTCAACATACCGCTCTTGTAACGCATATTACTATTTCGTATCCTGCATAATCAACGTGTGTCCATATATTGCACATTTCGCAAATGAGTCACTATACAGTAGTTCAGAGTGTTTTCGCAACGGTCCGGCCCACAGAAAATGTGATATTTTGTATGAGATTGAACCTATGAAATAAAACTTAGTTAATATTAGATAGATAGGAACTCATATTATGTTCTTAAAGTGAATTTTTGTAGTCTATAATATTTTTGCAAAACTTTCATAAATAGTAGGCCTTTTTCTTAATGATTATAATGTCTAAGGGAGGCCTTTCTTTTTGACAGTGAAGTAAAGTCTCTATTTCGTTTTCAGATAAATAATAGTATAGGCTATTATGAAATAAGTTTATAATATTACACGTTATGGCATGAGTCAATTTTTACCGAACGAATGAAGCAAGTTTCCTAATTTTGATGAGTGCAATAACTGTATAGCATTATAAACGTGTTTTATTACTAATTTATATAGCTAGTGTACAATCTTGCTAATTATGGCACGAGTTTATAATGAAGATTATGTATGTGTTACAGATTTCAAAAAGGCATATGACTCGGTTAAGAGAGAAGTTTTATATAATAACATTATTGAATTTGGTATTCCGAAGAAACCAGTTCGATTAATTAAAATGTGTCTGAGTGAAACTTACAGCAGAGTCCGTATAGGTCAGTTTCTATTTTATGCTTTTCCAATTCACTGCGGTCTAAAGCAGGGATATGCACTATCACCTTTACTTTTTAACTTTGCTCTAGAATATGCCATTAGGAAAGTCCAGGATAACACAGAGGGTTTGGAATTGAACGGGTTTCTCATGATTAATTGCCAATGTAGCCTACAATTTTCTGTGCTGTGACTGGAAAAACCAGAATACGGAAATACTTTGGTCACCCCTGTCTTGTGAACTGTCTCCTGTAGAGCAGCAGAAAAGAGCAAGGCGCTTTCAGTATTGAATATTTCTCAGAATTTTTAGATCTACTTAAAGTAAAAAAAGATTTTATTCCTTTCGCTGTTTCTACATTATTTATGTCGAGAAAAAGCATTAAAATCCTGAAGGGTGATAGTAAACATCTCGGCTTCGCGTTGCTAGGCAACCACCTCTTCATTGGAATGTCGGGTAGCGTCTGATACAATGCTGATGACTTGGAATTTAATATGTAGCGACTCTGCCGTGGTGTAGTGTTCCTTGGACGGCAGTCGGTTGCATTATAATCAAGGGATCTTCAAACTCCTGGCTGGGTAAACATTTCTCCTCGGCATTATTTCTTATCTGAGCAGATGTCGTTCTTCTCTGATACAAACCAGAATAAATACACAGCGCAAGGCGAAATTATACCACTTTCTCCTTAACACTTAGTGATGATTTGAACTGTAGAGTTATACAGGGTGTAACAAAATAACTATTCCTAGTTTTCTGATTGTATTGTATTGTATTTATTAACATTCCATGGTATTCATACATTGCTTACAGCTAGAATATGGAACAAGTAAAAAAACTTAATACTATTATAAAGTCTTAATTTATAGTCACAGTCTAGATGAAATATATACAGACGAGATTTACAATATAGTCTACTAGTACAACACAAAGTTTTAGTATCAATTTCATGAAGCGTTATTGAATGTCATGAATTCACCTACAGAATAGAAGGCGTGAGAAATTAGGTACTTCTTTAATTTGGCCCTAAATAATTTTATGTTTTGAGTTTCATTTTTATATCCATAGGGAGGCTATTAAAAATGTTTACTGCCATATAACGCACTCTTTTTGATAGCACGATAGACTTGCCGATGGAGTATGAAAGTCATTTTTTTGACGTGTATTTATGCTATGAACTGTTGAATTAGTTACAAAGTTTTCACGATTACATACGAGGAAGATTATTAATGAAAAGATATACTGACAAGCCATGGGCATTATTTGTAGTTTTTTGAAAATAGTCCTACACGATTCCCTAGATTTGGCACCTACTATTATTCTAATTACTCTTTTTTGTAATAGAAATTATACTGATTTTTACTATCTGTGGAATTTCCCAGAATATTATTCCAAAACTCATTAGTAGACAGAAATGTGCAAAAACGTCAGTGTAGGAAGTATGCAAAGTATATTGTTTTTAAGGTATTGATATTTACTATCTTTTAAAATAGATCTAATGGAAATATCCAAAACAAGCTGAATTTAGTTTGTAAAATATAATTCCAGTTTTCAATATGATTTTCCAATTGATGGCAAATTGATGAGTTAAATTTTGAAAAATTAAACACGTTTATTTAATAAAGTAATGTCTAAATTTAAGAATCATATTTTGAAATATATAATTTTCAAGTGATATAATGGTATGAAGGATATTTAAAAAATGAAAGAATGTCAACTTGGACAGTTACTTGGACAGTTACTTTATTTCTGTGGTTACACAGTAACTTTTATTACTCAAAACCAGATATTAGTAAAATGGTTTTCAAAAACTACAGAAAGTGTTCAAAATTCCGACTGTCATTGTTGACACTTGAGAACAGTGGTTCGATTCCTGTCAGCCTGCCAAAGTCGCTGTTAAAACTGGTTCGGCCCCAAAGTAATGTTATGTATCTGGTGGAATTTTGAAGATGTGATTTACTGGGGGTTCTAAACGGACGCGCGTTCGATGTGGATGTTTATTAGAACAAGTTCATGAAGTTTTGATAGAGAGGTGCCCGGCATTAGTTAATAGAAATAGATTTCTCTTGCAACAGAAAAATGCAAGATCCCCATACCGCTCGAACAACTTACTTACTGGCTTTTAAGGAGCCCGTAGGTTCATTGCCGTCCTCACATAAGCCCGCCATTGGTCCTTATCCTAAGCAAGATTAATCCAGTCTCTACCATCATATCCCACCTCCCTCAAATCCATTTTAATATTATCCTCCCATCTACGTCTCGGCCTCCCTCAAGGTCTTTTTCCCTCCGGCCTCCCAACTAACACTCCATATGCATTTCTGGATTCGCCCATACGTGCTACATTCCCCTGCCTATCTCAAACGTCTGGATTTAATGTTCCTAATTATGTCAGGTGAAGAATACAATCCGTACAGTTCTGTGTTGTGTAACTTTCTCCATTCCCCTGTAACTTCATCCCTCTTAGCCCCAAATATTTACCTAAGCACCTTATTCACAGACACCCTTAACCTAAGTTCCTCTGTCAAAGTGAGAGTCCAAGTTTCACAACCATACAGAACAACCGGTAATATAACTATTTTATAAATTCTAACTTTCGGATTTTTTGACAGCAGACTGGATGATAAAAGCTTCTCAACCGAATAATAACAGGCATTTCCCATATTTATTCTGTGTTTAATTTCCTCCCGAGTATCATTTATATTTGTTACTGTTGCTCCAAGATATTAGAACTTCTCCACCTCTTCAAAAGATAAATTTCCAGTTTTCATATTTCCATTTCGTACAATATTCTCGTCACGAGACATAATCTTATACTTTGTCTTTTCGGGATTTACTTCAAAACCTATCGCTTTACTTGCTTCAAGTAAAATACCGCTCGAACAACTATGGGGAAAAAACCTATAATTAGTTGGAATCGAACTGCTACCCCTCCGGCATGTGGCTTTTATCTTGCGCCTTTAGATTAACATCTGTTTCGATCCATGGCTCGTTTCCGATGTGGAAGAAATTTCCAAAACTTAGAAGCTTTTGAAATGGGTATCACCGAATTCTTCGCATCAAAAACTAGAAACTGGTACGAAATGTATCTCAAGCTATAGAATCTAATGAACTTTACTTTGGATATTAAATTATTACTTAATAGAAAACACTGCAGCTAAAATTTTGCTCCAAACCAACATTACGTAATGACGCAGTATCTGAATTAAGTGGTAGTGAGTGTGTGGAGGAATTCAGTCGCTGGTTTCGTTCGTCGGCGTCCAGAATCCTGGCCTGCAGCGGAGCATGTTGCTCTCGTACGGTTGCAGTCGATGTCTCGTGTTGTTGAGCATGATCGATTATCGAAACGCAGCACAACCACAAGACATGGCTGGAATGTTAATATATAGGAGGCGGTGGGAGTCTGAGGCTTGGAACGGGGTTTGTGTTATCGGAACGGCTTCAAGTGCGAGGGCCCTCACAGGGTTTGAGTTTCAGGGTTCACACTGTTTGTGCGGTCAGCTTTAATGAGGCGTGAAGCGTAGAGAGGAACTCGAGATTGTACTTAAAATATGATACACAGGGTGTGCCATTTTAGCTACTTTTTAAAATTGCAAAGAATTTTGGTACGTGGGATGGTAACGACATGATGGTATATCACAGAAAGAGTATGCAACGTTCAGGAGAAAGAGTACATTAAATACAGGGTTATTAAAATATGATACACAGGGTGTGCCATTTTAGCTACTTTTTAAAATTGTAAAGAATATTGGTACGTGGGATGGTAACTACATGATGGTATATTGCAGGAATACTATGCAACGTTTAGGAGAAAGAGTACATTAAATACAGAGTTATTAAAATATGATACTCAGGGTGTGCCATTTTAGCTACTTTTTAAAATTGCAAAGAATTTTGGTACGAGGGATGGTAATGACATGATGGTATATTGCAGGAAGACTATGCAACGTTCAGGAGAAAGAGTACATTAAATACAGGGTTATTAAAATATGATACACAGGGTGTGCCATTTTAGCTACTTTTTAAAATTGCAAAGAATTTTGGTACGTGGGATGGTAATGACATGATGGTATATTGCAGAAAGAGTATGCAACGTTCAGGAGAAAGAGTACATTAAATACAGGGTTATTGAAATATGATACACAGGGTGTGCCATTTTAGCTGCTTTTTAAAATTGCAAAGAATTTTGGTTCGTGGGATGGGAATAACATGGTAGTATATTGCAGGAAGAGTATGCAACGTTCAGGAGAAAGAGTAAATTAAATACAGGGTTATTAAAATATGATACACAGGGTGTGCCATTTTAGCTACTTTTTAAAATTGCAAAGAATATGGGTACGTGGGATGGTAATGACATGATGGTATATTGCAGAAAGAGTATGCAACGTTCAGGAGAAAGAGTACATTAAATACAGGGTTATTGAAATATGATACACAGGGTGCGCCATTTTAGCTGCTTTTTAAAATTGCAAAAAATTTTGGTTCGTGGGTTGGGAATGACATGGTAGTATATTGCAGGAAGAGTATGCAACGTTCAGGAAAAAGAGTACATTAAATACAGGATTATTAAGATATGATACACAGGATGTGCCATTTTAGTTACTTTTAAAAATTGGAAATAATATTGATACGTGGGATGGTAGTCTAATGACATGATGGTATATTGCAGGAAGAGTATGCAACGTTCAGGAGAGAGAGTACATTAAATACAGGGTTATTAAAATATGATACACAGGGTGTGCCATTTTAGCTACTTTTTAAAATTGCAAAGAATTTTGGTACGTGGGATGGTAATGACATGATGGTATATTGCAGGAAGACTATGCAACGTTCAGGAGAAAGTGTACATTAAATACAGGGTTATTAGAAAAGAAATATACACTCAATATTTTATAAATGGAAAACTGTTGAGGTTATCAGTAGAGGTAATGCATGTATCCACTGAAGAAGATATCTTTTTGGGGGAGGGTTATTTTACGACGCTGTATCAACATCTAGGTTATTTAGCGTCTGAATGATATGAAGGTGATAATGCCGGTGAAATGAGTCCGGGGTCCAACACCGAAAGTTACCCAGCATTTGCTCGTATTGGGTTGAGGGAAAACCACGGAAAAACCTCAACCAGATAACTTGCCCCGACCGGGATCCGAATCCGGGCCACCTGGTTTCGCAGCCAGACGCGCTGACCGTTACTCCACAGGTGTGGACAAGAAGAAAATATCAAGTTACCTATAACGCGCATAGTTATGTGTGAAGTCATGTCACAAACCAACTCTGGGCTGTACAGTCTCTGGTACGACAGTATGCAAACAGATTAACGTTGTTTTGTAGTCGTTTGGTTAAAAACATCACTTTCTGTCATATTAAATAGGGTACGTTATTGGGCACTTGCCACAGCTCTCGTGATGGGTTGTTTCAAATAATCTAAATCATTAAGCAGTGGGGGACATAAAAGTTGTCCTTCAAAAATCCCCAAAGAAAAAAAATCACAATGTGAGATCGGGGCTCCTTGGTGGTCACCATGCGAGAGCGCGTTTGTTTAGTCGATTTCGTCGTGCTTAATCGATAAACACCTCAACTTCCGGACCAGTTCATATCCCGCGGAGTTATACGCATAAAATGGCCGCCGAAACAAAGTTTTCGAAGCGTGTTTTTCCCACCCGTCTTATCGGCCTTAGGATACGAGCGATTTCTTGGAGGTGCTTACAGCTACTGGACTCCTTTGTCTACACGGTGGTATAGTTTTCGTTTCGGTATGTTTATTTGTTCAAAAGTTATAAACGATTCATTTGTAACATTTTTTTAACATCGTTACTCACCGGTTGAAGATAAAAGAACTATCAAGGCTATGGTGTTTAATATTTAGGCCTACATGCTCTCTGAATAATATATACTAATAATAAATCTGTAGCCGAAATTTTTCTGGTAATTTTCGATTTTCCAAAAATAATTGGTCCTAACATATATAATTAACCACCCTGAAACCGAAAATCGCTTTTTTTTTTTAATTTTTGTTTGTATATCTGTTTGTCTGTCTGTCTGTCTGGATGTTTGTTACCTTTTCACGGGATAATGGCTAAACGGATTTCGATGAAAATTAGAATATAAATTAAGTTCGTTGTAACTTAGATTTTAGGCTATATGGCATTCAAAATACATTATTTAAAAGGGAGGTTATAAGGGGGTCTGAATTAAATAAATCGGAATATCCCGCTTATTAAAAAAAAATATTGATTTTTGTGAAAAATATTACATAACAAAAGTTTCTTTAAAAATCATTTCCGATAAATTTTATTCTTTGAAAAATTTTGATAGGACTGATATTTAATGAGATAAATGAGTTTTAAAATTAAAATAACTGCCATCTAAGGAGGTGTAATGAAATAAAAAACAAATGACTTCGTCTATAAGGGGCCTTGGACAACAACAATCGAAAGCTGTGAAACACCGGTTGAAGATAAAAGAACTATCAAGGCTATGGTGGTTAATATTTAGACGTATATTATACTCTCTGAATAATAACATAATGTTTTTGTATTCTCCTGTACATTTTGTCAGTGAAGTTTGTTTTGAGCCAGTCGGTGACACATTGCCCTCTCCCACCCCGTTATTGTGAAAATAAAGGCCAGGGTCTGATAGACTAGCTGCTTCTGTGTGAGCTTATACGCAATTTGCGAGGGCGAACGGAACGGGTTCTAGCCTCGGGCCTGACCGCCCTGAAAACCGCGTCTACGACAGTCAACTTTCTTTGCACAAGTTTGCTCTGCGGCGTCAGAAAATAGCGTTGTGAAACCTGCGGGAAATTTAGTTCTAAAAAAAGACGCGAAGTGAACTTCTTTTGTTTGCAGAGATAATCCGATGAGCATATTGTTGCCATGGTTTCAGAATAGCAGTGATTCTTCTTTATTTTCACGAGATTTATATTGCGTTTTAATGTATTCAGAATTATTTAATTAAAATGATGTATATTTAAATATAGCCCGCTAGCATTTTGTTGAGATTGAAATAATCTGGCAATAGAAATTTTAGCCATTCTTGCAATCGTCTTAATATAGCTTACAGGACTAATTATGAGAAATTGTCTGCACAAAAGGTACCGTTGTGTGTATGAGAAGGCTGTGTTCCTCAAGACTATTATAAGCTGCCATTAGAGCATAATGTACGAGTATATATACAATCTTGACTGCCATCTTGGTCAGTATACTCCTGAGATTAATAAAAACGCAGAAGGTAGTTCTTTTGTTATAAACTGAACATTCAATGACAAAATATGAACTTACTTCAATACAATATTTTTATGTTACAATTTTATAAAGCAATGACGTAATATCGCTTATTATACTAATTATTTATTTACGTAATTTATTAATGTGCAATACAACTGATTGTAGTCAATAATAGGTGAGCATAAAAACATAATGTACATAATAATATTAAATAACTCCCAAAATTGTAGATATTTTATTAATGGATTAATGTTTTTTGCAATTAAAATATTAAATAATGCAAAATATTTATATTAACTTTTGAAGTTTTAATCATTTCGGATATAGACGACAAAAAAGAAAAGAAAAATTATGTAAAAAGCGACAGGAGTTTCATAGGCTCTCTGTAATTGTCTAAAGCGTTTTTGCTCTCTGTTGGTTGTTATTGTGATATTTAAGACTTGAAGAAACTGGTTCTTATTTATAAGGATTGTGAATATAATTGAGAGAAAGATAAATTTAATGGAGTTTGTGTTGTATTGTTAAATATTATTTTCCCCTTATTTCTTTATTGAATATTACATAATTTTGAGAATACTGATACAAAAAATCTCATTCGTGAAGATTCTATTCGTTTCTTATTCCGTACACCTGGTATCTATGTTTTTTCTTTCATAAAAGGATAACAAGATTGTCGAATCTTACTCGAACATTTTCGCATATTTCCGAAATAGTTCCTAACATGTCTAATTATTTTATGCAATTTTAACTTTATTTTCCACTTAGTCTAACTTCAAAGTTAAGTACATACAGGGACATCATTTTATTTTTACTTCAATTTTTATTGTACCTGTGTTTTTGAATGTACTTCACTCCCACCCCTTCTACTAATAAAGTTCCAACTGTCCTCCACACAGAACCAAGGCCGCATATAGTAAACAGCACTGAGTTAGTGAGTATAGTACGTTCAAGAAATATGTTCGCGTTTTCCAGTGACGAAAGAGCTTTCAATATTGAATCATATTTTCGCACAGGTACTGTCGTCCGTTTGCCTACGTCGCATCCCGATTTTCCCCACTCGCTTCTGCTCGCCCCTCTGTAAAGGCTAGTGGCTGGGCTGTCTTAGCTCTTTTCTGAAAACATTAATTTCTGTTAGGAATTGGACGTCTACGTAATATTATACAACTGTTTAAAATAACTTAAATAAAAGGGGCTCGTTAAGTAATTAACTGTCACGTGATTACTCCTCTTTCTACGATCCTGCGACGTAACCACTTGGACGGACAGTAGATAGCATGTCTGAGTAATTTTATCTTTTCGGATCGAGCAGAAGTGAAGATTGAATTTACAGTACGTAAGGTACTCTTTATAGAGTAGGTACAAAATTATTTCAACATGAGTTACTAGTACGAAGGACGAAACTGGTAATTGGGATTAGGTACAATAGTCTATAGTGCGATAATATGCACAAAAGAACTGAAGTCTGTATCGAAATGAACGGCCACCATTTTCAAAAATGTGTTTAAATATCCATATTATGATTATTTTCAATTTAAGTTCACTCTCTATATTGTATGCTAATGTGCTGCAGACAGTATAATATACACTGCATAATGAATACGTCCACATGGACAGCTCAGTTCGTGAGTAAAAACACTCACTGTTAATACTGTACTGTATTTTGATTAAAGAAAAACCTAATGAAAATTATCAAACTCAAAATCACAATATTTCCTAGTTTACGTAAATGGATGAACTACTTTTCTTCCCTCCTATACCTAGTAAAGTGATTTGTTTGTGTTTTACGCCAGTATCATAGAGCTGCAGTTGTAAAAGGAGGTAGCAAACAGTGTTTCCGGTTCTCAACCGTTAATCCAAAGGTATAGCCAGGTTAATATTAAAATTGTTAGTAAAAATAAAATGATGTCCCTGTATATTGCATCATAAAGCAAACATTAACATGGGGACAGATAAAAAAGTTAATTTATTTCCTTCCACCATGTTAATAATATCAAAACAAGTGCTTACACAAATTTTGGCCACTCGAGTGCAATTACGAGGCGCGTCCAGAAAGTAAGCTTACCTGGGACCGTTTACAGAAAGAAAACACAATTTCATGGAAATATTTATTGGAACATATACAGCAATTGTCGAGCTATTTTTCAACACATTCCCCACTGGAATTGAGTCATTTGTCATACCGTGGGATCAACAGGGAGGTGCAAACGACTGTAACACACCTGGTTTCGGTCCCAGGCGGCAGACTTCTACGACACAGGGATACAAAAGTTGACATCTTATTCCTTCTCGTCGGACCTTCGTACGCATTGTCGCACGCAGTCCCAGGATTGTCTGCTCGATTGTGTATATTCAAAAGCTGTTGAGCGGTGTAAACAGTGTAGCTGGAAGTTGCTGTGAAACAGGTGTTGACTGCGGTCCTTCAGACGAGAGCCCTGCTCGTTTAATGGTCGCTTGTGTTGCCGGCTTCAGAGCAACAGTGGCTCAAAGCGCACGAAAAACGGTGTTAAGCAAGTAAACGGATATGTCGAAGAACTCCGTTCTTCTAACAGAGGGCTGCATACAAAAATATTCATCTGTCAACTGTCTTTGGTGCTAGTATAATTTCTGTAGAGCATTCCACGTTATGAAAAAAGCATTGAGCATATGGGATTATTCCTCCAAATGACTTGTTGCCATAGAAACGCTCACCTACCACAAAGCTTGTACAATGTATATGGCAAGGTTCATAAAACGTGGAATTCTGTACAGAATAATTACTACAAATAATAATCTTTGTAATGACTGATTATAAAATGTATAAAAATACTTGTTTTGCTGAAATGTTTCGACAAGAAATCTCCCAACTATTTTTGGCGACAGAATAATTGTCTCGTTAGCTGACGTAAGAGTCTACAAGACATTTTAATTCAGATTTAAAACGCATCTACAGGATAATTGAAACTGTGACATTATGGGGACCTTTTATGAACCAAGTAGAAACCAGCATGTGAAATGTGGGAGCTTAGATTATATACAGAATCCTTGATACGAGTAGATTCAAATCAAACTAATATTTTTGAATTGAAGTATGATGTTAAAATGTGATTTTCTCCATTCAGTATCGTTTTCAGAGTTTAAAATTGTGTCAAATTAATAATAGTAATAATAATAATAATAATAATAATAATAATAATAATAGTACTTGCTTTTAAGGAACCTGGAGGTTCATTGCCGACCTCACATAAGCCCGCCATCGGTCCCTATCCTGAGAAAGATTAATCCAGTCTCTATCATAATATCCCACCTCCCTGAAATCCATTTTAATATTATCTTCCCATCTACGTCTCGGCCATCCTAAAGGTCTTTTCCCTCCGTCCTTCCAACTAACACTCTATATGCATTTCTGGATTCGCCCATACGTGCTACATGCCCTGCCCATCTCAAACGTCTGGATTTAATGTTCCTAATTATGTCAGGTGAAGAATACAATGCATGCAGAATAATAAATAATAATGATAATAATAATGATAATAATAATAATGATAATAATAATAATAATGATAATAATAATGATAATAATAATATAATAATAATAATGATAATAATGATAATAATAATAATAATAATAATAATAATAATAATAATGATAATGATAATAATAATAATGATAATGATAATAATAATAATGATAATGATAATGATAATGATAATAATGATAATGATAATAATGATAATAATAATGATAATAATAATGATAATAATAATGATAATTGGTTTAATTTATGACATTTTATCAACTGGAACGGTTATCTAGCATCTAAATGAAATGACGATAATGCCAGCGAAATGAGTCCAGGGTTCAATACCGATGTATTTAGTCAGCAATTGCTCTTAAGGGAACAGTTGTGAGAGTTTTAAAACTTCTACAATTTTCAACCAAAACTTACGAATTTTAAAGTACATAAACATGCCTACAATGTTATCATCTGTAGAAAATTTCGTACCATTAGGATTAATAATTTTGAAATTATGTATTTTTTAAATATATTTTATATTGACGTCAATAAAAACAATCCTTGCGACAAAAATGTAAAATTGTTAAATTCGGTTTTTTTTTTTTTTTTTTCAGGATGAAAAGTTACATTTCTTCGGATCAAATGAGTAGCTTAATATCAAAGACGGACATCTGTCGTCTCCATAGTTTTGATCTAGAGGCAATTTTTTGTTTCGCACTGTCTTTGTAATATTTAACACAATTCATTTTATAAATGTAGTGTTAGAGTTTGCATATGGTTTCACTATAACTGGAAAGAGCATGAAAAATTCTATAGAAAACCACTTACTTACTTACTGGCTTTTAAGGAACCCGTAGGTTCATTGCCGCCCTCACATAAGCCCGCCATTGGTCCCTATCCTGAGCAAGATTAATCCATTCTCTACCATCATATCCCACCTCCCTCAAATCCATTTTAATATTATCTTCCCATCTACGTCTCGGCCTCCCCAAAGGTCTTTTTCCCTCCGGCCTCCCAACTAACACTCTGTATGCATTTCTGGATTCGCCCATACGTGCTACATGTCCTGCCCGTCTCAAACGTCTGGATTTTATGTTCTTAATTATGTCAGGTGAAGAATACAATGCGTGCAGCTCTGTGTTGTGTAACTTTCTCCATTCTCCTGTAACTTCATCCCTCTTAGCCTCAAATATTTTCCTAACAACCTTATTCTCAAACACCCTTAATCTCTGTTCCTCTCTCAAAGTGAGAGTCCAAGTTTCACAACCATAAAGAACAACCGGTAATATAACTGTTTTATAAATTCTAACTTTCAGATTTTTTGACAGCAGACTGGATGATAAAAGCTTCTCAACCGAATAATAACAGGCATTTCCCATATTTATTCTGTGTTTAATTTCCTCCCGAGTATCATTTATATTTGTTACTGTTGCTCCAAGATATTTGAATTTTTCCACCTCTTGGAAGGATAAATCTCCAATTTTTATAGTTCCATTTCGTACAATATTCTGGTCACGAGATAGAAAACCACAGCTATCTAAATTTCTATCTGAGGTCAGATGTCCGCGTTTGATATTAAGGTACTCAAATTTCTGCACATTTAAAGGACAAAACTAAAATTCTTTCAATCATTTATTATCACAACACATTCCTCTCTTAAACTGACTGAGCATGTTGGGAATTAAATCAATAACTTTCTCAAAACACGCTGTGAAATGTTTCATATAAAACAGTTTTTATCTCGAGCAAAATTGCATAAAACTTTTTTGTTTGGAATATCTGAAAGAATAGCCTCCTTAAATTAATAACACTACATATAGTTCAACCTGTATACAGCGAAACATTTGAACAACTTCTCGACAGATGAAGGCGGGAAAGACAGTCCCCGTTCCGGACCTTACAGAAAACTGTGGTCGTGTAGCAGTCACTTGTTTCCTGGTGTTGAAGATCGCTTTCACTTCGCTGTTTGCGTAATCATTGCGTACGTAATTAACAGTGATAGGATCTTGGCGCTGATAGCTATGCGGTGCGTACTCACAATTCAGACTTTCAGTGGCGGTTTACTGGAAACAAAACTTGGCATCAAGTGAAATGCAATTGAACGCGAACCAATGTTAATTTTTCGTGCTCCCTCCTCATCTTTCATGATATGCATGAATAACACAGCAAATCTGATATACGAAAACGCTTGGTAGACAGGAATTTGTCCTTATAAACAGATGCTGTCTCATAGCGCCCTCAGAACTTCGCCTAACTGAGATCTTGGAAGACAAAAGACGAAGACTTGGAAACTTTATTAGTCTATCGGTTTGGTTTCCGCACTTAATGTTGTTTTATGTATATGGTTCACTCAAAATGTATCTTGCTCGTCTATTATCACTTTAGTATTGTAGAACTCGCTATTATTAATCAAACTAATGGTCGTACAGGTCTGTACCTCCTCTCGATGCCGAGATATTACTGAGAGAGTCCACGTGGAACGGTTAATTTTATACGCAACTTCGGCGCTCTCTTGCCCGTAGTGAGAGCAGGTAGCGTCATTGGACGTGGTCACACAAGTTACATTGGTTCATGGCCTAAATACTAATAACATTAGCATTCAGCTGTGGCTCATAGTGTCATAGTGAAAATCTGTCATTTTTGTTTCACCACGGATCCCTGAACGAGTGCCAGTACTCGGTGTGAAGGAAAAAACGTAGGCGTATTCTATGTAAAAGATTGTTTTTCTGTTGGAGTCGTAAATATACGTAAAGAATAATTATTATGTAGGCCTATACTAATACTAAATCCGTAGCCAAAATTTTTCTGGTAATTTTCGATTTTCCAAAAATAATTGGTGTTAACATGTATAATTAACCATCCTGAACCCGAAAATCGCTTTTTTGAAGTTTTTGTTTGTATATCTGTCTGTCTGGATGTTTGTTACCTTTTAACGCGATAATGCCTGAACGGATTTCGATGAAAATTGGAACATAAATTAAGTTCGTTGTAACTTAGATTTTAGGCTATATGACATTTATAATACTTTATTTAAAAGGGGGTTATAAGGGGGCCTGAATTAAATAAATCCAAATATCTCGCTTATTATTGAATTTTTTGAGATATGTTACATAACAATAGTTTCTTTAAAAATGATTTTCGATAAGTTTTATTCTTTGCATAATTTTGATAGGACTGATATTTAATGAAATAAATGAGTTTTAAAATTACAATACAATATATTTTCATCGACGCCTCAGATTGTAGCGTTGTTGTTCCTGCAGTAACTCCTATGTGCAAAATATAAAATTTTTGAATAGGAAGAAAAAATATATCTATTCATTCCATGGCAATGGTACATAGGAGATCGTGAATTCTTAAATTTTCGAAAGAAAGAAATAAAATTACATATCACTATATGCTGTATCACTATTTAAGTTATTTGAAGGGTTCCGAACCATAGTGGGCCAAGCGCCATTTACTGACGACGTAGAAAACAAGGGTTAAAATTAAGTTATTACCATAATTCAATGGAAACCTATAACAAGTAATATAAAGTTTACACATTAAAACTAAATGATATGTCAATCTTCATTAAACTATGGTTGCATGTAATAACAAATAAGAAACATGTTAAAGGAATTGTCATTGCACCAAAGAGTGGTCTCTGGACCAAAATGATCGCATTTTAATTATTTAAATACAATTTAAATTAAGTAACATATTAAACGATTTATCCTTCTATCAAACACGAATGTTGCCTGGATCAAACGTCCTATTTTAATTATGTAATTACTTTATATTTATTTCTAACGGGTACAGCGGAGCGCACGGGTACGGCTAGTAACAAAATAAAATTCCGAAGTCTGCAGTTTCAGTTCAGGCCTCTCTTTGGAATAAAGTATTTCCGGGTTTGGCAATTAATTGTTCAGAATTGATATCGATAAAATACTTCATAAACAAAATTTCTAAAATTAGGCATTTTAACATATAAAGGGTGTAAACAATATAAACTACCAACAAATACTAGCGGTAGACTATAAATAACTTAAGAAAAAAGTCAAATATTGTTTTTCTTTAGCTGTCAAAGTTTTCCCAAAAATGTGTTTTGTGAATCTAACTTTTAAAACAATAAGAATAGACAACTGTTATTTATTTCGCCCGATACATATCTGTCTCAGTCGTTTGTTTATACTTATACCCTGATGTATATTGGTATGTATTGGAAGTAAGGTCATTGTCAATGGAATTCACGTTCAGTCGAAATATAAACAGATATTACAGTACCATCGATTTAAAAAAAAACATGGTATTTTACAAATTAAAAATAAAATTATAAGATATAATTAAATTCACTAGATATTTTGTTCAGTAGACCGATATGTACTGTCTATATAATTTTGGTAGCTTATATTATATACACCCTATAAAATTATGTTAAGAAATTCACTATTATGGGGAGGCGTATTAAAAGTAACAGTTTTAACTATTGTATGATTTGGCTAACGCTAAGGGGCCTACATTTCGTGTTAAAAATACAAACAATTTTCAACTGTTCAAAAGAGTTAACAAGCGATGAAAGGCTTTCGTTTAGTATTAAAAATAAACAACTTTCAACTGTTCATATAGTTGATGAACGATACAAGACTTACATTTAATATTAAAAACAAAGGCAACTTTCAACTGTTCAAAGAGTTGCCAAGCGATGTAAGTCTCTGATTTAGTATTAAAAATAAACTACTTTCAACTGTTCATACAGTTGATGAACGATACAAGACTTACATTTAATGTTAAAAAAAAAGGCAACTTTCAATTGTTCAAAGAGGTGGAAAGCGATGCAAGACCTACGTTTAGCGTTAAAAATAAACAACTTTCAACTGTTCCAAGAGTTGTCAAGTGATGCAAAGCTCTCATTTAGTTTTAAAATAAAAAAAAACTTTCAACTGTTCAAACAGTTGGTAAACGATACAAGACCTATTTTAATGTTAAAAATAAGCGACTTTCAACTATTTAGAGAGTTGGCAAGCGATGCAAAGCTCACATTTAGTGTTAAAAATAAACGACTTTCAACCGTTCAAAGAGTTGCCAAGCGATACAAGACCTACATTTAATGTTGAAAGTAAAGAATTTTTGAGTGATGAAAGATTTGACGAATGTTGCAACGATTGTATTAAATTACGCTAAATTGTAATAATATTGTAAAGTTTCTCTACTTGCAGATTCTTTAATTTCTTCAGGTTTGTTTTCAATTGTTTCTGGAGCATTATTCTTAAAAAAAAAAAAATTAACACGAAACGTTTTCCAGTAGTGTATAACTAACAAAAAACTTTCATTTGTTTAAACAGTTGACAGACGATACATGGGCTATTTTTAACAATGAATGTATGAAAAGGATGCATAATTTACGTGTTAAAAGTGATCTGATGTACTACACTCTGTCTAGGGACCTCATCTGATAAAACCTTGCTCACTAAGTAAAGTTACACTTTTCTTCTAACACTTGTGTTATAAATAGTGTTTCTCTTGAACGATTTATTTTTATAGCGACAAGTAATACAGATCACTGACACATTTCAACGTTTCAATAAATTATAAATACTAATTTTCTTATTTGTAAATGTAATATTACCTTTTGATTAATGTAAAATTGGCTAGAGCATGTGGATTTGTGTAATAGTAATATGCGTTACAAGAGCGGTATGTTGAAGTTTTCATGTTCGAGGAAAAGTTTGAAAAAGCGAAACGTAGTTGAGCTTTTTTAATTTCCGAGAATTGAAAGAAAACATTCCGCTCGTGTATCGTACATTATTTTGTGCGAAGATCGTTTATTACATACCTGAAAGAGGAATTTCTAATTAGTTGCAATGAAATCTCCATCTTGGTTTCTGTTCAATGACGGCAAATTTGCAAAACAAAAATATCTATCTTCAACATTGTTGCTTTAAAATGTTTTCTGTGTTTACTATACTCCAGCAGGCCGTGATATATGTCTGTCTTTTTTTTTCCTCTAGTCTATGATGAGTATGGAATCTTGCTGATTTTTTCACGGCTTCCTTAATGTTACTTGCATCACGAATGCAGTAACTTTAGTGGAGTTGTAGAGTTTACTAATTTTTGCAAATATTTAAAAACAATAATTAACAGTGCAATTTAGGTGAAATTGCAGTGGTAAGTTTCCAATTTATAATTATTACTATATTGAACGTCTCTAAAAATAATATGTTAAAAGCCTAAAGCAGTAAAATCATTATGTCATTTAAGCGGTAAGAAGAGGGAAATTGTTATGTGTGTTAGGTTGGGAATACTGAATGTGGAATTTTAGACTTTCCGCGGATTGGTTTTGTGCGGAAATCAAGCAAATACGCACGATCTCGCACAAAATATTTAGTTATTTACAGGTCATAGTTTCCATTTGTCATGAAATTTCAGCCTGGTAACTATGGCAACGTCTCGGTTGACAGTTTACATTACATATGTAGGGCAGTTGAGAATATCTGCAGGGACTTGTAGTTTCTGTTGAGTGAAGCAGAAGTAAGGTAAAAAATATGAAATCCATAATACGTTAATAGACTAGAGTGAATCTGGGCGTGAAAATTTTAATAAATAAATTTGTGAAAGGAAAAAGGAATATTTATCTAACGCCGTCGTCTTTTGTCACCAGCTGAATGAACAGACTGTACCCGTATCTGCACGGCGGTACGGTCCTGATGTCAAAACTCGAGAAACTAGAGGAATTGTCAATCCTGTTCAGCACCAAACGCGCCGATACATTAGAATGTCGGTTGAATGCCTTGCCGGCGAGCGGAAACGTGATAGCGCTCTGCACGAAGTGCGGAAATGGAAAACAGCGTCTTTCAATTAAATCGCTACACAAGTCTGCCTTCTTTTGTCTTGGAGTGATAACAGCTGAACTGGAACGGTTGCCCATAGAGACCAACTCTTCAGATATGAACAAAAACGCATCGCAGCACAAGGTGTGACGCGGATCGCCCACAATTGACTGTATTTCAGCATTGAGTACTTGGAAACTAATCTTGCTGGGACGTAACAGAGCTGACTATCAATAGGCTGCAAGTTGAGCTGTAATACACGCAAATGATCCCGTCAATGTAGGCAAACAGATGGTGAATTTTAGGCCTACCCTTTCTTAAGAGATTTATTCTGTACGTGCATTATTTTCATATTATTCGCCCCACTTTCAGATACTTCATCTTGTTTTAATAATATTAATGATGATGATGATAATAATAATAATAATAATAATAATAATAATAATAATAATCCTGTTCCAAAATGTTTAATTCTCAACCAGACAACTTTCGCGACCATAAATAAAAATTTTCCTTTCCAAATTCACTGAAACACTTCTTAGAGAAAATATCTGGACGAGTACTTCAAGAAAGATGTACAAACCGATGTCTAAATACACTCCTGGCCTTACACATTTATTTTTATTGCTACTGAATTCACATATGTTCCCTTTAGTCTCATTTACTTATTCCTAATTTTATAATTGTTTTGCAGCACGTGTGAGTGAAACCTTTGAACGGGTTACATCAGCTGCTTGTCTATGCGAATGACGTGAACATGTTAGGAGAAAATCCACAAACGATTAGGGAAAACACGGGAATTTTACTGGAAGCAAGTAAAGAGATAGGTTTGGAAGTAAATCCCGAAAAGACAAAAGTATATGATTATGACTCGTGACCAGAATATTGTACGAAATGGAAATATAAAAATTGGAAATTTATCCTTTGAAGAGGTGGAGAAGTTCAAATATCTTGGAGCAACAGTAACAAATATAAATGACACTCGGGAGGAAATTAAACGCAGAATAAATATGGGAAATGCCTGTTATTATTCGGTTGAGAAGCTTTTATCATCCAGTTTGCTGTCAAAAAATGTGAGAGTTAGAATTTATAAAACAGTTATATTACCGGTTGTTCTTTATGGTTGTGAAACTTGGACTCTCACTTTGAGAGAGGAACATAGGTTGAGGTTGTTTGAGAATAAGGTGCTTAGGAAAATATTTGGGGCTAAGAGGGATGAAGTTACAGGAGAATGAAGAAAGTTACACAACACAGAACTGCACGCATTGTATTCTTCACCTGACATAATTACGAACATTAAATCCAGGCGTTTGAGATGGGCAGGGCATGTAGCACGTATGGGCGAATCCAGAAATGCATATAGAGTGTTAGTTGGGAGGCCAGAGGGAAAAAGACCTTGAGGGAGGCCGAGACGTAGATGGGAGGATAATATTAAAATGGATCTGAGGGAGGTGGGATATGATGATAGAGAATGGATTAATCTTGCTCAGGATAGGGACCAATGGCGGGCTTATGTGAGGGCGGCAATGAACCTCCGGGTTCCTTAAAAGCCAGTAAGTATGTTAGTTAAGAAAACCCTTATATACTTGTATATATTTTATTGTTTTATGTAATTGTTTACTGTAAAAACTATGTAGAAGCAAGGAACTTATTTTACTCAAGTATTTCTTAGACACGCATATTTTGACGTTTTAACTTATGTCTATTTCTATATACGTCACTGTAAATTATTGTACCTTGTAAATAAAAATTCCTCAAAATGTGCATTTTGTGGCTAGATAATTAAAAACAAAGCAACACAGCGTCTTTAAGCATATAAAGAGCAAACAATTTATTCCATATAAATAATTTATTACGCTTGTAGAAAATGGTGTAAAAATTATTTTTATATCCAACGTAAATTACGTGTAATTTACGTGAACTATATAAAAGTTACGAGGCCAACTGTCCATCTTAAATCTGTTGTGTGAAGAGGCCGACGTCCTGTCTGCGTTTCCATGGCGACCGTCTTCTCCTCGTGTTTCAGCTGTTCATCAGATTTACTAAACTGCTGTTAAACAAGACACGGTCGGTTGCGGTTCGTGAGCTCGGTTCACACTGGTGAGTGTCCGGCAGCAAAATAAAGACCACTGGATTTTATTTATATATATTTTTTTGTCGTATCTATATTCGAAGTCTGGTGTTGAAGTCTCCTTCCGAAACAATTTTAAGTTGTAGTCTGTATTTATAGATACATTATTTCACCATATCTTCAGTTGGACTTGTAAAACTAGGAAAGGCATAACTGAAGTGTGGTGAGTTAATCCCTTGATCTGATGCTGCGCTTGAGTTCGAACCCAATTCGGGTTGATTCTTAGCTTGGGTTTTTTCGCGCTAAATACAGGGATATCATTTTATTTTTACTTCAATTTTTATTGTAAATGAGTTTTTGAATGTACTTCACTCCCACCCCTTCTACTAGTAAACTTACAACCGTCCACCACACAGAACCAAGGCTGCGTATGCAGTCACAGTCGCCTTACGGTCATAGTAAGCAGTACTGAGTTAGTGAGTATAGTACGTTCCAGAAATATGTTCGAGTTCTCCAGTGACGAAAGAGCTTTCAATATTGAATCATATTTTCGGACAGACATTGTCGTTCTGTTTGCCTACGTCGCATCCCGATTTCGTCCACCCGTTTGTGCTCGCCCATTTGGACTGTCTTTGCTCTTATTTGGAAACATGAATTTCTGTTAGGAATTGGACGTCTACGTAATATTATACAACTGTTTAAAATAACTTAAATAAAAGGACCTCGTTAAGAAATTAACTGTCACGTGATTTCCCCCCTTTCTACGACCCTGCGACAGAACCACTTGGACGGACAGTAGATAGCATGTCTGAGTAATTTTATCTTCTCGGATCGGGCAGAAGTGAAGATTGAATTTACAGTACGTAAGGTACTCTTTTATAGAGTAGGTACAGAATTATTTCAACATGAGTTACTAGTACGAAGGACGAAACTGGTAATTGGAATTAGGTACAATAGTCTATAGTGCGGTAATATGCACAAAAGAACTGAAGCCTGTATCGAAATGAACGGCCACCATTTTAAAAAATGTTTTTAAATATCCATATTATGATTATTTTTCAATTTAACTTCATTCTCTATATTGTACGCTAATGTGCTGTAGACAGTATAATATACACTGCATAATGAATACGTCCACATGGACAGCTCAGTTCGTGAGTAAAAACACTTATTGTTAATACTGTACTGTATTTTGATTAAACAAATCCTAATGAAAATTAACAAACTCAAAATCGCAATATTTCCTAGTTTACGTAAATGGATGAACTACTTTTCTTCCCTCCTATACCTAGTAAAGTCATTTGTTTGTATTTTACGCCAGTATCATCGAACTCCAGTCGTGGAAGGGGGTAGCAACGGTGTTTCCGGTTCTCAACCCTTAATCCAAAGGTATAGTCAGGTTAATATTAGAAATGTTAGTAAAATAAAATGATGTCCTTGTGTAAGGTGAATGTCAGGTTATCTCGATGGGAATGCTTCGTCTTATTTCGCCGTCACTAATTTGTTAAATAACTATGTTGGCCTATATACTAGTTTTCCTTGTGTTCCCCATTTTCAATAATGATAAATTACCAGTCTTGTGTTGTACTAGGTATACAATGCGTTCAAATTAGAAGAGAACCGCATATGAAGATTACATAACATAACTTTGTGTGTATTTTCTTTGTAGTAGTAATGTACAGGGTGAACCGAAAGTAATGTGATTCGTTTTAGGGGGTCATTCTTTGAGATATTTCAAGCAAAAAATTGAATACAGTTTTGCTCGATTTTCCTTCCTTTTTGGGTGTACAAACGACTCTTTTTCAGAACTTACTGCTGCTTCATTGGACGAAAACTTCTCTAATAGTAAATGAATAATGAATTTTGATGCTTATTTTGGTGATTCATATCTCCATAACAGGGCAGCGTTAAAACCAGTTACCGTATGAGATTTACATGAAACTATTTTGTATATTATAGAAGCTTTACGAAATGTTAGACTTATTTTTAATGTAATCAAACATTATTATACGTAGCCAAATTGGTGAATTAATAAATGCGATGAATATAAAGATAGAAATAGTTAATTCAACACAGTCTAATTCTAAAGTACTTAACTGTGGTATTAATTTCCAAATGAATCCAATTCTCTGTAATTACATATTATTATTCATTACAATTTCAAACAACTCATTGGCGTCATATTGATGTGTGAATCGTTTCGACTATCAATTGCATTGTTGTCTGCAGACTAGGCCTCCTGGAATGAGGAAGCGATTATGAAGTAGTTAACGAGAAGGCTCCGCCTTGTTAAATTTAAATGCGGGGAGTATGAAGACAGAAATGAAAAGAAATATCAGACTTTTATTTCAAATCCCAAACATCCTTACAATCCCAGCCATGCTCACAATAACAATCGTGAACAGGATCCTAAATTTTATTTATTTTTGTAGGTTATTTTGCGACGCTTTATCAACAGCTTAGGTTATTTAGCGTCTGAATGAGATGAAGGTGATAATGCCGGTGAAATGAGTCCGGGGTCCAGCACCGAAAGTTACCCAGCATTTGCTCGTATTGGGTTGAGGGAAAACCCCGGAAAAAACCTCAACCAGGTAACTTGCCCCTAAATGTTTCACGGAATTACAGGGGTTCGATGAATCCCCTCTCACTTTTTGTGGTGGTGTAGGAAGGACAATAAACCCTCTACTTAATCCCAGCCGGTAGACTATCTAATATTATCACAATTCAATTTTTTATCTGATAAAATTGCTTTAAATAGTAATCTGCGTTACAAGAGCGGTATGTTGAAGTTTTCATGTTCGAGAAAAAGTTTTAAAAAGCGAAACGTAGTTGAGCTTTTTTAATTTCCGAGAATTTAAAGAAAACATACCACTCGTGTATCGTACATTATTTTGTGCGAAGATCGTTTATTACATACCTGAAAGAGGAATTTCTAATTAGTTGCAATGAAATCTCCATCTTCGTTTCTGTTCAATGACGGCAAATTTGCAAAACAAAAATATCTATCTTCAACATTGTTGCTTTAAAATGTTTTCTGTGTTTACTATACTCCAGCAGGCCGTGATTTACGTCTGTCTTTTTTTTTTCCCCAAGTCTATGATGAATCTGGAATCTTGTTGATTTTTTCACGGTTTCCTTAATATTACTTGCATCACGAATGCAGTAACTTTAGTGGAGTTGTAAAGTTTACAATTTTTTTGCAAATATTTAAAAACAATAATTAACAGTGCAATTTAGGTGAAATTGCAGTGGTAAGTTTCCAATTTATAATTATTACTATATTGAACGTCTCTAAAAATAATATGTTAAAAGCCTAAAGCAGTAAAATCAATATGTCACTTAAGCGGTAAGAAGAGGGAAATTGTTATGTGTGTTAGGTTGGGAATACTGAATGTGGAATTTTAGACATTCCGCGGATTGGTTTTGTGCGAAATCAAGCAAATACGCACAATCTCGCACAAAAATTATTTACAGTACAATGTAGAATCGGCTAAGCTTTTTGTTACCAAACATGGAGTGAATTTGTGTTGTGAATCGCGCTCAGTGGGTGGAGCTGCTGCGAGGAGTGTGACGTCACAAGCTGGCTTCCTGTCGACACGTCTCCATTTATAAGTCGTGACCCGGAGGTCGCCGGATCGAGGTGGTTCAGGTACACCATCCGGAAATACTGATATCACAACAGACTGGAGTGGCGGAACAAAGCCCACGCCTGTACATATTTCACGAGTGGAGGCAGTCTGTACGACTCTTGTCTGAATTCAGCGTTTTGAATCATACATAATTCGCCGTGGGTAAGGCAGGAGTGGTTCTGGTCTGCCCATTACACAATTATCACATTACTTCCACGTCGTTTAAAGCAACCGTGGTCCAGCTAGATCGCGTTAATGCTTCTCATATTCTCTGTATATAAGCCTATAAAACTGCCGTACAAATCCCTCATAGCTGGTCATTGCCCTCATCGTTGAAATCTTCCTGAACGATATAGAAACCAGGACATTTCATCCCAGCACTAAATATGTGTTTTACCACGATTAAAATATGACAGTTTAAAGAGCCGTTGTCATGGAGATAATGCATGGTTCCTTGCTATACGTTTACGCGTTTTTCAACTGTTCACTTCGACGTGCTATCAACGATTTTTCCATATGAAATTAATTTTGTGCGAGATCGTGCGTATTTGCTTGGTTTCCGCACAAAACCAATCCGCGGAAAGTCTAAAATTCCACATTCAGTATTCCCAACCTAACACACATAACAATTTCCCTCTTCTTACCGCTTAAGTGACATATTGATTTTACTGCTTTAGGCTTTTAACATATTATTTTTTGAGACGTTCAATATAGTAACAATTATAAATTGGAAACTTACCACTGCAATTTCACCTAAATTGCAATGTTAATTATTGTTTTTAAATATTTGCAAAAATTAAGTAAACTCTACAACTCCACTAAAGTTACTGCATTCGTGATGCAAGTAACATTAAGGAAGCCGTGAAAAAATCAACAAGATTCCATAGACTGGGGGAAAAAAAGACAGACGTATATCACGGCCTGCTGTAGTATAGTAAACACAGAAAACATTTTAAAGCAACAATGTTGAAGATAGATATTTTTGTTTTGCAAATTTTCCGTCATTGAACAGAAACCAAGATGGAGATTTCATTGCAACTAATTAGAAAGTCCTCTTCAGGTATTTAATAAACGATCTTCGCACAAAATGATGTACGATACACGAGTGGTATGTTTTCTTTCAATTCTCGGAAATTAAAAAAGGTCAACTACGTTTCGCTTTTTCAAACTTTTCCTCGAACATGAAAACTTCAACATACCGCTCTTGTAACGCATATTACTATTATGCATGATCGTGTTTTTATTATATTTTACAGCTATTGTTGTTAGGCCTTTTAAGTTAGAATTCCCACACAGAAACGTGTTACTATGGAAACCATTCTTCATAACATAAAACTATACTGAAATAGACCCATTACAGAGCACTTATTTTTACTTGGTTACCAGTGCAGTGCAGTTTTGTGAAGGTTTTGGAATAATATGGCCCTAAATTTTCAATGCAGTATATATATTGTATTTGCAATTTTAACTCCCTCTGCTCGTTTTTTTTTAGACTTTTTCCTCGTTTTTGTAAAAAGCACTTCCCAACTTGTATCTAAATATACTATTCATAGACTGTTACTCGAAAGGCATAACTTTAATATTGTATTGTGAAACCGAATAAAAAATTAAATATCGCTTTCAACATTTAAAAAATTGACTCATATAAATTGAATTAATTTTATTCGTGCCCTTCGTTTATTGATATTATCTGTGTGGTCACAGTGGATAGGCTAAGTAATTTCACAAAGTTACATTTGTTGGGATCAAATTTCTGCACATTTAAAGGCCAAAACTAAAATTCTTTCAGTCATTCATTATCATAATACACTGCTCTGTTATTGGGAATTAAATCAATGGCTTTCCCAAAACACGCTATGCAATGTTTCATATAAAATAATTTTTATCTCGTAAAGGAAGCAAAAACGAGGAAAATTGTATTAAACTTTTTCATTTGAAATATCTCAAAGAATGCTTCTTGTCTATGCGGATGACGTGAATATGTCAGCAGAAAATCCACAAACGATTAGAGAAAACGCGGAAATTTTACTTGAAGCAAGTAAATAGATAGGGTTGGAAGTAAATCCCGAAAAGACAAAGCATATGATTATGTCTCGTGACCAGAATATTGTACGAAATGGAACTATAAAAATTGGAGATTTATCCTTCGAAGAGGTGGAAAAATTCAAATGTCTTGGAGCAACAGTAACAAATATAAATTACACTCGGGAGGAAATTAAATGCAGAATAAATATGGGAAATGCCTGTTATTATTCGGTTGAGAAGCTTTTGTCATCTAGTCTGCTGTCAAAAAATCTGAAAGTCAGAATTTATAAAAACAGTTATATTACCGGTTGTTCTGTGATGGTTGTGAAACTTGGACTCTCACTTTGAGAGAGGAAGCGAGATTGAGGGTTTTTGAGAATAATGTTCTTAGGAAAATATTTGGGGCTAAGCGGGATGAAGTTACAGGAGAATGGAGAAAGTTACACAACGCAGAACTGCACGCATTGTATTCTTCACCTGACATAATTAGGAACATTAAATCCAGACGTTTGAAATGGGCAGGGCATGTAGCACGTATGGGCGAATCCACAAATGCATATAGATTATTAGTTTGGAGGCCGGAGGGAAAAAGACCTTTGGGGAGGCCGAGACGTAGGTGGGAAGATAATATTAAAATGGATCTGAGGGAGGTGGGATATGATGGTAGAGACTGGATTAATCTTGCTCAGGATAGGGACCAATGGCAGGCTTATGTGAGGGCGGCAATGAACCTCCGGGTTCCTTAAAAGCCAGTAAGTAAGTATATCTCAAAGAATAACCCCCTGAAATTAATGACATTACTTACGGTTCAATATATATAGTCCATTGGTAAGGCCCTTAACTTGCCGTTTTTGGTCTCATCTCTACAAGCGTGCTTATGGATGTCACTAGTGCCGAAATGTGTAGACCACTTAGTTCGTAAGACAGTATTCAGGGTGCACTACAGGCGGTATTAAGCATTTGTTAAAACATTGAGTGGTTTTAAAACAGTTTTTTTTATTAAGGAAGTGATGCCTTGTTTTACTGTGTTTTAAAATGTCTTAGGTTGTGTAACTGTCTAGAGGATTATTGAGTGTACAAAGATGATAAAACAGAAATGTGGAGGGTTGTTGAATGCTGGAATCATAATTAGCTGAAGTGTGTGGCGTTTTTCTCTTGTCGATTACGTTTCCCAGGTAACTAAAAACAAGAGAGTCACTTTTATTAAGAGAAGTTGTTGCTGCTGTGTTCTTCTGACATAGGATTACAATTTTGTTAGCAGAAGAGCGCGTGTCTCACTTGTCTCTTCGAGTCCTGAAGTACTGGTACTACATTTTAAACAGAATCTCTATTTCTAGTTTGCTAATGCTTCACGTTTGCAGTCTCACATTGCTATACGCATGCTTGGACATTAACTTGAAAACAGGAATTAGAAAGCACCAAACCAAAACGCAAGATATGCTGTCACCATGACAACAACAAAAAATCTGAAGCACACTGACACTCATTGGCTTAGCAATGTACGTCACATCCTCTCCGCTCCGGCGCATCCAGAGTAGAGACATCCGGTGGCGCAAACGCTCTTTCCGGGCTCTAGAAATGCTGTTCGTGCCTTGGCTCTGTTGCTAGGGTATTGTGAAATAGAAGAATTTGAACTACTGTACCACTTAACCCCATGTTTCTTTTTCGGGTATCTCATTTCCGATATTATCGGATGCATATCTTTACTAACAATAAATCTGTAGCCGAAATTTTTCTGGTAATTTTCGATTTTCCAAAAATAATTGGTCCTAACATATAAAATTAACCACCCTGAAACCGAAAATCGCTTTTTGAAATTTTTGTTTGTATGTCTGTCTGTCTGTATGTATGTTTGTTACCTTTTCACGCGATAATGGCTGAACGGATTACGATGAAAATTGGAGTATAAATTATGTTCGTTGTAACTTAGATTTTAGGCTATATGACATTCAAAATACTTTATTTAAAAGGGGGTTATAAGGGGGCCTGAATTAAATAAATCGAAATATCTCGCTTATTATTGATTTTTGTGAAAAATGTTACATAACTAAAGTTTCTTTAAAAATAATTTGCGATAAGTTTTATTCCTTGAAAAATTTTGATAGGACTGATATTTAATGCGATAAATGAGTTTTAAAATTAAAATAACTGCCATCTAAGGCCGTATAATGAAATAAAAAACAAATTACTTCGTATATAAGGGGCCTTGGACAGCAACAATCGAAAGCTATGAAAGATAGCCTACAGAGAATGTTTCTGTATTTGTATGAAGTAATATCAGAAGCTAAATTAACCGATTTGTATAATTAATTATTATTTCACCATTGGAAAGTGTAGTTTCTCTAGATGGACATAATGCTATAATGTTATTACAGTAACTCCTGATATAGCATAATGTAATATAATATAATATAATATAATATAACATAATATAATATAATATAATATAATATAATATAATATAATATAATATAATATAATATAATATAATATAATATAATATAATATAATATAATATAATTTAAGTTATTTAAAGGGTTCACAAGCATGGTGGGCCAAGCGCCATTTACTGAATACGTAGAAAAGAAGGGTTAAAATTAAGTTATTACCATAATTCAATGGAAACTATGGTTGCATGTAATAAAAATTAAGAAACATGTTAAAGGAATTGTCATTGCACCAAATGAGTGTCTCTGGACCAAAATGATCGCATTTTAATTATTTGGATGCAATTTAAATTAAGTAACATATTAAACGATTTATCCTTCTATCAAACACGAATGTTCCCTGGATCAAATGCCCTATTTTCATTATGTAATTACTTTATATTTATTTCTAACGGGTGCAGCGGAGCGCACGGGTACGGCTAGTTACCAAGTAGAACTAGAGTTTTTATTCCTGACAATTTTCAAAATAAATACAAGGCTCTCATTTCAAAACTTTCCAGGGTAATAGAAATATTTCAATCCAATTCTATTAAAAAATGCGTTGCCAGGCGACGATAGAAAACAAAATACGAAACAAATATGAATGAGATGTACAAACAATTGAATATTGTTTCACATTTAAGTACCTACCAAAATATACGGGTATCATGTGAAATTGCGCTTAGGTACCGGTTCGAATCCCGGTTGCGATTACTGTCTAGTATATACAGTCGCGAAGTTCAATATGTAGTAAATATTCAAACATTAGGTAGTTGCTCACCACTAGGATCGCTAATATCGCCTCATTACAGGCAATGCAAAATAGTACCGTCACAGTCTATTGTTTCTAGCACCCTCAAAACTCAAGCTTCGTGACTGTATATAGTAGACTGTGATATAACCTGATTTCTTTTCCGACGTTTCGCCAAACTGTAAGGTGATTGTCAGATAATCTATGGCTACTTTTTGATCCGACTTCACCAAAGTACCATCTTGCTATCACAAATTTCTCCTACAATAGATAACCTTGTGGCTGATATAGCGTCGTTAAATAGGTGAGCATAATAATGGAAGTGCACAGTTTTACGACGTAGACAGGAGCTGGTGATCACACAGTAAAACAGCAGGGCTGCCAATCAGCAGGAAGATAACGCAGGGCTATCTGGTCGGCAATCTGCGGCACAGTGAGTTGTAAAGCCTTTATGAACGGACTGCGTTGATGTCTTGGGCAACTGATCTGAATAAAGCATTTCAACCGAACCACGCCAAGTGAAACGGGACACAAATCGCAGAGATGACGCATATTATTATTATTATTATTATTATTATTATTATTGTTATTATTATTATTGTTATTATTATTGTTATTATTATTATTATTGTTATTATTGTTATTATTATTATTGTTATTATTATTATTGTTATTATTGTTGTTATTATTATTGTTGTTATTATTATTGTTATTATTATTATTATTATTATTATTATTATTATTATTGTTATTATTATTATTGTTATTATTATTATTGTTATTATTATTGTTATTATTATTATTATTGTTATTATTGTTGTTATTATTATTGTTGTTTATTATTGTTATTATTGTTATTATTATTATTGTTATTATTGTTGTTATTATTATTGTTATTATTATTATTATTATTATTATTATTATTATTGTTGTTATTATTATTATTGTTATTATTATTGTTATTATTATTATTATTGTTATTATTATTGTTATTGTTATTATTGTTATTATTATTATTATTATTATTGTTATTATTGTTGTTATTGTTATTATTGTTATTATTATTATTGTTATTATTATTATGGTTATTATTGTTATTATTATTATTGTTATTATTATTGTTATTATTATTGTTATTATTATTATTATTATTGTTATTATTATTGTTATTATTATTGTTATTATTATTATGGTTAATATTGTTATTATTATTATTATTATTATTATTATTATTATTATTATTATTGTTATTCTTATTCTTATTGTTATTATTATTATTGTTATTATTGTTGTTATTATTATTGTTGTTATTATTATTGTTATTATTTTTATGGTTAATATTGTTATTATTGTTATTATTATTATTATTATTATTATTATTATTATTATTATTATTATTGTTATTATTATTATTGTTATTATTATTGTTATTATTATTGTTGTTATTATTATTATTGTTATTATTATTGTTATTATTGTTGTTATTGTTATTATTGTTATTATTATTATTGTTATTATTGTTATTATTATTATTGTTATTATTATTATTGTTATTATTATTGTTATTATTGTTATTATTATTATTGTTATTATTATTATTATTATTGTTATTATTGTTATTGTTATTATTGTTATTATTAGTATTGTTATTATTAGTATTGCTATTATTAGTATTGTTATTATTAGTATTGTTATTATTAGTATTGCTATTATTAGTATTGTTATTATTATTATTGTTATTATTGTTGTTATTATTATTGTTATTATTATTGTTATTATTGTTACTATTGTTATTATTATTATTGTTATTATTGTTGTTATTATTATTGTTATTATTGTTATTATTATTATTGTTATTATTGTTATTATTATTATTGTTATTATTGTTATTATTGTTATTATTATTGTTATTATTATTATTGTTATTGTTATTATTATTGTTATTATTGTTATTATTATTATTGTTATTATTATAATTATTATTATTATTATTATTATTATTATTATTGTTATTATTATAATTATAATAATAATAATAATAATTATTATTATTATTATTATTATTATTATTATTATTTGTCGATTAGGAAAACACGGGAATTTTACTTGAATCAAGTAAAGAGATAGGTTTGAAAGTAAATCCCGAAAAGACAAAGTATATGATTATGTATATTGTACGAAATGGAAATATAAAAATTGGAAATTTGTCTTTTGAAGGGGTGGAAAAATTGAAATATCTTGGAGCAACAGTAACAAATATAAATGATACTCGGGAGGAAATTAAAAACAGAATAAATATGGGAAATGCCTGTTATTATTCGGTTGAGAAGCTTTTATCATCCAGTCTGCTGTCAAAAAATCTTAAAGTTTGGAATTTATAAAACAGTTATATTACCGGTTGTTCTTTATGGTTGTGAAACTTGGACTCTCACTCTGAGAGAGGAACATAGGTTAAGGCTGCTTGAGAATAAGGTGCTTAGGAAAATATTTGGGGCTAAGAGGGATGAAGTTACAGGAGAATGGAGAAAGTTACACAACACAGAACTGCACGCATTGTATTCTTCTGCAAACAATTCGAATAGAAGCCATATTTATCAAGGATATTGAGTTGTTAGTGTCAAAAGATTCACTAACAATACCTGAATTCATTAATATTCCTTATAACTTATTAATGTTCTGCCTTCCTGTAGTCTTTTCTGGATTTGCAAGTGAATGTATTTAAATTTTTAGTGTTTCATATTTTCAGTTTTTTTTTTTTTTTTTATTTGTAAGTCTTATAATGTAATCACATGTATAGAAGACTCTGTGTTTGGTAGCCTCCGATTGGAGGAAGCAAGAATAAAATTTGTTTCATATATGTAGGCAAATACCTTATTTGATGTAGGTTTATAGGGGCCTTGGATGCTATCAATTTTGTTACCGGTACTTAAAGAAGTAGGCTACGTAGAAGAGTAATTTATTAAATTGACCAAAGCGAGTTAGTTCAGGAAATTCTTTCACTGCCCGAAAATTACTGTTTTAATGTGCAGCAAATGCTGCAAACTAAGTTCATTAGACGTTCAAATAAACATTTTTCAGATTTATTTTCAATGAAGAATATCAGATATATTTTTGAAAGTTATTTGCTTCCATATTAATGAAACATACTCCCTATGAATGGTTTTCTATGCCAAATACTTTCTCTTGAATCTATACACCTTCACTTTTTCAGTTTGAAAGCGAAAACGCAAGCAACAATGTCAGGACGATCAGTCGGTTCTTTATGTGGGAGTAAAGCAATAGCTATTTCAGGTCATTGTGGATTGTAGGTGAAAGTTAAAAAAAGCCAGGTTTTCCATGCTTTGGAACAATATACATAGTATCTTGGTATAGCTGCTGCATGTAGAGCTTGAAATGTAGAGGGTAAAATCATTTTATCCTGCTAAGAGATCTTGCGGAAATGATCGGGAGACTACAAAATCTTGTAGGCCTCTTATTTTATCAGTAAGTAATACCTTTTGGTCTTTCCTTTCTAATTTTTGCTCTCTCTCGAGCCAATACTGAAGAGAATGACGCATATCAATATATGAAAAAGACCCAACCCCACTTGATTAACTATAAAAATATTTGATTTTTAATAATAATATTATTATCTTATGTAAGTTTTATAGTTTTCAGTAACATATACTATATATACTATATAGCCGCCACTCAGTAAATTATAGAAATCAAGATCTAATTTAAGATATTCTCTACATCTACTTATATAACCCCAAAACGTTTCACTTTCATATCATCAATATGTATAATTAATGAAAAATAGTCACATCATGGCATTAACTACAATAATATTTCGTTTCTAATGGTAATAATGTCATCAAACCACCTCAAGTTTTGTAGTTTTTAATATCCAATACACAGCTGTACTCAGAAAATTACACACCCCAGAATCAGACCTGTAAATTATTTTTAGCAAGTCTTGACGTTTTTAATAACCAATTTAATTTGAGCTCTAAATATGTCAGCATTCTTGCAGATCATAGCCTTCGTGTAATATTGTTTACTGTAGTGTGTTTTGTTTTATTCTGAAATGCAATTAGTTATTGACGACAGATGGATTTTAGAAAATAGGAAAATTATGTCCAAAAATTGACATTTCACTGAATACTATTTTTCTGGAAAACTTTGGGTTCCAAGATTCAAAATGAGGGGTCATTTATTAAAATCCGTTCAGCCGTTTTCCCGTAATTTCCATTACCATTTCAAATTACATATATAGATTGTAGATCAGCTTTCATTATTTTATATTTCAATAAGCTATAATAATGCAACTTTAGACGGCCTTCGAAATTCGAAAAAATCGAAAAATCGAAAGAGAATTGGGAGGACAAATTTAAAAGGTATGCAAAACGCGTCCTTGCAAGGGGTTGGGGGCTGTACAAAACTAAGTATGTGAGCTCCAAGCCTGTTGGCCACTAGTCTCACTCCGGGTTACGCTGCTCCACTGAAGGAGCTCTAGAAAATTTTGAAGGGGAAGCCGAAATTGGACGTAACCTCTTAGGTACCACATACGCGAGGGGGACTGAGATTTGATCAAGTGATCACGCAACGGGGCGAGGAGGAGATGGCTGGTGTTTGCCGTTAGGATGGCAAGACGCTGTCATCTGTTGTTCGATGACAAAGCATGTGAAGGCCGTCGGAAGAAGCGCCGTGAAATCTAAATCTGCAATTTGAGAGGTCCCTGTCCTTTCAATTGCGACTAATTGAGTGACCTCGTATATTTAATAGACAATTTATAGGTTCTGAACTAGGGCATACGTCGTTTTATTAAAGGGGAATATATATGGGGAAGGGCATATAGGTCCGTGGCCCATTTCTTATAGGGCTCATCCCGACATTTGTCTTACGCCTTAGGAAAACCACGGAATACCTTAGGCAGGATGAGTTGTCTCATATATAAGAGACTAGCCAATTTGGCTATTATGTAGGAGGTGATTGTTGTCATGAGCCTTGTTGAATCGTCTCAATTTTGAGACCAGCCATTTGGCTATATGATGGCTCAATTACGAAGAGGGGGAGAGATGTAATTGTTAATGAATTTAGAGTAATTAGGGAGATTCATGGGGATATGAGTGAAGGTCCGTGGCCCATTTCTTTTAGGGCTCATCCCGACATTTGTCTTACGCCTTAGGAAAACCACGGAATACCTTAGGCAGGATGAGTTGTCTCATATATAAGAGACTAGCCAATTTGGCTATTATGTAGGAGGTGATTGTTGTCATGAGCCTTGTTGAATCGTCCCAATTTTGAGACCAGCCATTTGGCTATATGATGGCTCAATTACGAAGAGGGGGGAGAGATGTAATTGTTAATTAATTTAGAGTAATTAGGGAGATTCATGGGGATATGAGTGAAGGTCCGTGGCCCATTTCTTTTAGGGCTCATCCCGACATTTGTCTTACGCCTTAGGAAAACCACGGAATACCTTAGGCAGGATGAGTTGTCTCATATATAAGAGACTAGCCAATTTGGCTATTATGTAGGAGGTGATTGTTGTCATGAGCCTTGTTGAATCGTCTCAATTTTGAGACCAGCCATTTGGCTATATGATGGCTCAATTACGAAGAGGGGGGGAGAGATGTAATTGTTAATTAATTTAGAGTAATTAGGGAGATTCATGGGGATATGAGTGCAGGTCCGTGGCCCATTTCTTTTAGGGCTCATCCCGACATTTGTCTTAGCGCCTTAGGAAAACCACGGAAAACCCTTCGAAATTCTGTATGTGCCCAGCTTAGAAATGTTTACAAACAGAGTGTATTCATTCGCGAGAAATAAAGTAGTTCTTATCATTTTCTTAAATTTTACAGTTTGTAGAGCTCTCGTAAAGCCAAGCTAAGCCAAGCCTAATACATTAACGTTTAATAAATAATAACTTTTATCATTGCAGCGACTAAAATTGTGAAATTTGAGAACGCTTTCCTCTCAGCCACCCGGCCTGCATGACGATCCCAAGGGGCGGAAGTGTCCATGGTTGTCTCTGTATTGACAGAGGTTCAGCTGGATTCCGCAGATACGGCCGCTTATTTGAATGCAAACAAGTGGCGTGGCATTGATTGATTCTCAGAATGTCAACCAAACAGATGAGATACAATTAGCGAGAACCGTTGTAGAGAATTGGATGGCGCGCTTGATTACCAGTTGTAGTACTTCGAGCAACTTTTTGTTTGCACAGCCAGTGGCTCAGTTGTTCATTACTGTCACATACTTAACGCTTATATTGTGTATTTATCGGAATTGCTGTACATGCTGGCCAATTGTTAAATGGGCGACTCGTTTCATAACGATTCTACGCATGCGCGATCGCATGGTTACACAATCTTTTGTTTTTTTTTTTTTCATTCCGTTGCTATAGTGCAGTCATGTCAAATGATGCCCACAGGAGCAAGCGCGCGCTTTAGAGCCCAGGAGAGCCTGAGCGCTTTACAGCGGAAAGGAAAGAGACAGACGAAAGAGGTGGTATATGCCGCTTGGTCGAGCTATATTCAGGGATGGCCAGCACTGATTCAATAGATAAAGGGAAGAGAACTTATTAAAACTGTATCCATGGTAATTTTTAGATTTGCCTGAGAAGTATAAGTGCATTATAAGAATGTAAGTTTTAATTTTAATGCTCATTTTTCACAAAAGAAATTCGAAAGAAATATTTTCTCAACTTTTTTTATAGAAAAGTGAAATTTTCATGTATAGGCCTATTTATTTAGTAGCCTTACAGAATGTTTTCGTAAATCTAATATACCGTATATACGTATTACTGAAGATAGTGTATTGAAAATTTTGAAAATATTCGCATGGAAATTGTTTGTAAGGAAATGAATTAACAAAGCAACTACTGTTACATCATAAGCAAAAGATACGTGCCCATGTGTTTTAAAAACGTCAGCTCTATAGCTTCAACACATTTCGAGAAAATAATTTAATATTCCGATGATAGGAAGTTGCTCACCAATATCACCTTAAAAGCATAATGCGATAAGAGTTTTGTTATGTAATATTAGTTACACTTAAAACAGATACAGTACCTAGGTAACCTTGCTTTGTACTGTAATATTGTTTTGATTAGTTTATTGATTATTTTGTAAGGCTAAAGATACCATCAATATCAATTCCAACTTATCATGTCATACTCAATCTCTTTTTTGAAATATCACTTTCTTTATGAATGATGTGTTTCATCCACTTAATACAGTATAATATTATACTAATATGGAATTTAAGTGAATATTCCTTCTTAACTCTCTATTATGTTATTAAGATTTAAAACACAAGTGCAATATTAAGAAATCAGTGTTAGTACTTTTGTTTTACAGACAATATAGATAATATTAAACAGAAAGAAGCCATATAAAAATAACGACATAAAATTTCACGTTCCGTTTGAAGTTTGTGCACCACTGTTTTCTTAATCCAACAGGTTGCTTATTCATATACACAACCCTTCCTCTTTCCATACTTAGCACTTGATGCCCGCGCACGACGTCAAGGTCAGAAAAATGCGCTTGCTTTGACATCACTGCTATAGTGAGATCAAGCGTTCAGCTATGTCGGCGAAATTCTGAACTAAACATCTTACGTCATTCATGACAATCGCAGAGCGCATGTAACATCAGACCTGCCAACCTGTGAGATTTAAAATACGGAAGATGGGAATTTAGCAAACATTAGTAAGTCCATTTGAATATTAGACCTAATAATACTAACAATTAGGGATCGTGTTCTGTTCCAGGACATAGGGAGATGACTTTAGTTGTTCATATACTGTATTGGGGTGACGTCATGTTTCGCGCGTGACACAGGTAGACGGGAAACATTTGCGTCTTATTTATGTACAGTTGACGTTCTATAATAATAATCCGTGGCGCTACAGCCCGTGAAGGGCCTTGACCGACCAGCCGGCTGCTGGCATCACGCCCACATGCCGAAGCAGAGGTGAACGGTCATCCAACCAGAATGGAGGTTTCGTGTGGTTAGCACGATGATCCCCCCAGCCGTTATAGCTAGACGTTCTATACATGATTAAAATACTAGACCCCCCAGACTATTCCCAATGCATTCTAGTCATAAAGAGTGATCTTTCCTACAATTTAAAATTATAAATTATGTTTTATTTAACGACGCTCGCAACTGCCGAGGTTATATCAGCGTCGAAAGTGTGCAAGAGTTTTGTCCTGTAGCAGTTCTTTTAAATTCCAGTAAATCTACTGACATGAGCCTGTCGCATTTAAGCACACTTGAATGCCATTGACCTGGGCCGGGATTGAACACGCAACCTCGAGCACAGAAGGCCATCAATTTACCGACTGCGCCACTCAGGCCGACAATATTCCTGAACGGGACGCTTATATGATTTTTAAAATTTATATAATTTTATCTAAAATTTATGAAATTTAAACTACATAAACACGCTTACAAAACGGTGGTCTGTACAGAATTTGGTGCCTTTATGGCTGATAATTTTGAAATTATATATTTTTTTAAATATAGGTTATATTATATAGAGGTAAAAAAGGTCTTTACGATAAAGTTTTCAAAAGTTTTAATTCATTCATGCTCGAAAGCTTCAAAGTTGTCAAGGGAATAAAATTTAATTAGCTTTCTGAGCTCAGTCTAAAAAGAGGATCAAAATAAATTTCTCTATTTAACGAATTTACCATTACTGCAAATTTTATTCTAAGTGCAATATGAATATGTCTCGAAGGAACTTAATATTAATGTTTCATACAAATGCTAATTAAATTTTATTTATCAACTGTACGGCAAGGAGCTTTCTATATTCAAAGAGCGCTGAAATAGGAAATTAAAATATATTAAGAAACTAGAAGGTTAAAATGTAATTATGAACATAAAAACAAAAAAGGGGATTTTCTTAATATTTTACCATAGTTTTCCCTTAATGAAAAGATTATATTCTCTGATTTGTTTAAATTTAAATGGAAACCTTCAGCCTAAAACCACTTCGCTGTTTCACTGTATAGATTTTTCATTGTTGCAGATTTATCTTTGATTTTTGTTTTATTTTAGTAGGTTATTTTACGACGCTTTATCAACAGCTTAGGTTATTTAGCGTCTGAATGAGATGAAGGTGATAATGCCGGTGAAATCAGTCGGGGTCCAACACCGAAAGCTACCCAGCATTTCCTCATATTGGGTTGAGGGAAAATCCCGGAAAAACCTCAACCAGGTAACTTACCCCGACCGGGAATCGAACCCGGGCCACCTGGTTTCGCAGCCAGACGCGCTGACCGTTATTCCACAGGTGTGGACTTTATCTTTGATTTGATGAATAAAGACTCATAATCCATCGCTGTGAAGTAGTGGTTAGCATATCTAACAGTGAAACGAGCGGGTCTGAGTTCAAATCCCTGTAGTGACAAGTTATTTGGTTGAAGTTTTTTTTCCGGGGTTTTCCCTCAACCCATTAATAGAAAATGCCGGGTAACTTTCGGCGCTGGACCCTGGACTCATTTCGCTGGCTTTATCACGTTCATTTCACTCAGACGCTAGATAACCATAGCATTTGATAAAGCGTTGTAAAATAAACAATATGGAGTCGGAATGAATGAATCTGTAGCTTCATTGCATGGGAAATATGTTGATATGAGTATTCCTGTCTCGTATTAAATTTTCATTTCGGAATATGTATGCTAAGACTTTCCTGTGTTAAATTTCAACGTACCTCGTTTACATGTTTCGACCTATTTATGGGTCATCTTCAGAACTGGTCGTTGTTGGTCTTGGCGCCACTTGTTCTGTTTCCTGTGAGGGTGTGTTCCTGTGGTATAGTGTAGAGTCAAAGAGTGTGTGTGTTTTGAAATTGAGTTGTGTGTTGAGAATATCGTTGGGGTGTGTTTTCGTGTGTCTGTATATTTCATATTGTTCTAGTGTGTTCAGTTTCTGGCTTTTTGGTTGGATGTGCAGTATTTCCATGTCTGTGTTGATGTCTCTGTGGGTGTGGTTGGCATTTGTGATGTGTTCTGCATATGTGGAGGTGTTTTGTAATTTTGTTATGGCTGTGATGTGTTCTTTGTAACGTGTTTGAAATGATCTGCCTGTCTGTCCTATGTAGAAGTTGTTGCAGGTATTACATTTGAGTTTGTATACGCCTGTGTGGTTGTATTTGTTTGTTTGTGTGTTGAGATGTTTTTGTAGAGTGTTATTTGTTCTGTATGCGATGTTGTAATTTAATTTCTTGAATGAGGTTGTAATTTTGTGTGTGTTTTTGTTTTCGTATGTTAGTGTGATGTATTTTTTGTGTTCTTGTGTTTGTGTTGCATTCTTATGTTTTTTTGTGATTATGTTTTTTCTTACGGATTATGTTGTCTATTATGTTAGGGTTGTATCCGTTTTCTTGTGCTATGTATTTGATTGTGTTTAGCTCTTCGTTGTAATCCTGTTGGTCCAAGTGCGCCAAGACGAACAACGACCAGTTCTGAAGATGACCCATAAATAGTTCGAAACATGTAAACGAGGTACGTTGAAATTTAACATAGGAAAGTCTTTCCATACATATTCCGAAGTGATACAGTGTTAAAAGTTTTGTAATCAAGATGTACAAATTTTTATATTTGATGTAACATTTAATAACATTTATGCTTGACCATGCCGAAATGTAGTAATTATACACCTGGTAGCAACCCTTTAATGCATGCCATTAAAGTACACCTACTCATTAAAGTTCATGTATTTTCAGCCAATGACAACTCAGCTTACAGGTGTTCAGCCAATAACGAGTCAGCTTTGTACCGTTATAAAACTGCAAGTATCGATTGTTCTCGGATATGCAATCGAAAGAGAATTAGCGAAAAGTCACGGAGGCTGGAAATCCAATACTGTCGCAGAAGGTTATGTTCTGTTACTATAATAATTAGCGTTAATTGTAAATAATATTCAAATAAATTCAATTTGTCATCTCGTTTTTCAATGTCGAATTCAATAATCAAGCTAATACCAAGTTTAACGGGATTACACAAGGTCAATGACATTATTGTTCCTCGAAAAAAAAAATCAATACTTTCGCGTCTGCGCACATCTCATAATTCACGACCTAGACGACGATCTTGTCAGATACAAATAAAATGTATACATCTGAATAATTTCAAGTTAGAAATATGGTCGAGCATAAAAAGTCGTATGAAACTCGCCTATAATAGTAATTAAGAAGCTCGTATAAAAATCATTATAGGCTCGTTGCATAATGTACTATTCTGAAATTGTCATTTCAAAATCATTAATTAAAAAAAATAATAAAATTGAAAGAATAATCACTTTGCTGATCTTAACTCTTGTTACCACAATAAATTAAATTTTATTGTATAGCTATTGATGTCCATGGAGAGTCAATACAGATGTTTTTAATTGGCTTTTCTTTGACAATTTCATATGCTTTATATTTGCAGGTATTTCACAAAATCCCGTATATTTCGTCTTTCATATAAGATGTACATTCACTCCAGAATCTCATATATTGTGTCCTTGAAACTCTTCTACTTCAGTAACCCACATATTCTGTGCTTGAATTCTATTTTTGTCAGAATATTCCGTGGCTTTCGTCTTAAAATATCCGCTTGTATAATTATAAAACTTTGTAAGTAAAATTCGTTCTGTAAAACGCTTCATGTTGCACTTCCCCCAATTCTCGACGAGAAGAAAATGAACCAAATTATGTGATAGAGTCCCTTGCTGCCTGGTGATGACGCCAGGACCACAGCGGTCTAGCGCTTTGCCGAGCACTTTACCTAAGTGTCTGCCAGCAACAACAGTAAAACTTTGCGTCGCGCGGCATTATGGGATTAAAACCTGCCAAGTACAGTCCGAGCAACAACGACGTTCCCCTCAGAGTTGCAGCTTTTATATCTTCATCAACCCGTATTGACGAAGTATCCTGTGGGATACAACATTTTAATTTATGCTACAATTTTAATAAAATAAGAGAAAAGAAATTGAGTTATTGGCAATAAAACCATCAACTCTTTTGCTGTCTAAGACTGACATATGAAAAAGTATAGCCTTTTAATGTAGGCACCATATTAAAAAAAAAAAAAAAAAAAGTTATGTTTTATTTAACGACGCTCGCAACTGCAGAGGTTATATCAGCGTCGCCGGATGCCGGAATTTTGTCCTCAGGAGTTCTTTTTGCCAGTAAATCTACTGACATGAGTTTGTCGCATTTGCACACTTAAATGCCATCGACCTGGCCCGGGATCGAACCCGCAACCTTGGGCATAGAAGGCCAGCGCTATACCAACTTGCCAACCAGGTCGACCCATATTTTTATGTTGTGGCAGTTATTTCACGTACACACAACCCCCAAACTGGAGGACCACACCTGCCATTTGTTAGCGGGTCCATATGACCTAGCCAGGAGGATTGTCAATCAACTCCACCGACCACATCCCTTCTTCATCACTTAGGCGACGCTTATGCATTCCATGGCAGGTCAGCATGCTGATATGGTAACTTCTACCGCTGGGAGTCAGCCTCCACAGCCTTTCTTAAAAACAGGAAGGTAAGGGTGGGATTTGAATACGAGAGGTTATAAAATGCATTTCAGTAGTCTTTGCAAACCAATTAAACATATGAATCTAAGCGAAATTGCAGGATAATATACAACAATTACTTATACATTATGGACATTGCTTTAGTTGTTTTCGTTACAGTCCGTCACGGTTTAAGATATACCAGTGTCAAATATAGTAATACTAGTGGCTTGTGCAGCAAATTCTGCAAACTAAGTTCATTACTTACTTACTTACTTACTTACGGGCTTTTAAGGAACCCGGAGGTTCTTTGCCGCCCTCACATAAGCCCGCCATTGGTCCCTATCCTGAGCAAGATTAGTCCAGTCTCTATCATCATATCTCACCTCCCTCAAATCCATTTTAACATTATCTTCCCATCTACGTCTCGGCCTCCATAAAGGTCTTTTTCCCTCCGGTCTCACAACTAACACTCTATATGCATTTCTGGATTGCCCATACGTGCTACATGCCCTGCCCATCTCAAACGTCTGAATTTAATGTTCCTAATTATGTCAGGTGAAGAATACAATGTGCAGTTCTGCGTTGTGTAACTTTCTCCATTCTCCTGTTTCATTCCTCTTAGCCCCAAATATTTTCCTAAAAACTTATTCTCAAACACCCTTAACCTATGTTCCTCTCTCAAAGCGAGAGTCCAAGTTTCACAACCATAAAGAACAACGGTAATATAACTGTTTTATAAATTCTATCTTTCAGATTATTTGACAACAGACTGGATGATAAAAGCTTCTCAACCGAATAATAACAGGCATTTCCCATATTCATTTTGTGTTTAATTTCCTCCCGAGTGTCATTTATATTTGTTACTGTTGCTCCAAGATATTTGAATTTCTCCACTTCTTCAAAAGATGAATTTCAATTTTTATATTTCCATTTCTACAATATTTTCACGAGTAGACAAAGTTCATTAGACGTTCAAATAAACATTTTTCAGATTTATTTTCAATTAAGAATACCAGACATTGAAAGTTATTTGCTTCCATAACAATGAAAGATACTCTCTCTCGAGCCAATACTGAAGAGAACCACGCATATAAATATCTACACCACACCGTCATTAAATATATGAAAAAGACCCAACCCGCTTGATTAATAACTATAAAAATATTTGATTTTTAATAATATTATTATCTTACGTAAGTTTTCTACCTTTCAGTAACATATACTATATATACTATATAGCCGCCACTCAGTAAAATATAGAAATCAAAATCTAATTTAAGTTATTCTCTACATCTACTTATATAGCCCCAAAACGTTTCACTTTCATATCATCAATATAGCATTGATATGTATAATTAATGAAAAATAGTCACATCATGGCATTAACTACAATAATATTTCATTTCTAATGGTAATAATGTCATCAAACCACTTCAAGTTTTGTAGTTTTTAATATCCAATACACAGCGTTACTCAGAAAATTACACACCACAGAATCGAACCTGTAAATTATTTTTTAGTAAGTTAAGTTTTTAATAACCAAATTAATTTGAGCTCTAAATATGTCAGCATTCTTGCAGATCATGACCTTCGTGTAATATTGTTTACTTTAGTGTGTGTTTTGTTTTATTTTATATTGAAATGCAACACGGCCGACTTGATTCTCGCTTCGCTTCTCCTGAATGCAATTAGCTAGTTCTCAAAACTGACGACAGATGGATTTTGGAAAATAGGAAAATCATGTAGGAAAATTGACATTTCGATGAAAAAAAAACTACTATTTTTCCGAAAAACTTTGGGTTTCAAGCTTCAAAATGAGGGGCAATTTATTAAATTCCGTTCAGCCGTTTTCCCGTAATTTCCATTACCATTTCAAATTATATATATGTCTATTAGATGAGAAGTCCGTAAGGGCTACCCTCAATGGAGGGCAGTTTGTAATTAAAATTATGCAGTATTTGTAATAAAATTGTAAAATTCATGTAGGAGGGTATACCGAGTCCTTCTGGGCTTCCTCCAATGGGAGGCAGTTAACAATTTAAACACTTTTATGCACTCAACTTCTACATGTGACTGATACCTATTTAAATTTTGTCAGGGATCTTAACAAAGGAAAACAACATGCTTTAACTAATATTACTTACTTACTTACAAATGGCTTTTAAGGAACCCGGAGGTTCATTGCCGCCCTCACATAAGACTGTCTCGGCATATGATCCATATATCTTAATATCGTCTATCATTTGATATCTTCCGCCCCAAACTCTTCGCCCGTTCACTAATTCATTTTCCTCTTTCTGATCAGTTTCAGCATCATTCTTTCTTCACCCACTCTTTCCAACACAGTTTCGTTTCCTATTCTGTCGGTCCATTCACACACTCCATTCTTGTACATTTCAAATGCTTCCAGTTGTTTCTCTTCACTTCGTCGTAATGTCCAGGTTTCTGCCCTATACAATGCCACACTCCACACAAAGCACTTCACTAGACTCTTCCTTACGTCTTTCTCCAGAGGTCCTTAGATGATGCTCCTTTTCCTATTAAAAGCTTCCTTTGCCATTGCTATCCTCCTTTTGACTTCCTGGCAGCAGCTCATGTTACTGCTTATAGTACACCCCAAGTATTTGAAGCTGTCCACTTGCTCTACTGGGTCATTTAGAATTCGCAAGTTTACCTTCTTTATTTTTCTTCCAATAACCATGGTCTTCGTCTTGTTAGCATTTATCTTCATCCCATACTGCTCACAGCTGTCATTTAGCTCCAGTAGCATATCCCTTTTGCTAACAACGCCATATCATGAGCAAATCTTATGCACTTTATTCTTCTTCCTCCTACTATCACTCCTCCCATGTTCTTCACCAGTTCTTCACCATATCCTCCAAGTATATGTTGAACAGGGTAGATGATAAAGGGCATCGTGGCCTTCTATGCCCAAGGTTGCGGGTTCGATCCCGGCCAGGTCGATGGCATTTAAGTCGGGGCTTAAATGCGACAGGCTTTGTCAGTAGATTTACTGGCATGAGGAAAAGAACTCCTGCGGGACAAATTCCGGCATTACATCCGGCGACGCTGATATAACCTCTGAGTTGCGAGCGTCGTTAAATAAAACATAAATTAAAAAAGGGCATCCTTGTCGTACTCCTCTCCTATTTCACTTCCTTCTGACATTTCTTCTCCTATCCTGACTTTGACTCCTTGTTTCATATAAAGGTTACTGAACAGTCTCCTATCTTTCCAATCCACACTTATTTTCTTCAGAATGTCCATCAGTTCGTTACAATCTACTCTGTCAAACGCCTTTTCTAAGTCTACAAAGTTCTAGTATATAGCCTATGTATTTGTTTTCTGAATCTTTGTGGTCATCCTAATTGAAAGGTAGATGGTTTTATTTTATAAATCCGATATATAAAAATTCCTAACATTCATATTGCATAATAGTAATATACGTTACAAGAGCGGTATGTTGACGTTTTCATGTTCGAGGAAAAGATTGAAAAAGCGAAACGTAGTTGAGCTTTTTTAATTTCCGAGAACATGAAAACAAACATACCGCTCGTGTATCGTGCATTATTTTGTACGAAGATCGTTTATTACATACCTGAAAGAGGAATTTCTAATTAGTTGCAATGAAATCTCCATCTTGGTTTCTGTTCAATGACGGCAAATTTGCAAAACAAAAATATCTATCTTCAACATTGTTGCTTTTAAATGTTTTCTGTGTTTACTATAACTCCAGCAGGCCGTGATATACGTCTGTCTTTTTTTCCCCCCAGTCTATGGAATCTTGTTGATTTTTTCATGGCTTCCTTAAAGTTACTTGCATCACGAATGCAGTAACTTTAGTGGAGTTGTAGAGTTTACTTAATTTTTGCAAATATTTAAAAACAATAATTAACAGTGCAATTTAGGTGAAATTGCAGTGGTAAGTTTCCAATTTATAATTGTTACTATATTGAACGTCTCTAAAAATAATATGTTAAAAGCCTAAAGCAGTAAAATCAATATGTCACTTAAGCGGTAAGAAGAGGGAAATTGTTGTGTGTGTTAGGTTGGGAATACTGAATGTGGAATTTTAGACTTTCCGCGGATTGGTTTTGTGCGGAAAACAAGCAAATACGCACGATCTCGCACAAAATCCGTTTTGTACTCATTACCAACGGTTACTGTCACAAACATGTGATACCTCACCGCTACAACTGTACACGTGTGTCTTGTCACATGCACTGTTTATTATAATCGGTATGTAGACCTGATGTTTCTAGTTAATTTTAGATGGATTTTGAAGTATATCACGTCTCAGTTCCTCGTCTGACATAGAACGCCTGTTTAATAAAACAGTATAATATTGCAGGCACTTTTTCTGGGAAATTGGAAAAAGTCTGGAGTACGGATGGATATCGGCCTCGCCCCGTATCGGTATTGAGTATCGGGGAATTCCAGTACCGCCACCCCTGTCTCTCCAACCCTCTCGCCTTGCTGTTTATGAATTGGTTAATACGCTACCGTCTGTTATGTGCGTAACACCTGAGACTCTCAGATATGACGTGAGTTCGATCCCCGCCTAGGAAATGCACTCATGTTATTGCATTTTTTTTCAGATTCCTTTCAGTTATAAGCTCTTTTTTCTGCGATAGTTTTGTAAAAATATAGGCTATATATTTCTTTTTTCTTCCTTTTCCTTTTTTATTCTCTTGATCACCAGATGAATTTATTATCATATTCTTTTTATTGTGAATTTGATTAAAATTTCGTATTTTATTTTCTTTTTTATTCTATAATATTCCATTTGTTGTATTTGTCCTTACGTTTTCCCTGTTAAATATTTGTACTAACTGAGTTGCTTATATTATATTCCAATCTTTAGATCTGTATTTTATCTTCTTTTTCTAGGTATTGTGGTATTATTTTCATATTGTTTAGTGTCGATTTTGTTATTCTATTATTTTTTCTAAATTTTAGTATTTTGTTCTTTAACTTATAATATACAATACAGACTTCTCTGAAAATTAAAAAATGAATTGCAAAATATTACAGGCCAGTCAGGCAAAAATTTATAGGCAAAATCTGAATCTCAAAGTAAAACTACATAATACAAAAGCCAATATTTGGTTCAATAAAAAATGTCTCCAACAAAATACAATACCTAATTATGCAAAAAATCAAAATTAAGAACAAATCATTTACAGCAAAACTAACAAAATCAAAACTGAGTTAAATTGGGTAAAAAACGAGATCAAATTCCTTCACAAGAAAAAAGATTACATCAATACTAAATTATATGAATTACATTTACTTACTTACTTACTGGCTTTTAAGGAACCCGGAGGTTCATTGCCGCCATCACATAAGCCCGCCATTGGTCCCTATCCTGAGCAAGATTAATCCATTCTCTATCATCATATCCCACCTCCCTCAAATCCATTTTAATATTATCTTCCCATCTACGTCTCGGCCTCCCTAAAGGTCTTTTTCCCTCCGACCTCCCAACTAACACTCCATATGCATTTCTGGATTCGCTCATACGTGCTACATGCCCTGCCCATCTGAAACGTCTGAATTTAATTGTTAAATTTCATTGTTTGTATACTTTGTGACCTGGTAGAGTGTAAGAGGCCCTATGTCCTTAACTCTGCCAGGGAAAATGAAATCATTTCTAAACTATTACTAAATACCTTATTTAATCCCGGCTCAGGTCGATGGCATTTAAGTATGTTTAAATGCGATAGGCTCATGTCAGTAGATTTACTGGCATGTAAAAGAACTCGTCGCGGCCCTGTAAGGCCCGGGTGGCGTTGGTCGTGTAATAAGAACCTAAAAGGGAGGGTTAAACTAAGGGAAAAAAGAAGTGAAATAACTCCTTCGGGACAAAATCCCTTCACTTTCTTTTTTAATTAATTATTCACGTAATATTATTCAAATATAAAGTCAGTTTTCACTTATTTTATGGTTAAACTTGGTTTAATAGTCACCTCCTTTCAGACATAAATGGCAGTAGTGACGTGGATTTTTGTAGTAACCTTAGTAGGTACCCGTAAGTTGCAAATAGAAGAGAAAAATTTATTTTGTCTATATAAATGTCTAGGTTTTTGGTCCCTCTGCCTCGAGAAAGTGCACGAAATTTCAAAGTTCAAGATCATGACAGTTTACATTTTGTTGTGAAGTCTCTGCAGTTAACAATGGATTAAAGAAATTATCCCCAAACTAAATTCAGCTTGTTTTGCTATTAGATCTATGCAAAAGATAGTAAATATCAATACCTTAAAAACAATATACTTTGCATACTTCCACTCGGTAATGAGTTTTGGAATAATATTCTGGGGAAATTCCACAGATAGTAACAGTATATTTCTATTACAAAAAAGAGTAATTGGAATAATAGTAGGTACAAAATCTAGGGAATCGTGTAGGACTATTTTCAAAAAACTACAAATAATGCCCATGGCTTGTCAGTATATCTTTTCATTAATAATCTTCCTCGTATGTAATCGTGAAAACTTTGTAACTAATTCAACAGTTCATAGCATAAATACACGTCAAAAAATGACTTTCATACTCCATCGGCAAGTCTATCGTGCTATCAAAAAGGAGTGCGTTATATGGCAGTAAAAATTTTTAATAGCCTCCTATCGATATAAAAAATGAAACTCAAAACATAAAATTATTTAGGGCCAAATTAAAGAAGTACCTAATTTCTCACGCCTTCTATTCTGTAGGTGAATTCATGACATTCAATAACACTTCATGAAATTGATACTAAAACTATGTGTTGTACTAGTTGACTATATTGTAAATCTTGTCTGTATATATTTCATCTAGACTGTGACTATAAATTAAGACTTTATAATAGTATTAAGTTTTTTTACTTATTCCATATTCTAGCTGAAAGCAATGTATGAATACCATGGAATGTTAATAAATACAATACAATACAATACAATACAATACATTACAATACAATACCATAGAGTGCAGCTCGAGCACGGGGGAATTCAGAAAGCTTCAGAAATAAAAAGGCGTGTCTACTTTAGGATACATTCATACATAAAGGACAAAACGCAAGAGAAGATCAGCGAGCCAGAAAGAACCGTAGCGGCGCAGTTTAGTTAAATCCTTCAGAAGTCTGTCGGCGCTGATAACCAGGTTGTAATTTCCGCCGACGCCGTCATGCGCCACGTGTTGCGTCTGCATTGTGGGGCAACGGGCGTGCGTGGGGCAGCAATGACCCACATCTTTGCAAGCACACCGCATCCTGAGATACACGAGGCGCTGTACGTCTGATTGCTCATTTGAACTCCGACTGGATTGCATGAGCAATCGCGGTGGTGCCGTCAATATGTTTTACATATTTAAGAAAACACGAGCGGCAGAATTACCATGCTGGGCAGAGAACCGTGGACGCGTGAGGAGAATTGTCTGGGCTCCGTCTATGTTTTAATAGACTACTTTCTTTACATTTACTTGCACTTCGTTCTAATTCTCTTCTACAAGTTTTGTTTCTTCCTTCCTTTCTTCATTTATTTCTACAGACCTTCATTTATCTGTACCAATCTTCATTTCTTTCAGCCAAACTTTTCTTCGTACCTATCACATTCCTTCCTATCTACAGCCATTTGCTTCTACAACATAATTTCTTCCAATTAATCTTCATTTATTTCTACCAACCTTAATTTCTTTCTACTAACCTTCATTTACTTCTACCAACCTTCATTTATTTCTACTAACTTTTAATTTATTTATTTCTACCAACCTTCATTTAATCCTAATAAGCTTCATTTATTTCTATCAAACTTAATTTATTCGTACCAACCTTAATTTATTTCTAGCAATTTTATTTCTTCCTATTAATCTTCATTTATTTCTACCAAATTTAATTTCTTCCTACTAATCTTAATTATTTCTACCAAACGTAATTTCTTCATACCAACCTTCATTTATTTCTTTTCTACCAACCTTCATTTCATCCTAATAACCTTCATTTATTTCTAGTAAACTTAATTTCTTCTTACCAACCTCCATTTATTTCTAGCAACTTTATTTCGTCCTAATAATCTTCATTTATTTCTATTAAACTTAATTTCTTCCCACCAACCTTCATTTATTTTTATTCTACCAACCTTCATTTCATCCTAATAATCTTCATTTATTTCTATTAAACTTAATTTCTTCCTATCACATTTATTTATTTCTACCAACCTTGATTTCATCTTATAATCTTCATTTATTTCTGTTAAACTTAATTTCTTCCTACTGACCTTCATTTATTTCTATTCTATCAACCTTCATTTCAACCTAATAATCTTAATTTATTTCTATTAAAATTAATTTCTTCCTATCAACCTTATTTATTTCTACCAACCTTAATTTCTTCCTACTAACCTTGATTTATTTCTACCAAACTTCATTTTTCGTACTAATATTCATTTATTTCTACCAAAGCTAATTTTTACTACCAATCTTCATTTATTTCTAGCAACTTTATTTCTTCCTATTAATCTTCATTTATTTCTACCAGACTTAATTTCTTCATACCAACCTTCATTTATTTCTATTCTTTCAACCTTCATTTCATCCTAATAATCTTAATTTATTTCTATTAAAATTAATTTCTTCCTATCACATTTATTTATTTCTACCAATCTTAATTTCTTCCCACTAACTTTCATTTATTTCTACCAACCTTCATTTCATCCTAATAATCTTCATTTATTTCTATTAAACTTAATTTCTTCCTACCAACCTTCATTTATTTCTAGCAACTTTATTTCTTCCTATTAATCTTGATTTATTTCTACCAAACTTAATTTCTTCCTACCAACCTTCATTTATTTCTAGCAACTTTATTTCTTCCTATTAATCGTCATTTATTTCTACCAAACTTAATTTCTTCCTACCAACCTTAATTAATTTCTAGCAACTTTATTTCTTCCTATTAATCTTGATTTATTTCTACCAAACTTAATTTCTTCCTACCAACCTTCATTTATTTCTATTCTACCAACCTTCATTTCATCCTAATAATCTTCATTTATTTCTATTAAACTTAATTTCTTCCTATCAACTTGATTTATTTTTATTCTACCAACCTTCATTTCATCCTAATAATCTTCATTTATTTCTATTAAACTTAATTTCTTCCTACCAACCTTCATTTATTTTTATTCTACCAACCTTCATTTCATCCTATTAATCAGCATTTATTTCTACCAAACTTAATTTCTTCCTACCAACCTTCATTTATTTCTAGCAACTTTATTTCTTCCTAATAATCTTCATTTATTTCTACCAGACTTAATTTCTTCATACCAACCTTCATTTATTTCTGTTCTACCAACCTCCATTTCATCCTAATAATCGTAATTTACTTCTATTAAACTTAATTTCTTCCTACCAACCTTCATTTATTGTTATTCTATCAACCTTCATTTCATCCTAATAATCTTTATTTATTTCTACCAAACTTAATATCTTCCTACCAACCTTCATTTATTTCTATTCTTTCAACCTTCATTTCATCCTAATAATTTTTAATTTATTTCTATTAAAATTAATTTCTTCCTATCAACTTTATTTATTTCTACCAACCTTCATTTCTTCCTACTAACCTTCATTTATTTCTACCAACCTTCACTTTTTCCTACTAATATTCATTTATTTCTACCAAAGTTAATCTTTTACTACCAACCTTTATTTTCTGACGGAATTACATCTACAGTATATCGAAGAGTTACTAGAGAAGCCCGAGTAACGAAATCAGGTTTAAATGAAAAAATGACAAATGGACAATGTGAAGGAAGTGAGACAAGTGACTCTTAGGCTATCGCACAATTATTGGGTGTGGTCTATTTAGATTATTACGGTTAAAAATTTCCTAGTTAAATAAGATAAATAATATTTGTGGATTTTCTAATGCAAATACATGTTTATAAGGCTATTCTCAACTAAGTTCCCAGTTTCAAATGACTTTTTTCTGTACATATTAACAGTTTGGTTCCATATACATAGATACCATTATGCAGGAGACGGATTGTGTTTTTTTTTTTTTTTTATATGCATTACGTTGCTATGGTAACTGCCACGCTTGTGTTTAAGAATACAGACAGCAATTATTTTTTACAATGATTTTGTCTTTACCAGTTCCTATTGGGCTCGTTCAGTGCTATTACGAATGCAATAGACAATATCCTAATGCATTGAGAAGAGTTCGAACTTTATATGGATTGAGAAATGGACTCTGCTCTATAAAATCATTTCGTAAACTGGTGCAATTACGATTGTTTCTTACTGAACAACACGGTGGTGGTCATATTCAACTTTTTTGTTTCTTGTCATAATAAACTTCCCTTTTTTACGAGTAAATTGATTTTTTTCAGATTCTAAATTTTTACCAAATTTATGACCATTTAAAACTGGGATCTTTCTTTATAGTAAACAGTATACGATACCAAATTTGTCCCCGATTAAAATACACGGCACCAAAATTCCGTTCAGTGAATCAGTAAAGAATCTAGGTATTTATATGGATAAAAGTTTAAATTGGAACATTCAAGTTGCAGAAACCTGCAAAAAAAGTATTCTCATTAATCCACTCGTTTAGGCGATTGAAGAATTTTCTACCCTTTTCCATGAAAAAAAATGTTAGTGCAAACACTCGTGATGCCCCACTTCGATTACTGTGATATTCTGCTTACTGACCTAAGCGTTACTTCGGCGCAGAGACTACAACGTGTTCATAATATGTGCGTCCGTTTCGTCTGCAATATTCGCCGGGCTGATCACGTAACACCATCCCTCGAAATGTTGTCCTGGCTCCGTCTAGAAGATCGTAGGAAAATCCACTGTCTTTCCCTTCTCTTTCACATTTCTCCACTCCTGTCTATCTTGCGTCTCGTTTTCAAAATTTATCCACCCATCATAATCTAGACACACGATCACAACACTCCTCAATATTATCCATTCCCTCCCACCGAACATCCTCATATTCATCTTCTTTCACTGTGGCTGTTCCTCGGCTTTGGAATTCCCTACCGAGTAATGTCAGGGACTGTCAGACATCAAACCAATTTAAGAATAGGCTGACGAGATATTTTTCTAACAATTCTTGTTAACAATAATAGCTGTTTCAGGTTTCTCAATGTTTAATGGTTATATATATATCACAGATAAATATCTAAATCATCTCATTATTATTATTATTATTATTATTATTATTATTATTATTATTATTATTATTATTATTATTATCAACAGATTCGGTTAAATTGGAAAATATTCAAAGAAAATTTATTTCCTTATGTGCTTTTCGATTTATACCCAATTCCTCTGACTTTAACTATGAGATTACCTGTAAATATTTTAACTGTTGTAGCCTTTATGCTAGACGTCTAAATCTTGATTATCAATTTTTTTGCAAAGTTATCAAGGGTGATATTGATTGTGAGTCTATCATAAACAATATCAGCCTTCGTATTCCTACAAAAGGTTTAAGATTTCAAAAAAATTTTATAACAGAAATTCAAAATCACTTTCTCCAGCTTGTAGATGTATAAAATATGCCAATTTGCATGGGCACAATTTAGATCCTTTTAAGGTATAGCTTCGTTTTGATTATTAGTATTTACTGTTCTTGTTATCTATTTTATTTATGTATGTTTTTGTTTATTTAAGATATTATTTAATTGTTTTTGTACCTTTGTATCTTCTGTTTGTGTATTGTGCTGAACTATAATTGGCCTCTGCCTGTTGTTCAACACACAAATATTAATAATAAATAAATAAATAAACCTCATTATTATTATTATTATTATTATTATTATTATTATTATTATTATTATTATTATTATTATTATAACTATTTCTTACCAATGTTTATTATTGTCACACTAACATTACTTATCCAACTTTCATTATTCACTTTCATGTTGTTTTATGGTCTAGATATTAATGTAATAACTATGTAAGCAATTGTATTCAATTAGAATTAGAGTCTGGCTGGGCGGAAGAGAAGGCCTACTGGCCTTAGCTGTGCCAGATTAAATGAAAAATTATTATTAAATAAATTATTATATCGAAGTGTCACTCAGCCCGAAAAGTAACTCTAATAAATGATGTATTTACGTCAGTCCCTTCAGAAAACTGTCTGTCCATTTTTCTTTATTTCTGTCTCTACACCTCCCTTGCTTATTTTGTCGTCCCCTCTGCAAGATAGAGCTGCCCGTGATTTGCTGCCACCTCATCTTCGTCGGCTATATGCAGGATTACGTACAATTTGTGTCTCGTTAACACAGTTAACGCCCATCTGCCCACCTGGATCGGAGTGGACCCCGAATCATTAATTTCACTTACAGCGCGCGAGGAACTTCCACACTTGGCGTGAGCTGCGAACCAATCAAGGGAATGGACTGAGTCGGTGATAGGAGGGCCCTAAGGACCGGCATTCCTGTTCAAACATAATTTGTATCTGGATGGAAGGAAAAAAGACGGGGCGGCGCGTAAGGAATGAAACAAATGGACAGAAAGAATGACATAACTGCGTACTTTTAACATAGCAGACAGCCTACGTGACAAAGTATGCTGTACAAACTTAAATTTATTGATACAATAATTGTAACAGCAACTCATAGAGGGTGAATAATTGTAGCGTAATAATAATAATAATAATAATAATAATAATAATAATAAAATAATTTTTTTATTTTTTATTTATTTATTTAGAATATTAATGTGCGAAACAACAGCACAAGGCCAATTACAGGTTAGCACAGGTACAAAACGAAATAAAACAACAAATGATGATGAGAATGAATGATAGAAAATGGCAATGAGATGAAAATACAATCAATATAATAGTATACATTACTCAATTGACCAAAATGCAACAAAATAAATAGCACAAATAATATTATTAAAATTAGTTCAGTGAGATAATTAAAATGATGGCAATGAAATAAAATGTATTATAAATGAATTAATGAAACCATATAAATGAAGACAGGAATCATATAATTAATATTGTAAGTTATGCAAATGACGAGAATAGTATGATACATATCTAACAATGGCATAAATAATAAAACTAACATAAAACTAAAAAAGTATATACTACACATTAAATGGATCCAAGTTGAATCCATGCAAATTAGCATATTTAATGCATCTGCAGACCGGAGAGAGAGATTTAGAATTCCTATTATAAAACAATTTATGAAATCTTAAACCCTTAGCAGGAATACGAAGACTGATATTGCTTACGAAAGATTCACAATCAATATCACCCTTAATGACTTTGCAAAAAATAAATAATCAAGATCCTGACGTCTGGTGAACAAACTACCGCAATTGAAATAATTGCATTTAATCTCATAGTTATAATCGAAATTTGGTAAAAATCTATAAGAACACAGGGAAATAAATTTTCTTTGAATATTCTCCAATTTAGCCGAGTCAGTGGAAGTAATGGAGTTCCATACAACAGATGCGTATTCAAGCTTGGATTAATCAACGTATAGTATAAGATTAATAAACACATAGGAGTGGAAAAAAGTAAGTTATAGACCTAATTAGACCAAGCATTCTTAATGAATGGGTATAAATATATTGCACATGATCATGAAAATATAATTTTGAATCAAGTAGGACACCAAGATCTCTAATACAATCTGTCCTAGTAATTACGACATTACTGAGAGAATAGTTCAATTTTAGGGAGATAGTTTTCCGTGAGAAGGAAATAACAAAAGTTTTGGATTGATTAATTTTCATTCCATTTTCAACAGACCATTGTGAAATTGAATTAATGTCATTTTGAAGAATTTGACAATCAACCGAACTATTAATTTTACGAAAGATTTTGAGATCATCCGCAAATAAAAGGCAGCTATAACTTATTCTCTTACTTATATCATTTATAAATAATAAAAATAATAATAATAATAATAATAATAATAGTAATAATAATGTTTTATTTTCGCTGGCAGAGTTAAGGCCATAAGGCCTTCTCTTCCACTCAACCAGCCTTAATCAATACAATACATATTTAAATTACGAATATTTACACTACACTCAAAAGGTTCTCCAGCAATATTCTTACCTACAGAAACCGTTAGAGTGTATAAGTACATTAGTGGCAAAAAAACCGGACCGACCCTTGTAGCTGATTTCAGAGCCTTGTTCACTCCAGAGCACGATAGACTGGTAACTAAGACTTTCGTGGTTCGAATCCTGCCTGAGAAGGGAACTTTTTTGTTCCTTATTCAAATTTATTCCCAATACTTTTCGATTGCTGATAAAATTCATGTTCTTTTTTATTTTTTATTAGGTTATTTTACGACGCTGTATCAACATCTCAGGTTATTTAGAGTCTGAATGATATGAAGGTGATAATGCCGGTGAAATGAGTCCGGGGTCCAGCACCGTAAGTTACCCAGCATTCGCTCGTATTGGGTTGAGGGAAAACTCCGGTAAAACCTCAACTAGGTAACTTGCCCCGACCGGGATTCGAACCCGGGCCACCTGGTTTCGCGGCCAGACGCGCTGATCGTTACTCCACAAATGTGGACTTCATGTTCTAGAATAATAAGTTAATTAAGTAGTAAAATATCGCTGCAATCGAAAAGTATTGGGAATAAATTTGAATAAGGAACAAAAAAATTTTCTTTCCCAGGCAGGATTCGAACCACGAAAGTCTTAGTTACCAGTCTATCGTGCTCTGGAGTGAACAAGGTTCTGAAATCAGCTACAAAGGACGGTCCGGGGTTTTTTTTTTGCCATTACTGTACAGCTGTGATAATTCTTCTAGATATTAAATGTTTTATAAACTAGATTTTTATGTACAATAAATAATATTAAAAGTGTTCAATCTTACAACTTATCAATTTAATATTAAAATTTGTTAATACAATGTTAAATATAAATAATGTATAAACGTTTTCGCCTTTTACGGCATAATCAGATACAACTTGCTTCTACGATCTAAATTACATAAGAGAAAACAAAAATTCCACTATGTAATTTAAATATCGTAGAAGCAAGTTGTATCTGATTATGCCGTAAAAGGCGACAACGTTTATACATTATTTATATAAACATCTATTAACAAATGTTAATATTAAATTGATAATTCATAAGACTGAATATTTTTAACATTATTTATTGTATTTAATAACTGACATCTGAAAATCAAAACATAAATATATATGATATACATGATATACAGGGTGTTTCCGGACTGGCGTTACAAACTTTCAGGGATGATGGCGAAGGGCACATGTATCAATTTGAGATACGGAACCCTGATCCGGAAATGACCGAGTCGAAAGTTATAAGCAAAAATAGTTGTGTGGAAATGGAATTGTACAGTAATTTGGCACCACGTACCCTCCTTCCCTTAACCTTTGGAACAGTCGTGGAAAGATGGTATGGGCTGGATGTCTCCTACGTGGGTACTTGTCCCGATACAATCTGTGGGCTTGTCTACTGTTCCCATTGGCTCATCCGTATTCGAAAATCAGGTCTGCTTATTCCGCTCTCGTGTACTCCTCCATTTCACTAGGACTGATCGACTGGACACTGCAACTTGTACACATACACTGCTGTCTACAGACGTGCATATCAGGACCGACCATGTCCGTTACACATTACGCTATCTGCATTGCTTTAGTGTAGTTTCCTGTCCCCACCCCTCAGACAGCGCACTGAATGGAATACTGTAAGTAGACAACGAAAACAACGTCAGATGAATACAGTCTGTGTAAGATGTACAGATAAATACACATAAATAAGGTGTACAGAGGAATAAAATTATTTCATTTCCACAGAACTATTTTTGCTTGTAACTTTCGACTCGGTCATTTCTGGACCAGGGTTCCTTATCTTAAATTGATACATGTGCCCTTTCCCATCATCCCTGAAAGTTTGTAACATTAGCTCGGAAACACCCTGTATATATATATCAATAAAGTTAAAGTTGATTGTAAACAGTTATTGTCTGAACTCATAAATGCTGCAGTTTTGTTGAAGACTCGAAATGCCTGCTGGCATATTTTGAAGCATGTTAGACTACATAGCATCGATAATAAAATTGATCTTATCCGCGGTTTTTCTCAAAACGACGTTTTGCAATCTTCATGGTTTCTTTTCTCAAAACCTACAAGTCCAGATTCATTCAAATTTTGTACATGTGTTTACTGTACTGTATTACACCTAGTAACGAACATATCATATTGATGCGTTTTAGGACTCATTCACACTGCATGTTAAATATTCTGAAAACGTTGTTTTTTTTTTTTTTTTGACGAATGGAATGTTGAACATTACAAATAATTTTTGTATGATGGTAAAAAAAAATTAAAGATTTTCTGTTCCTCAGATTGTAACATATGACTCCTAACATTTGTGTGGAAAAGTATTCACATTTCTACCTCTGATAATTTTCGAGAAAAGGTACATTAAAAGCCAACGTTTTGAGTTATAGAAAAAGAAACTTAATTTCAAGGATCCCATCAGTAAAGCTAAATATTAAATCCAATCAGACTGAAATTCATGTGGTATATATAAGACATTTATACATATAGGGCTACAGATTTTTTGAAAATTTGGTCATTATTTGTTGACTAGTTTCCAAAAAGTATTAACTTGTCAGTTTTGATCAGTTTAACCTTACATTAATAGCAGCGTCCATTAACATCAGAACATATTATGAAAAAAATATTATAATAAACATAAAAAATAATACATTTACCACGCCTTAAACGCCTTAAAAATACATTCAACATGACACTTAAGTCATGCGAGTATATTACATTAAAACTCAAACAAATGAATGGCGTTTCTGGGACACACTGCATAAATTAGAAAATAAAATTTCTGGGACATGCTGTATAAAGTATAAAATAAAATTCGTCACTTAATGAAATGGTTAGTGATATTGTAACATTGTGGTTTGATTTTCAGCGTATATTCGTCATTACAAAGCTATTAGAGAATCTTTTCTAACGTAAGCATAATGAAATGCTTTGTGCGTCCCTCTCACCGAGATCTCTTTCAGTAGATGTAAGCTGCGGAATGCGGTTCTTGCGGCTTAAACCAAGAATATTCAGTTGGCATGGCAACACGAACTGAAGAGCTGCGATCGAAAGGTTGCCATTAGCAACTGCTAACATTTGAGAATCGGGAAATATACACGCTTTTGAAAACATCATATCTTAATGAAGAGGCAGTATTTGTATCTAGGCAGCGAAACAGTTGAATCATGTAGGACGGGAACTCGGCTATGTGGAAAATTGAGTAAATTGCAGTTGAAATCGTAATAAAACAATGGCTGTATATCTCTCTTATGAAAGAGTGGGACTTCAACGTTGGAGGGCTTTGGAAAGAAATTATTAGTGATGTATTAAATAAGGGTGTTGAGAAAATGAGAAGGAAAAGAAAGCTGTAAGGATTAATATTGATAGACGTGCATAAAATGTTTAATGTAGCTTAGTAAATATGTGATTGCATAAAAATAACAGGGGTTTTGTAATGCGTGTCAAATGTCTTCAAAAGCAGACATAATCTATTTCGGTCACAGTATTTAATAAAAAATAAACCAAATATATACCTTCACTTTGCTTAACATTTGTACAATAGTGTTTATTAAGAGATGCAAATCGCAGACAATGATTGACGTTGGGGGTACTTATGTTAAGGTGTATGCAGATTCTATTATTTCACATACAACGACCATATCACGAAATATGAAGTATGGAGCAAACATAATCCGTGTTGAAGTTATTCCAAAATTAAAAGAATCAATGGAAAAATCGCCATTTGGTTTGAAATTAATAATTTTTGTTCAATCTTATCCAGAATTTCCTCCTTGGTTTCTTTAATGTATCACTGTTATCCTTCGCATTACGCACATATTTTTTATCTTTCTTTACTACTGCTTATAATCTATATTTATATTCTTACTAGTGGCTTGTACAGCAAACGCTGCAAACTAAGTTCATTAGATGTTCAAATAGACATTTTTCAGATTTATTTTCAATGAAGAATATCAGACATTCTGAAAGTTATTTGCTTCCATAATAATGAAACACACTCTCTCTCTCGAGCCAATGCTGAAGAGAACCACGCATACAAATATCTACACCACACCGCCATTAAATATATGAAAAAGACCCAACCCCTCTTGATTAATAACTATAAAAATATTTGAGTTTTAATAATATTATTATCTTACGTAAATTTTATAGCTTTCAGTAACATATACTATATATACTATATAGCCGCCACTCAGTAAAATATAGAAATCAAAATCTAATTTAAGTTATTCTCTATATCTACTTATATAACCCCAAAACGTTTCATTTTCATATCATCAATATAGCATTAATATGTATAATTAATGAAAAATAATCACATCATGACATTAACTACAATAATATTTCATTTCTAATGGTAATAATGTCATCAAACCACCTCAAGTTTTGTAGTTTTTAATATCCAATACACAGCTGTACCCAGAAAATTACACACCACAGAATCGAACCTGTAAATTATTTTTAGTAAGTTAAGTTTTTAATAACCAATTTAATTTGAGCTCTAAATATGTCAGCATTCTTGCAGATCATGGCCTTCGTGTAATATTGTTTACTATTATGTGTGTTTTGTTTTATTCTGAAATGAAATTATCTAGTTCTCAAAACTGACGACAGATGGATTTTGGAAAATAGGAAAATTATGTTGAAAAATTGACATTTCACTGAAAACTACTACTTTTCTGAAAAACTTTGAGTTCCAAGCTTCAAAATGAGGGGTCATTTATTAAAATCCGTTCAGCCGTTTTCCCGTAATTTCCATTACCAGTTCAAATTATATATATAGATACACAACTTTATTTTATTGACTTTGTAATTTATTATTCAATCTAATAGCCTGTAGGTACACATTAAATAATTTCCATAGCACATACTATAAACACATCGATCGAAGACAGTTTTCAGTCTATGATACCCTTCTTACGACCGGTCGTCGGTGATGCTTAGGTTGGATGTTGTGCTTTCTGCGGAGTCAGGACACGTGGCAGCCAGCCTACGGAGCTAGCGACCGATCGCGCGTATTATCATGACCCTTTGTCGGTTGTTCTTAATTAAATAAAGAGCTTTACTGACTACTAATAACGTTAGCATTCGATTGTGGCTGATAGTGTGTTACAGTAAAAATTTGAAATTCTGCCAATTTTTGCGATCCCGGAACTTGTGCCAATATTCGGGGCGGGAAAAGAGTTAATCATATTACGGCCTTCAATACACTGACTAATTTTCTTAAAGCTTTGAAGGGTGAAGAGAAAAGATTCAGAAAAAAATAAAATTACTCTGTATTCAACCTTCTACTCGAACTAATGGATTGTTCATGCTTGTAAATTGAATTGAATCTGTTTGCTGTGTATTTTATAATTTTTTACTCCTTCCACATCTGAAACGTAAAATGCTGATGTAACATGTATTGAATAACTTAAGTGAAATGAGTATGAAAAATTAAACAGACGCATTTAGAGAAACAGGCATGTAGAAAAATATAGCGACAAACAGAAATATTAATTCATAAACACTTAAAAAAACACATGAGAAATCACGACGAAATATAGACGCAGTTTTTTCCTTGGGAACTTTTCAGAAGACAAGCATCCTCATACAAGGTCATGCAATTTGATCGTACAGAGTTGTCTTTAGTACATTTCATTCATTACGAGTCAACAGATATTCTCTTTATAGAATTTAAAGGAAGTCAGTTAATTTTTAATTTAAAGGTACTTGATATTTACAGAAACTGCGTGCGTTACTGCATAATGCTTGGGAGTAGAAATGATTTAAAGTATGCTCACAGGAGAACTTGAGCTTTCAGCACGAAGTTAAATATTTACAGTTCTCTATATTTCTTGCATAAGACCGAAGCACGGAGCTTTTTGTCGTCATATTAATCCCTCGCTCTGAAGAAAGTGGACTCCATGCATTATTAGAGTCTGATGGATTCTTAAAATGCGCACTTAGTGCTTAATACCCACAAGGGGAGAGACCGAAAAGGAATCGTGATGTGTTTTATGAATTCATGCCAAGTCGTAGGATCTGGGGAGTTCGTTACAACACATACAGGCCTAACTATCAGAATCTCAGGGAAATATTTGCCTTCAGTTGTGTCGAAGTTTTAGGATATGATCCCCTTGGGAACATGTGAAATGAAATCGCTGTCGGAATATATTTCAGATAGTTCATATCCTAATTCATTAAACAAAGAAATGTTAGAATTCAAATAGTCAACTCTGTGTATAATCCATTAAAGACTGTGATGTTGAAATTTAAATAGTTAATTCTCTGTCTAATCTATTCAACCCAGAGCTTTTGATATATATTTCAATAATCAACTCTATGTATAATCCATTAAACACTGTGCTGATGAAATTTAAAAAGTCAAGTTGTGTATAATCCATTAAACAATGTGGTCATGGAATTTAAATATTCAAGACTGTGTATAATCCATTAAACACTGTGCGGTTGAAATTTAAAAAGTCAAGTTGTGTATAATCCATTAAACAATGTGGTCATGGAATTTAAATATTCAAGACTGTGTATAATCCATTAAACAATGTGGTCTTGGAATTTAAAAAGTCAAGCTGTGTATAATCCATTAAACAATGTGGTCTTGGAATTTAAATAGTCAAGACTGTGTATAATCCATTAAACACTGTGCTGTCGGAATTTAAAAAGTCAAGTCTGTGTGTAATCCAAGCATATCTGGAATTTAAATAGTCAACTCCATTAATCCATTAAAAAATGTGCTGTCGGAATTTAAAAAGTCAAGTCTGTGTGTGATCCATTAAAAAATGTGCTGTTGGAATTTAAAAATCAAGTCTGTGTGTAATCCATTAAACACTGTGCTGTCGGAATTTAAAAAGTCAAGTCTGTGTGTGATCCATTAGAGCATATGCTGTTGGAATTTAAATAGTCAACTCTGTGTGTAATCCATTAAACATTGTGCTGTTGGAATTTAAAAGTTAATTCTCTGTCTAATCCATTAGAGCATATGCTTTTTGAATTTAAAATCAACTCTGTGTGTAATCCATTAAACATTGTGCTGTGGAATTTAAAAGTCAAGTCTGTGTGTAATCCATTCGATAATGTTGTTGGAATTTAAATAGTTAATTTTTGTCTAATCCATTAAACACAGAGCTGTTGATGTATATTTAAATAGTTAAGTCTGTGTGTGATCCATTAGAGCATATGCTGATGAATTTAAATAGTCAATTCTCTGTGTAATCATTAAACATTGTGCTGTTGATGTATATTTAAAAAGTCAAGTCTCTGTGTAATCCATTAAGCAGAGCTGTTGATGTATATTTAAATAGTTAACTCTGTGTGCAATCCATTAAACAGAGCTGTTGATTTAAAAAGTAGTTAAGTTTGTGTGTGATACATTAAGCATAGCTGTTGATGTAATTTAAATAGTAAACTCTGTGTAATCCATTAAACATTGTGCTGTTGATGTAATTTAAAAATTCAAGTCTGTGTGTGATCCATTAGAGCATATGCTGTTGGAATTTAAATAGTTAACTCTCTGTGTAATCCATTAAACACTGTGCTGTGATGAATTTAAAAGTTAATTCTCTGTGTAATCTATTCAACCCAGAGCTGTTGATGTGTATTTAAATAGTTAATTCTCTGTCTAATCTATTCAACCCAGAGCTTTTGATGTATATTTAAATAGTTAATTCTCTATCCTTCTTGAGGAAATGTGTATGGGAGGTTGCAACAATAATAGTGAAATTAATATATTTTGTTTATAATTGTATTGCAATTTATTTTTGTCCTGAATGAAGTCTTTCCCTTAGACTGGTTCTTATTGCAGAATATATTAGGTTCTACTGGTTTTAAATAATCTATGGTTAAGCCCTATATTGTAACACCTCAGAGATTATCCCGCTGATGTAAATTTAGGTTTACTTTCATCCTCAGGCATCCTTTGCTCTCAGCGTGGGGTGTTAGTGGCAGCGCTAAACTCTACGCTCAGAAGATGAAGATCGCAGTAGCGTCCTCTGTTGTTACGTTGTTTGGCTGACTGCTGGTGTGGACACGGCGCACAGAGCGTTGGGGGGGGGGTTAAAATGCGTGGTTGATGTTGTGTTCCATCCCCGGGGATGCATGCCTCTTGCTGAAATTCGATAGCATTGAAATTAGAAAAGCACTCTGCGAAATTTTTTGCAAGGGGGGCGAGAGGAGAGGTTTAGTGCAAGATACGGCCCAGCTGCGCTGCTAACCAGATTCACGACAGTCATATGTTTCACCACTGCTCTCGGCCACTGACAGGGATACACGCCACGGTGATGTTGCTGGAGTGCTCCAGGACTTGAGATACGCTGTCCATCGCTTTTTGAGCGTCCTTTGTCCGTATTTACAAACTCACCTGTGCCTGTATTAACAGCTTGTCTGGTACAGTTCTGCTGGGGTCCTGTGTTTTGTCCAGCGTGCTCTGATTCGCTACAGATACCCGTATGCAAGGTTGAATCATGGAATTAAGACTTGAATATGAATATGTTGACCTACATAACTACAGGGTGAACAGTAAGTAATGCCATTAATAAGGTTCGGATAAAGTAGTGCTATGTTCGGCCTCTGTCTACTTTGAATAGTTGGTAAAAATTATAAGTAAACGATACTTAAACAATAAAGTATTACCCTGCCGTCGAAAGGTATGATACGGTCGACTGTGTCTTTGGTAAGGTGGTACAAAGAAAACACTCCATATAAAACATCAACTCTCTCTGTTCACATTTATTAATAACACTATAGAAAAATGGAAATGAACCAAGGTCTCCAGTAAAAATACAATCACTGATAATTCACCAACGCATCGACACTGGCTTCCCACTAAAGGTCACTGAACTGGCATTCACCATTACACAAACTAGTAACGCCATCTGTACTCACAGATAGTAATCATAAGTAGCTTGCTAGACAAGTTCCAACTTGTCTGATATGGCCGAAAGGCACTAATACACAACCAAACACAACCAATGTAAAATCACTTGACGAATGCCAGCTTATTCATCATTAATCTCATACTCCATATGAAATCAAAATCTTTCTACTAATCATAACAAACTTAACCTTACTGACATATAAAAACCTGTGATGATTCTTGGTAGGTCAGTCTCGAAACCACAACAACAATGGTCTCTCTTCAACACTCACGCCTCCATAATCACACAGCATACTTCACCGTAGCTCGGCTACGTTACTGCCTGTAGTAAGTCACAAACCTCATTCGAGCCCAGACTACAGCAGTCCACGTCCCTGCCGAACTGGGTTATCCGTGATCCCAACACGGATAGCCGTTACACCAACCCACAGCTCTCCACAGCTGTCGTCCAACCTTACTCTTCGAGAGTCTCTCCCAATCTAAACGTGTCGAAATTCTCCCCCAGGAAAACCGACGTTAAAGAAAAAATGAAAGAAAAAATGGCCAATGAAAATCAAAGCCCCTGTCACGTGATAACTAAATTCGCTCCTTATGCGTGAGAAAATGGAGACCAAGAATGGTGGAAATAAAACAAGCTATCTATAGGAGGAAGAAAGACTAAAAATGGAGGGGAAGGAAGCCACCTATGAACAGTAAGGGTTACTAATAATGAAATGAAATTAACAAGAATAAAAAATAGAAAAGAAAGAAAGGAAGATAGTGTGCCGAAACTAAAACGGCAGAGTAGCTATATGAAGAAAGCTTGTATAACCATTGATGCCCACAGGAGCAAGCGCGCGCTTTAGAGCCCAGGAGAGCCTGAGCGCTTTAGAGCGGAAAGGAAAGAGACGGACGAAAGAGGTGGTATATGCCGCTTGGTCGAGCTATATTCAGGGATGGCCAGCACTGATTCAATAGATAAAGGGAAGAGAACTTATTAAAACTGTATCCATGTTAATTTTTAGATTTATCTGAGAAGTATAAGTGCATTATAAGAATGTAAGTTTTAATTTTAATACTCATTTTTTACAAGTTTGATTTTTTTATTCAAAAGAATTATTTTCTCAACATTTTTGCTTCCTTTCCAAACTTACTTCTTGACATATATTCAACACAGTAGTAATTTGATCCCAACAAATTTCATATCGCAGAATTCCTTTACAGAAAGAAAAGTTACAATTTTTCGCATGAAATTTCTGCACAGTTAAAGGACAAAAGTAAAATTATTTCAGTCATTTATTATCATAATACACTACTCTCTTAAATTGACTGAGCATATTGGGAATTAAACGAATGGTTTTTTTTTTCCAAAACACGTTCTGAAATGTTTAATATAAATCAATTTTTGTCTCGAAAAGGAAGCTAAAACGAGCAAAATTGAAGGATTCAGAACCATAGTGGGCCAAGCGCCATTTACTAAAACCGTAGAAAACAAGGATTAAAATGAAGTTATCGCCATAATGCAATGGAAACATATAGCAAATAATATAAACTATACTCATCATAAATGTCAATTTTCATTAAACTATGGTATTCACTTAACTTTAACCCTTGCTTTCTCCGTTTTTAATAAATGGCGCTTGGCCCACTATGGCTCTGAACCCTTCAATTGCATTGAACTTTTTTGTTTGGAACATCTCAAAGAATAATACACTGAAATTAATGACATTACTTACGCTTCACACTATATATTGCGTCCTATTTGAATAAGACATTAAAAGAACTAATTGGAGTATATATTCAATTAAATGAACGTTTCATGCAATTATAGGGATTTCAAGAATCCGCTGTCAATTGTTTCATCGCCAAGAGAAACCCAGAAAAATGGTTTGCAATAATATGCTATTTAAAAGTCGCCTTCACGTCGTCTGAACTGCCGCATCAAAAGTTTATCTAGACTGCTAGACTCCTGGCTTAACATAACATCAGGTATTCCACAGGGGTTGGTTCTCGGGCCATTGTTGTTCACAATGTATGTCAGTGATATTACATCTCTTGTAAGGCATTGTAACTATCACTTATATGCTGACGACCTTCAATGCTACATCTCTTCCCGCTTAGACCGAGTAAACGACGCTATAGACGAACTGAACGAAGACATTGGCTCGATTGTGACGTGGACAAAGAAATTCCATCTTAAAATCAATCCTGGAAAGACACAGGCAATTATATTAGGACACAAATGGCAAACCGACGCTGTAAAACACCTCGATATTTCCCCCGTTAAAGTAAGTACAGTGCATATCCCTTTCAGTTCTTCGGTAAAAAATCTTGGCATTCACATGGATAATAATCTCCACTGGGACATGCAAATCACAGAAACCTGCAGAAAAGTATATTCTATTATCCATGTGCTAAAAAGGATAAATGTTCATCTCCCCTCTTGCTTAAAAAAGTCCCTTGTGCAGACGCTTGTATTTCCCTATTTCGACTATGCGGACATTTTACTGACTGACCTCTCCAGCGACAACAAAATGAAACTTCAACGTGCTCATAACTTGTGTGTACGTTTTGTAAGCAATGTTCGTAAATATGATCATATTACCCCATCCCTGGAAACAATAGGTTGGCTTAAACTAGATAAGAAAAGAAATTTACATTCACTTCTCCTTCTCTTCGAAATCTTGAACTCTTCTATTCCTTCGTACCTGTCGTCTCGCTTCACTTACCTTTCTTCCCACCACAATCTGAACACACGCTCTCGCCATGAAACAATACTAACAATACCATCCCATCGCACCTCCTCATACTCATCCTCTTTCACAATAGCCCTGCCAAGGCTCTGGAATTCGCTACCTGCTAGCGTCAGGGACTGTCGAAATAAAATTGAATTCAAACGCAAACTTACTAGGCACTTGGTCAGTAATTGATTTCTTGTAAATAGTTTCCTTAGGTCCGATTGTATAAACCATTTAATCTTAGATCAGAGGTTAAATTGATCCTTGTTTCAGCTGAACTTGGAATTTTGTGTTGTATAAAGTCTAATCTGAGATTAATTTGTCTCAAACTAAAGTCAACTTTGACTGAAGAAATTTCTCCGATTAAGTTAGATGATCCAAGTTCAGTTATTTCTTTTCTGTTTGAAATATACGAGTGACATATTGTGCAAATAAAATATCCATTATTATTAATATTAATAGATATGATAGGTACATTTATATATATTTCTTTCAATTTCTTGCCTTAATACACAAACATTCTTATATTTTATAAGGCTCTATCGTGTTCAGCAGTATCAAATAACATAACCTATAATTATTTTATGTTTATAACAACCATTAATTATTAATGGATATGATAGGTACATTCATAAATGTTCAATTAACTGTATTACTAAACGAAAATTGTCGTTTTATAAAGCTTTATTATGTTTAGCAGTATCAAACACCATAACATGATAACAACTTGGAGAACAGTCAGCCTTCTTCTTATTGTCCGCCATTATTTACATTGCAAAAAAAAAAAACCAGTGTCTCCAACAGAGTGTAATACGGAAAGTCGCGAAAAAGTAGTTGAAAGTCGCTAGATTTCTCATTATCAACAAAGAAAGATTAAATTTCGTCACTATGGGGTGCTAAAAAGGTCACTAAATCCCTATTTAAGCAATATAAAAGTTAAAAGAAATTGTTGTTGAAAAAGAGTTAAAATCGCTAGATTGGCAACACTGAACAAACCTGTATAACATGGTCCGCGCATCACGTATTTCACCTGTTTATGCGATGTTGCCAAATCCTTTTCACGTGAACTTAGATTGCATTTGAACCAAGGTAATTTGATCGTAGAAAAGTTTTATACAATAGAAGAAGTGTCTGAACTCGGTTCACTTTTCGATCTTCGATCAAAGTTGATCTTTAGTCAGGGAGTTTTATACAATTGGGCCTTAATCTATCACAAAATATTTCAAAATCCGGTAATTTCATCACTATACAATTTTGTTATTGAGCAATTCCACGAAAATGTCATACTGAGATGAATTTCTTGAAATTGATGAAGGAGTATTTTTGTTGAAGAAATATGTTTCTTTATACTTTAAATCGCCTTATTTCGTAAGATAATGTTTAAAATACTCTTTCTTTTAGTCTATAACTTGCTGCAGATCTTGTCATATTCCAAACGTTTAAAAAAACCCGTATAGATACTTATGTTTCGTGTCACAATTTGGACACGTAAATTTGTTTTATTTCGAGCCATCTTTTTTGTATACTGTATTTTGGTCTTTCCTTGAAGTAAATATGTAATTAGTTGAAGTATCCTAAGATCCTAAATAACTTAAAATCATTATAATTATTTGTACTGTAAGTTACGGTCAGTCCGTCACAAGAAACATACAAAAACTCTTCCACACAGCACAATAATTGACAGATTAAAATTTCCTTTGGTATTCTGCGTTATTACTACATGACCAATAAAAAAGTATTAGAACATTTTCTTCTAAAGTGATTTCGTTCTCCGCAGCGGCATTGTGAGTGACTGACATGTCGTGCTCTCAACTGTTATGCTGTTCATTCTCACAGCGTACTTAGTTGCTTGGAAGGCCTTGGTGAAGTTATAAGTGAACTGGTGATAAGTGTGCAGTAATTATACCTGAAAAAAGCAAATTGAGATTCAGGCAGCTCATTGGAGCAATAAGCAGGTCTCAATATTTACTGCTGTTGCCTGGTTTAGACAGGAAGATGACAGGGAAGTTCAGAAGAAATCCTCTGCATTAGTGTCAGATTATGTAGCACATGACAAATAGGCTATGCAGTGAATGTTTGTCTACAAAAAGTGTTTTCGGAAATTTTGGCGATTCTTCCGAACATTGAGGTGGTAAAAATATTTTCAGATAAAGCAGCGAGTCATTTTAAACATAAGTAAACATTGAGAAATGTGACATTGCTTGCTCGCATATTTGGATTTAACATAGAATGGAACTTCTTTCAGTCACATCATGGCAAAGGGGCCGTGGATGTGATTGGAGGCCAAGTAAAAAGGCTGGCATGGATGCCTGCGAAATCGGAGAAGAAGATACAAAGCGCTACAGAACTTTGTAACATTTTGAGCAATAAAAACATCCAAATTATTGTTAAGGAGGTAGCACAGATTGAGATAGACGAAGGAAAAAAGTATCTCGAAAAATGATTAGAACATCTTGCACCTATTCCGGCATCTCATGGAGTTCATTACGTGAAAGTGTTAGATCCCTATGTTGTAGAATATGTACAACTGTCTTGTGAACAATCAGTGCGAAAGGTCCACAGGTTCCGTGTGTGAAAAGAAACTAAAGTTTGTTCAGATAACAAGTGACATATTGACAGTGTTCCTGCAGTACATACTTGTTAGACTAAATAAGTGAGTCAACGAGTGCCGTGGAGTGCTTCTACGTGTTTAATTCCAATGGTTCAAATTCAATCTAAAAGTAGAACTCATCATTCTAATCTATTATTATGAACATAATATATAACAGCCATAGGCATGGGAAATATAAACTGTGATCTGCGTCACCTTATCTTAATCGATAAGGAGGTCAGTGCCAGATGATTAGGAACATGCTTGAATAACGTAACATACTGCCTTACGCTGGGGAGTTGATGCCATATAGAGTGATAAGCGCTGTCAAGGTTGCTGTGACACTCTTATAGCCCTAAAATTAAACACCAATGCATATGGCTAGTATATACAGTATTTAATCACAGAGAAAGAACTATATATGTTATTAAGTAGGCCTATATAATACTTGTATGTGCATTAATTTATGTCATTTAAGATGCATGGTTAAGCAAACTAATTTTTGTATTCTGGAAAACATATTATTCATTTAAATTGATCGTTATGTTAATTTACTACTTATCAAGTTTTATATTATTTTGTACTATTTACGGTTCTGTAAGTGCAACTTCATTTTAAAATTCAGAGATGTCAGTCAGTTACAGAATGAGGTCAGTCTGTTACACATCACTTTTTCGGCCATAACTCCATTACTAATCGTGGTTTGGAGGTCGTTTTCAACTTAAACCGAAGATTACAATTTCCTTTCCGAACTATATTTTGCAAAATTGTATCAGCAATGACAATTCAGAGAAATCTCTGGAGAACCATGTTCACCCGAAGAGAGAGTTGACATTTATGTCAGTCTGTTACACACAATTTGGACGTAAATAAATAGTATACTTTCCCTATTAAAGACGTTTATTTTTATATGTATCTTAAGTGTACACTTCCCTCTATAAAATCCTGCGGTGACACAGTCTAATTCCAACCCATTATACAATTTAGGCAGACATTTTGCTTTCAAAGTGTACTGTAAATGTGAGTCAGTTACACGTGGAATTGCTCTATTCTAGGTTTAATTTGTAATCCAGTAAATAAGCCTATAAAATATGATAAATTATCTAACTTTAATTAGTCAGGTAATCTTTTCGTACTTTAATTTTTATTTTAATTGTAAATTTATTAGTAATTGTAATTTTATTCTTCATATTATAGTTGGAATCTCCTGGTAGAGTCCACACCTGTGGAGTAACGGTCAGCGCGTCTGGCCGCGAAACCAGGTGGCCCGGGTTCGAATCCCGGTCGGGGCAAGTTACCTTGTTGAGGTTTTTTCCGGGGTTTTCCCTCAACCCAATATGAGTAAATGCTGGGTAACTTTCGGTGCTGGACCCCGGACTCATTTCACCGGCATTATATCATTCAGACGCTAAATAACCTAGATGTTGATACAGCGTCGTAAAATAACCAAATAAAAAAAAATCTCCTGGTAGAGGGGCAGAGAAGGCCTGACGGCCTTATCTCTACCAGGTTAAATAAATAAATACTAACATTACTGCAGTATCACAAACACATTTTGTTCACAATTTAATGTTGACTTTCAAGGACTGCACTAAAATTTCAGAGTGATGTACGAAATTTCATATAGACAGCATTCCCCCCCTACTCTGTGGTCTCCTGGAGTTACTCCGACTACGAAATCCCTCCGTGGCTGTTGTCCTAACTTGGGAGCCTGTTCGGATTTGTGCTACATTAATGCAGGTACAAAAAGCGGCGCGCACGAGTATAAATTCCATCTTGCTGTTTTTCTTGGAGCCCCCCCCCCCACACTCTCCGGCTAAGCAGCTTATGAAGGCCGCAGATGGCGCAGGAGTTCAACGTGAATTGTGTGGATTGGCAGCACAAGTCGAACTGCACTTTGCGGTTCCGTAGTTCAGCTCCCGCAAGGTGTTATGATATTTGGTCCAGGCTTTGTATTGTTTTGCACCTCTGTAATTCTCATCGCCGTCTGCCTTAATCCCTTCCAGCAACATTAACAAGTGATGGTCTACTTTATTCATTTTACGTTTGAATTATCTTGTTTACGTTCTTGTTTCTTCTTCTTCTTCTTCTTATTATTATTATTATTATTATTATTATTATTATTATTATTATTATTATTATTATATTCATCATCATATTGGGGATCATAAGTGCGGTTTTCGGCGTAATAGATAGCTGCTTGTCTATGCGGATGACGTGAATATGATAGGAGAAAATCCACAAACGTTTAGGGAAAACACGGGAATTTTACTTGAAGCAAGTAAAGCGATTAGTTTGGAAGTAAATCCCGAAAAGACTAAGTATATGATTATGTCTCGTGACCAGAATATTGTACGAAATGGAAATATAAAAATTGGAGATTTATCCTTCGAAGAGGTGGAAAATTCAAATATCTTGGAGCAACAGTAACAAATAAAATGACACTCGGGAGGAAATTAAACGCAGAATAAATATGGGAAATGCCTGTTATTATTCGGTTGAGAAGCTTTTATCATCCAGTCTGCTGTCCAAAAATCTGAAAGTTAGAATTTATAAAACAGTTATATTACCGGTTCTTCTGTATGGTTGTGAAACTTGGACTCTCACTCTGAGAGAGGAACATAGGTTAAGGGTGTTTGAGAATAAGGTGCTTAGGAAAATATTTGGGGCTAAGCGGGATGAAATTACAGGAGAATGGAGAAAGTTACACAACACAGAACTGCACGCATTGTATTCTTCACCTGACGTAATTAGAAACATTAAATCCAGACGTTTGAGATGGGCAGGGCATGTAGCACGTATGGGCGAATCCAGAAATGCATATAGAGTGTTAGTTGGGAGACCAGAGGTAAAAAGACCTTTAGGGAGGCCGAGACGTAGATGGGAGGATAATATTAAAATGGATTTGAGGAAGGTGGGATATGATGATAGAGACTGGATTAATCTTGCACAGGATAGGGACCGATGGCGGGCTTATGTGAGGGCGACAATGAACCTTCGGGTTCCTTAAAAGCCATTTGTAAGTAACTAAGTATATTCATCACCATTTGCATATTACACCGTTGTGATATCTACATGATGTTGCTATAAAATTGATATTTAACCTTTGCGGTGAATTTCAATGAAGACCGGAGGGCCTAATTAGTCAAATCTACTCTCCCCACCTCCACTCCACGGCTCCGTGAGATCTTTTATGTATTAATAATTATATTCGCGAAATAATATTACTCAAATTTATTTATTTATTTATCTATTTATATCCATAACAGGGCAAAGCGCCAATTACAATAGACAGTACAGATAAAAAAAACCATTACTTACTTACAAATGGCTTTTAAGGAACCCGAAGGTTCACTGCAGCCCTCACATAAGCTCGCCATCGGTCCCTATCCTGTGCAAGATTAATCCAGTCTCTATCATCACACCCCACCTCCCTCAAATCCATTTTAATATTATCCTCCCATCTACGTCTCGGCATACCTAAAGGTCTTTTTCCCTCTGGTCTCCCAACTAACACTCTATATGCATTTCTGGATTTGCCCATACGAGCTACATGCCCTGCCCATCTCAAACGTCTGGATTTTAAGTTACTAATTATGTCAGGTGAAGAATACAATGCGTGCAGTTCTGCGTTGTGTAACTTTCTCCATTCTCCTGTAACTTCATCCCGCTTAGCCCCAAATATTTTCCTAAGCACCTTATTCTCTATCACCCTTAACCTATGTAACATAGAATTGCATATAACACGAAAAAAGAGGTAAAACAGATACAAGTGGAATTATAAATTAAAAATGGACAAGAGAAGGAAAAAGACAAAAAAAAAATCACAAGAGTCCTCATCTTGTCGGAATTTCACTTACTTTAAGTACCTAGCGCAAAATAAAATGCTATAACCTCAAATATCTGTTAAATTTTGCTGTTTCACTAAACATTTTTCTACAATAATTGTTATTAGAGGAGGAAAAATTCGATCCGGCGCAGGGGATCGAACCCGGGTCCTTGGTTCTACGTACCAAGCGCTCTAACCACTGAGCTACGCCTAAGTAATCCACAGTACTATGTTCCTGTAAGCCCACAAAGTTAAAACCACTAGAAAAGAGGGGTTCGATCCGGTGCTGTGGATTCAACTTCGGCGTAGCTCAATGGTTAGAGCGCTTGATATGTTGAACCAAGGATCCGGGTTCGATCCCCAGTGCCGGAGTGAATTTTTGTCCTTTAATAACAATTGTTACCATAAAACACAGATTCTGCAGGACCAAAAATTAATCTTTCATTAAATATAATTTCTACAGCTATTATGAAATGTATGGGTTTGGAATTGAACGGGTTACATCAGCTGCTTGTCTATGCGGATGACGTGAATATGTTAGCAGAAAATCCACAAACGATTAGGGAAAACACTGGAATTTTACTGGAAGCAAGTAAAAAGAGAGGTTTGGAAGTATATCCCTAAAAGACAAAGTATATGATTATGTCTCGTGACCAGAATATTGTACGAAATGGAAATATAAAAATTGGAATTTTACCTTTTGAAAAGGTGGAGAAATTCAAATATCTTGGAGCAACAGTAACAAATATAAAAGATACTCGGGAGGAAATTAAACGCAGAATAAATATGGGAAATGCCTGTTATTATTCGGTTGAGAAGCTTTTATCATCTAGTCTGCTGTCAAAAAATCTGAAAGTTACAATTTATAAAACAGTTATATTACCGGTTCTTCTTTATGGTTGCGAAACTTGGACTCTCACTTTGAGAGAGGAACAGAGATTAAGGGTGTTTGAGAATAAGGTTCTTAGCAAAATATTTGGGGCTAAGAGGGATGAAGTTACAGGAGAATGGAGAAAGTTACACAACACAGAACTGCATGCATTGTATTCTTCACCTGACATAATTAGGAACATTAAATCCAGACGTTAGAGATGGGCAGGGCATGTAGCACGTATGGGCGAATCCAGAAATGCATATAGAGTGTTAGTTGGGAAGGCCAGAGGGGAAAAGACCTTTGGGGAGGCCGAGACGTAGATAGGAAGATAATATTAAAATTGATTTGAGGGAGGTGGGATATGATGATAGAGACTGGATTAATCTTGCTTTGGATAGGGACCAATGACGGGCTTATGTGAGGGCGGCAATGAACCTTCGGGTTCCTTGAAAGCCAGTAAGTAAGTAAGTATTATGAAATGTTTACCTATGAGTTTCATATTACAGGAGTATTGTAAATCAAAGTCATATGTCATATGTGTGACTAATTATACCCGTTACGAATCCTTAATGTGTGACGAATTGTATTAGATACTAAATCTTAATTTTGACGAATTGTATCCGTTACGAAAAATCTGTGACAAGTTTTTGGGAAAGCTGAAAATGTTTCTGTCTAAATCGTTGTGATGTTTCATTGCAGCTCTTATCTTATTTTAGTTTCTACTTTGTTTCTCTATTCAGCACGTGATTAATAATAGTTTTGGAACTGCGAGGGAGCGCGATTCGGTGCTAAATTTTATTAAAATTATTGTCCTCATTTTTATTTTATTCTACTGTATTTGTATTTTGTATTTCTAAATAAATAAAAATATTTCTACTCTGTATAAGGCACACAATGGTGGAAGCATGCTGAGTGTAAGGTCCAGTCTCTGGTTCAGACCTCGATAAAGCCAAGCTAACAACTTCTGATAATTACATGATAAAGATGATTTGAAATAACTACAACGGATTGTCAAATGGGGAACTGTAGCTCGGTGAAGTGAGTGAGTCCTTGGAAGCATAGGACTGTGTAGGTCTCCTGCAAGCAGTTGTGTTCTCTGTCCGTGGGCGTTTGATGTGGAGCTGTGCGTTGGAGTGGAAGTCCGCACAGGGTGGGCCGCGAGACGAGGCAGGCAAGGTCTTATTTATAGCACGAGGCGCCCCTCAAAGGGAAGGAACCACGAACCAGCAGAGATACCAACCAGAATACAAATTGCTTACAATTCAAGAATTCCATCTCGGAACTCTAAGATAGTTGATGTCTATGTTCCAAATAGCGATACGCCAGTTAACGGTGTTATGTTATAATGCAGCATATCGACGGTGACGTGCCCAAAAGGGAAATATATTTCTGCAACTTTACATGAGATGAAAATATCTATCACAAAATACTAATTAAATATATATGTATGGTAAGCGATTTAAAGTAAATTAACTAAAAATGTTAACATACTATATAATTTCCATTTGAAACAACCGTATATTTAATTTTATACTTATAAATTCCTTTTATGAACTATCACCTTTACTTTTTAACTTCGCTTTAGGATATGCCATTAGGAACGTTCAGGATAACAGGCAGGGTTTGGAATTGAACGGGTTACATCAGCTGCTTGTCTATGCCGATGACGTGAATATGTTAGGAGAAAATCCACAAACGATTAGGAAAAACACGGGAATTTTACTGGAAGCAAGTAAAGCCATCGGTTTAGAAGTAAATCCCGAAAAGACAAAGTATATGGTTATGTCTCGTGACCAGAATATTGTACGAAATGGAAATACAGTATAAAAATTGGAGATTTATCCTTCGAAGGGGTGGAAAAATTCAAATATCTTGGAGCAACAGTAACAAATATAAATGACACTCGGGAGGAAATTAAACGCAGAATAAATATGGGAAATGCCTGTTATTATTCGGTTGAGAAGCTTTTATCAAAAAATCTGAAAGTTAGAATTTATAAAACAGTTATATTACCGGTTGTTCTGTATGGCTGTGAAACTTGGACTCTCACTCTGAGAGAGGAACAGAGGTTAAGGGTGTTTGAGAATAAGGTGCTTAGGAAAATATTTGGGGCTAAGAGGGATGAAGTTACAGGAGAATGGAGAAAGTTACACAACGCAGAACTGCACGCATTGTATTCTTCACCTGACATAATTAGGAACATTAAATCCAGACGTTTGAGATGGACAGGGCATGTAGCACGTATGGGCGAATCCAGAAATGCATATAGAGTGTTAGTTGGGAGACCGGAGGGAAAAAGACCTTTGGGGAGGCCGAGACGTAGTTGGGAAGATAATATTAAAATGGATTTGAGGGAGGTGGGATATGATGATAGAGACTGGATTAATCTTGCACAGGATAGGGACCGATGGCGGGCTTATGTGAGGCCGGCAATGAACCTCCGGGTTCCTTAAAAGCCATTTAAGTAAGTAAGTAAGTAAGTAAGTAAAATTCCTTTTAAATATGAGACGCTGACTTTCTGTTAAGAAATAGTAGCCTACACTTTAAGGAATATTTCATAACATCAAAAAATTTCAACTTCGTCCTATACTGGCTTAAAAACGTGTTTAATTGTATAATTAGGTGTATTTTATTACTCACAACAACTAGAATATTTATATTTCTTTTACAAAATATAAAGTTTATCTAACCATAAAGTTTCTCACATAATAATTCCTTCTTTTAGTGACGTATTGTGATGACCATTTCGCTCATGTACCAATGCACCAATGGAGTATAAAAATCTGTGGAGTTTTAATCAATCAAAGCGAACTATTAACTGCAATTTTATCGAAACAGTCCTGTCGCACCTGATGCCCATTTGTTTAATATCTTGTCGCACCTGATGTTCAGATGTTAAATAATATTTTTTTTTTCTTAACAACACATTGGGCCGTGATATTGCGTGATAGCCGTGCTAGCAAATGTAAGCATTAAAATAGTATCTTCATTTATAATATAATCTATTTCTGTGAGTTATAAGTAATTTATTAATATATTAGCGAAGGAGACTTATTTAAATAGCACAAGAGATCTCATCACTAAATGAAAGTACCTAGTTCGAAATAAGATGTTATAACCTCAAATATTTGTTTAATTTTGCTTTTTCACTAATCATAATCTCTACAGCTATTGTCAGATGTTTGTCCTGAATTTCATATTGCAGGAGGCCAAGACCATGCGGCCAGTGAAATAGGATTAAATTAGCAATTTAAATATTTAATAATGTAACAATGTTATCTTGTTTTTATTGTTAGTCGCAAAATAGTCTTATTCAAATAGGCCTATCACGGGTGTTATCATCTTTCTGGATAATTCACTAGTGCTACGTGTTAGCAAATTATCGACAAGATGAGAACTGTTGTGATATTAGTTATGACAGGTTCCTATAATACAACATGTAGTATGTTTGTAAATGTAATAGAATAATCTACAGGGACATCATTTTATTTTTACTAATATTTCTAATATTAACCTGGCTATACCTTTGGATCAACGGTTGATAACAGTTTGCTACCCCTTCCACATGACTAGAGTTCGATGATACTGGCATAATATACAAACAAATCACTTTACTAGGTATAGGAGGGAAGAAAAGTAGTTCATCCATTTACGTAAACTAGGAAATATCGCGATTTTGACTTTGATCATTTTCATTAGGTTTAGTTTAATCAAAATACAGTACAGTATTAACACTGAGTGTTTTTACTCACGAACTGAGCTTTCCATGCGGACGTATTCATTATGCAGTGTATATTATACTGTCTACAGCACATTAGCGTACAATATAGAGAACGAAGTTAAATTGAAAAATAATCATAATATGGATATTTAAACACATTTTTTAAAATGGTGGCCGTTCATTTAGATACAGGCTTCAGTTCTAATGTGTGTAATTCCAATTACCAGTTTCGTTCTTCGTACTAGTAACTCATGTTGAAATAATTCTGTACCTACTCTGTAAAAGAGTACCTTTCGTACTGTAAATTCAATCTTCACTTCTGCCCGATTAGAAAAGATAAAATTACTCAGACATGCTATCTACTGTCCGTCCAAGTGGTTATGTCGCAGGGTCGTAGAAATGGGGGAAATCACGTGACAGTTAATTACTTAACGAGGCCCTTTTATTTAAGTTATTTTAAACAGCCGTATAATATTACGTAGACGTCCAATTCCTAACAGAAATTAATGTTCTCAGAAAAGAGCTAAGACAGCCCAGCCACTAGCCTTTACAGAGAGGCGAATAGAAGCAGGTGGGGGAAACCGGGATCCGTCGTAGGCAAATGTACGACAGTACCTGTGCGAAAATGATGCAATATTGAGAGCTCTTTCGTCACTGGAAAACGCGAACATATTTTGGGAACGTTCTGTTTACTATGACCGTAAGGCTACTATGACTGTATATGCGGTCTTGGATCTGTGTGGAGGACGGTTGAACTTTATTACTAGAAGGGGTGGGAGTGAAGTACATTCAAAAACTCAGATACAATAAAAATTGAAGTAAAAATAAAATGATGTCCCTGTAGAAGGTCATTGTTTTAGAACAACGAATATGAAATACACAACCCTCGAATCTGCCGATAGCAGGCGTACGACATGAAATCTCCAGGTTTTCATACGATGTGAATAAACATTTATTTGTTACAATATTTCTATGACAGGTTAAATATTTTAGAGTTTTAAAAATATGGAGTTTTGTAAAAACAAAATCATAATGTAAACTTTCGAGTTTCTCCTCTGTATGACGGATGGGCGTTGCTCCAACGTATCTGGAAAAGACGAAAGAGTCTAATATATGCAAACAACAACCTGATTGCAGCACCTCGCGAGGGAAGTCGAGAATAGCGGGTTTTCATATTGTGCCCTGCTGGGTCGTTTTTCACAACACGGCGCGCGATATATTAGTTTTTAATTAAATAACGTGGATGTCACATCGGAATAAACGAAATTCTGCTGCAGGAATCTTGGATGACGTTTGTCTTGGCTCCCTGCGGAATAAACCAGACCTGCACACACCTAGCGGGGCTGACGAGGGGGACAGTCAGCGCTCTGATTACAATTCAGGGGATGAGGACAAACCTTAGTTTCATTTAACTTCGTTACAAACGAAAAGAACTTGCATTGCTCATGAAATAATTCTACAACTATTGTCAATTAACTAATATCATCAATAATCCGTCAAGAGTCATCGCCAGTTATTGTAAATTATATTAACTGGATATTGACTGATCAACTGTTAGCCATCTTAAATGAAGAGGGCTAATCAATTACCATTAAACATCAGTTATCATCACTTTAATCATCAATAGTTAGTCATCAGTGTTCTTCAATCAGTTCTGTCAACATTAGCCAATCATCAACCGTTAATCACCAGTCATTAATCATCAATGAATTTAAATCATTCTTCTTGAATGGCCAATGAGTAATGATCATTAGAAAATAATCTGTCATTAGTCAATCAGCAGTGATCTCAGTGAATTTTCTGTCATCATCAACTAACAATCGTTCACAGTTAATGATAAATTATTTATCGTTAGCCAGTTGTTGTTGTTGGTGTCAGTGAAGTGTGTAGTGTCAGTGAAGTCTATTGTGTAAGTGAAGTGTGTTGGTGTCAGTGAAGTGGCTATGCAATGTATTTGAACAGTGAAATGGTTAGAAGTGTTAGTGAAATCAGGTAGAATCAGTGCAGTGAGTGAGTTGACAGCGAAATAAGAGTAGTGCCGAAAGGTACTTGTGCAGGTATGAACCTGTCACACTCGTGGATCTTAGTTCGAACTTAGGGTTAAGATACAAATTAGATATACTTTAAATGTTATTTTATGCTCGACCATGCCGAAATGTAGTAATTATACACCTGGTAGCAGACCTTTAATGCATGTCATTAAAGTACACCTACTCATTAAAGGTCAGGTCTTTCAGCCAATGACGACTCAGGTTACAACTGTTCAGCCAATGACAGGTCAGCTTTCTACCGTTATAAAACCGCAAGTATCGATTATTCTCGGATATGCAATCGAAAGAGAATTAGCGAAAAGTCACGGAGGCTGGAAATCCAATACTGTCGCAGAAGGTTATGTTCTGTTACTATAATAATTAGCGTTAATTGTAAATAATATTCAAATAAATTCAATTTGTCATCTCTTTTTTCAATGTCTAATTTATTTCAATGTTATCTCTGTAGGTTCTTATGGCCTAGCAAGGTCAATGTGCACATCTGTTCCTCGGAAAAAATCAATACTATCGCGTCTGCGCACATCTCACAACATACGGGACATTGCTCCAGGTCAGATACAATAAAATTAATAATATCAAGTTAGAAATATGGTTGAGCATAAAAAGTCGTATGAAACTCGCCTATAATGGTAATTAAGAAGCTCGTATGAAAATTATGAAACTCGCTTGCGCTCGTTTCATAAATATCCATACTCACTTCTTAATTACCTTCATTATAGGCTCGTTGCATAATGTACTATTAAGTGACCATGCTTCATTTAATTTAGGATGCTCCTTGTTATTATTATTTTATTATTATTATTCTTTTATTAGTTGTGTTTATTATTAATTGTCATTATTGAGTGTAATTAGTTACCATTGCCACCGGGTATATACTCATTTGCAGTGTGAATAAATACATACACATATACATCTATCATCGTCATTGAAAGTTTACTGGAGATCAAACATAAATGTTTCTCAGGCATTTGCTAGCACGGCACACTGCGTTGCTAAGGAATAAATGAAAATATTTAACATATGAGCATCAAGTCCAATAAGATATTAAACAAATGCGCATCAGGTGCGACTGTCACGATAAATTGCAGTTAATAGTTGGTTTTGATTGATTGAAACTCCACAGATTTTTACATTCCATTGATGCATTGGTACATGAGCGAAATAGTCTCTTGTCGAGTTCAAGTCGTTACCATAACGACCGCAAATGTTGGCCACTATGATCTAGATTGTGACATATCGATCAGATCTCGTAACTAGCAGCTCATCTCTGAACAACTGGAAGTGTGCCTACCTGGGGATTGAACGTCAAGACGTCATGCAGCGATTACGGGTCAGTCTGTCTTCTGCTGTGATGGTAATGGAAGAATTAAGAATTCAAAGCCCCGCTCTTGAGCGACCCGGGTTATTTATAGGGCGGCCCATTCGACTGTGACGGGAGGGGAAGTTTACAGCGGGAAAGAAGACGAGGGGCGAGTCCAATGTCGAATACTACAGGAAGGAACCTTTCAATAAATAGATCCGTCATCGAATAAATATTTGCTTCATATGTTACTCGCTGTTATATTTTAATGACTATTACACTCTTACTACGTCATACTACTTTCGACCAATAAAACGGTACGAAAGTACGTCTTTCAACCAATCATGGCTGCTTATCGCACAATTTTATCGCGTCCCTAGCATTTGTTTAATTTTATCGCGTCCCTAGCATTTGTTTAATTTTATTGTGTCCCTAGCATTTGTTTCTTTGTTTGCCAATATTTGAAACTGCGCTGGTCTGGACGTCAAAAATATATATAAAATTTCAAACCACTCCAGTCGATGCACAGCAGTTTCAAATATGACTCGCATTGGCATTCAAGAACAAGAATTAATAAAAAATTACCTATGCATCTTCTGAAAATTTACAAATAAAAAAATCTGAATAACTGGAATCATACCTAAATCAACATCTTCTGAAATCCAATATAACATCAATTGAACCACCAAAATTCAAATGAAAGTACATTCAATAATTACTTTTAAAATTATTCATTCGGAAATTCTGAATAAGTTGAATACACCATGTAGGCCTAAACCAACGAGTTCCACTTCTATTACGCACACGTCCAATATAACATCAATTGAACCACCAACCACATTCAAATTTGAAATTGTACATTCAATAATTATTCCTTTTAAAATTATTCATGTTTATTTTTTATGTCATCGTCGTTAATTAAAACTTTTCTAACACTTGTGTATATTAGTTAGGTTATGTTATAGCTTCTGCTATATGATATTATGGATAGTCACGTATCAGAGATTGTTTAATATTAAGAGTTATTGAAAATCATCTGTCAAGTGACGTTGATTACTGGGATTCGGATAATTGAAGTGGAATGTTGCATTTTAATAAAAATGAAACTGAATCAACAAAGCCTTCTTGACTAGTAACATTGCCATCGTGTATAAATAGATCGAGAAAACTCGACGAGAAGGCATTGCTCACTACTGCCATCTAGCATGCATCTAGCGTAATATTTGTAATGTTGAGATGGTACAATAATACATTTGAAGCCAGTTGTATTTTCGTAAGTCAATTAATATTTTATTGTATTGGAGTATTTCATTACTTCTAATCTTTATATACTTTCTTCTAATCGTGTAATAGTCAATTAAATCCCACTCGAGTTTTGATTTTCTCTACATAAATCAAAACGTCTAGTGAGATTACTGTTGATAAAATTCTGTTTAGTAACATTGAATTAGAGCTAAGAATAGTGCATAGTAGGTCTATTTGCAGTAGTAGTGGTACTTGTTCTATAAACAGAATGGAAGGTCTTCAGTGACAATGACGTCACAGAGTGAATTCTTAAGATAAAAGGAACATAATTTTGGTTTGAAATTTTGCGTTATTTCTTTTAATGTGAAAAGTTTATATTTGACATTCAGAATCCGACACATATTCTTTTAACATGATGACATCTTTAATTCCATCTGGCCTTGAATGAATGAAATTATGGAGTGTATAAAACAAAGTAACTTCGAATTCAGCCAGTCGTGATAGAATGTCAAGGAGAAACAAATTAATGACATCAAAATGTATTCACTGTTATTCATACACAAATGGGGGTGATTAATAATTGCGAACAGTCTGAAGACAAAAATGCTTAATTAACTTAGTCTGATTCTAAAGTGCTACACACACACACACACACACATATATATATATATATATATATATATATATATATATATATATATATATATATATATATATATATATATATATATATATATTTTATATTTAATTTTGTGATTGTTAAAATACAGGTAAAATACAATGAATAAGAAATAGATACAAGATGATATAAAATAAAAAGTACAAATAAAATTAAATAAATACATTTTACCTCTCATATACAGGGTGTTTCCGAGGTGGCGTTACAAACTTTCAGGGATGATGGTGAAGGGCACATGTATCAATTTGAGATAAGGAACCATGGTCCGGAAATGACTGAATCGAAAGTTATAAGCCGAAATAGTTATGTGGAAATGGAATTGTAATTTGTCACCACGTGCCCTCCTTCCCTTAACCTTCGGAACAATCGTGGAAAGATGGTATGGGCCGAATGTCTTCTACGTGGGTACTTGCCCGATACAATCTGTGAGCTTGTCTACTGTTCCCATTGGCTCATCCGTATTCGAAAATCAGGTCTGCTTATTCCGCTCTCGTGTACTCCTCCATTTCACTAGGACTGATCGACTGGACACTGCAACTTGTACACATACACTGCTGTCTACAGACGTGCATATCAGGACCGACCATGTCCGTTACACATTACGCTATCTGCATTGCTTTAGTGTAGTTTCCTGTCCCCACCCCTCAGACAGCGCACTGAATGGAATACTGTAAGTAGACAACGTAAACAACGTCAGATGAATACAGTATGTGTAAGATGTACAGATAAATACACATAAATAAGGTGTACAGAGGAATAAAATTATTCCATTTCCACACAACTATTTTTGCTTGTAACTTACGACTCGGTTATTTCCGGACCAGGGTTCCTTATCTCAAATTGATACATGTGCCCTTCACCATCATGCCTGAAAGTTTGTAACACCACCTCGGAAACACCCTGTATATTAGTTGTTCACTTATTAATTTGTGTGATTGTTATAAATACAGGTGAAACACAATGAATAAAATACAAGATGATATAAAATGAAATACAAATAGAATTAAATAAATACACTTTACCTCTCACATTTATCAACAGGCGGTTGGGTATCTCAGTTAATAGAGAACCTGGCCGCGGACTGAAAGTTCTTGGGTTCGATCCTGGGTAGTTCCGGAATTTTATTGTCACCAAACTTCAAGTACGGGTCCCATTGTGCCAACTGTACTTCCTCATTCTAGTGCCGGGCGAAAGAATGCACGGAACTCTACCACTTCGTCACGGGAGAGGCTAGAAATAGACGTTTTATAAACATTTTTATGTTACAGTCCTGAGTTCTAAGAAATATTTCTCATAATGTTTCTATTCCGTGTACAGTTAAGAGTATTTTAATATTTCAATTATTAATATATCACTTATTTGGCAAGGCTGTCCTTAATTACATTTGTCCCTCACTGCTGAAGACAAGGGGTGCTATTCATAGACATTTCGCTAGCCCGCGCTAGGAGCGTGCTAAACTAGCCCCGGCTATCGAGTGATTACTTTTACAGGATTCATATCATATATCATATCACATATCATATATCATATAGCTCATATCATATATCTCATATCTCTCACATCATATCATATCATATATCATATCGTATATCTCATATATCATATCTCATATCTCTCACATCATATCATATATCATATCTCTCATATCATATCATATCATATCATATATCATATCATACCATATCATATATATCATATATCATATATCTCATATATATCATATCATATATCTCATATCATATATCATATCTCATCTCTCATATCATATCCTATATTATATATCATATCTCATATATCATATCCTATTTCAAATATCATATCTCATATTTCTCATATCATGTTATATCATATATCATATCATGTTACATCATATCATATATATATCATATCATATCATATATTATATATCATATATCATATCATCATATCATATCATATTATATCATATCATATCATATCATATCATATATATCATATCATATCATATCATATCATATATCTATATCATATCATATATCATATCTATTATATCATATCATATATCATATCTCATATTTATGATATCATATCATATATCATATCATATTACATCATATCACGTTATCTGATCATATCATAATATGTCTATGAATATTATATCGTTGGCAAGTTTTATTAAGAACTCAGACCAAATTCTTTTTTTTTTCATAAAATATCATTATTTTATCATGGTTATCATAACAAATACGACAATATATCATATCTCAGATATCGTCCTCATATCATATCCTATATCATAAATCATATTCAGATTTTAATAATTTATGTGATATTAGTGAAATATCATATATCATATCATATTACATCATATATATATCATATCATATCATACCATAGATATCTTGCAATCTTCACAGGTTTATGAATACAAAAAACGTTAGTTCAGGCACTTGACATTTTCATCCATCAGAAGCCCGCAGTTCAGAATGTAGGCTATGAATACGGCCCAGAGTCTTTCCATACGTTGGCAAGTTTGTGGATTAAGAACTACCAGACCAAATTCGTTTTAAAATTTTTTTTTCAACAGAAAAATGTGAAACATTATTTTTGGCTACTGGTTTTCATAACAAATAACGACAACATAACGAAGTCTGCAGACTCGAATCGTTCTCTGTGTGCTGAAGTATTTTTTTTATAGCTATAGACATTGAAATGTCAGATATTCCAGATTTTAATAATTTTATGTGATGAGAGTTAGCTCTTTGACTTCTAAAAACCGGTTTCAATATAGACTGAGGGCATGAAAATAGTACTATCAAAAAGTTTATCTGAAAGAGTTGAGATGAGCAAATTTGCACAAGTATGTACGTCATCGTACTCAAATGTCGTAGCATAGATCATCAAAGGAAACCTTGCAATCTTCATTGCTAATGACTCTTGCATATTGAGCAAAAAGAACGACAACTGAGCAAAAGAACAGTTGGAGCAACTGATGATTGTCCGACGCCGGGGTGGATATCCGGTGTGACATTTTAATATCAGACGTTAGGTTTTCATATCTCAGTTCAGCAGTGTAGGCTGTGAATTATATGTATCTGCCCACATGTCCTTTTTTGTTAAAAACTTATAAAAAGTATGTAGGCACCTTAAGAGAGTTGAATGTCTCCCCTTGCACGCATCAAGCCTATAGTCAAGTTGCCGTAAGCGGATTTTACGACCCTAGTATGTACGTAGGAAGTCGTATGACTAAAATATCACGGAACAAATAATTTATATGATAAAGTCTGCATACACAGAATCCGGCACTTTTCTTTTGAGCTTGCAGCGAACTGATATTAATGACTATTTAAAATAATATTATTTTATTTTATCCCTTTGTACGTAAATAAAAAATCCTTCCCTTTTCAGAATACTTCCTTCTATTATATGTACTAGACCAATGACGTCATAACTTCCTTGACATGTTCCGCTTATATGCAGATAGCGCTAGTTGCTTATTACACAATACTCATTTCATGGGCATCTTCAACAAAATTCACTTACAAGTATATCACGCAATGCTCGACAGATGGCAACACTTGTACGTTTTGGCATAATATCTCTAAAAGTTTTTATTATCCTCCCAATGTTCTAAAAGTCTTTTTACCATCATTAATCTTATGGACAAAGAAAATATTTATATAATATTGAAGAATAAAAGAGTAGGTATTTCTCCATTTCCTGTAACATCTGCTTAGCCCCAAATATTTTTAGCACGGCTGGCTCGCGAAACCAGGTTCTTCTCTCAAAGTGGTTCGAGTTTCCCGGTCAGAACAACCGGTAATATAACTGTTTTATAAATTTGACTTTCAGATTTTTCAGCAGACTGGATGATAAGAGCTTCTCAACCCAATTTGAGCAAATATTCTGTGTTTAATTTCCTCCCGAGTGTCATTTATAATTGTTACTGTTGCTCCAAGATATTTTCATTTTTCAAGGCATTTTTATCATTTCCATTTCGTACAATCATTCAGACGACATAAATAACCTAAGATGTTGATATAACGTCGTAAAATAACCTACTTTAAAAATTAAGTATTGTCTATGCATTTCTAGCAAGAGCATCTGTCAACAGATATTTAATGAGAAAACTAAGAAGTATTCAAAGAGCTGTTATTCGCGACTGCTTATTCAATAATTGCAGGAGTATATTACACAAACACAAAAAATATACATTTCATCATCACTTTTTAATCATAGAATGTACTGAAAATTGTACTAGTAAACAATAGCAATGTTTCAATCAATCCATTATAAACCACCCAAATTATTCGTTTCATGATGATTCAGTTTTCGTCTTAGACCTTAGCAATTCATCAATAGTTCAATTCAGCCACATAAAACTGAGTTGTTAATGAAATTAAAAACATTAAATAACCGAAGTGAATATAAAGTTATAATATTAAATTCAGCATAAAAATCAAAAGCTGCACTGCTTGGTCTGTGTGTAAACTACAATGAAACTGTGGACATTCCTTGAACTTCATCTTACGTTAAAAGGTTAGATATTGTCATAAATTGTACCTCTAACAGAGAGCCATTCACGTCGAAAATTTAAATTATGGTTTATTTAACGACGCTCGCAACTGCAGAGGTTATATCAGCGTCGCCGGATGTGCCGGAATTTTGTCCCGCAGGAGTTCTTTTACCTGCCAGTAAATCTACTGACATAAGCTTTCGCATTTAAACATACTTAACTGCCATCGATCTGGGCCGGGATCGAACCTACAACCTCGAGCGCAGCCAGTGGTTGGTTATGATAACATTGGATATTTCCAGTTCTCCTGTACTTATAAAATTGTTATTCAGAGAAATGAATTTTTGAGGAAAGAAATTTATTTAGGCCTCTTGATGTGCTAATCATTTTCAATTGTTTTTATAGTTGCTTTGGTAACGTCCATTTAGACATGTCCCTGTTAAGCTGTAATAGTAATATACGTTACAAGAGCGGTATGTTGACGTTTTCATGTTCGAGGAAAAGACAGAAAAAGCGAAACGTAGTTGAGCTTTTTTAATTTCCGAGAACATGAAAACAAACATACCGTTCGTGTATCGTACATTATTTTGTGCGAAGATCGTTTATTACATACCTGAAAGACGAATTTCTAATTAGTTGCAATGAAATCTCCATGTTGGTTTCTGTTTAATGACGGCAACTTCGGAAAACCAAAATATCTTTCTTCGACATTGTTGCTATAAAATGTATTCTGTGTTTACTATACTCCAGCAGGCCGTGATATACGTCTGTCTTTTTCCCCCAGTCTATAAATGCGAACTTAAAACAAACGGTAAGGTTATGTAATGATTTATTTTTCATTTTAATATTTCAACAATATTATTTATACAACATATTGCAGTAATAACATCGGCATCTGGAATCTTGTTGATTTTTTCACGGCTTCCTTAATGTTACTTGTGTCAGGAATGCAGTAAGTTTCGTGGAGTAGTAGACTTTACTTAATTTTTGCAAATATTTAAAAACAATAATTAACATTGCAATTTAGGTGAAATTGCAGTGGTAAGTTTCCAATTTATAATTATTACTATGTTAAACGTCTCTAAAAATAATATGTTAAAAGCCTAAAGCAGTAAAATGAATGTCGCGCTTAAGCGGTAAGAAGAGGGAAATTGTTACGTGTGTTACGTTGGGAATACTGAATGTGGTATTTCACACTTACCGCGTATTGGTTCTGTGCGGAAACCAAGCAAATACGCACGATCTCGCACAAATATATATTTATGGTTATTTATAGTAATTCTTATTTAAAATTACAGTACACTAAATCTTTCATTATTTGAACATTGTAAGAAGAGTAAACAATACCAAGTTAAAAATGCAACTCGTTGTATTTTATCATAACGAATTGATATTCAAGTAAAATTAAAATCCCTCCTTGTGTTACATTTTTCGTTTGAAGACCTTTGTCAACATGGCGTCGAAGAGAACCTTTGCGGTGACCCACAATGCACTTCAGTCCTAGAATTGCGGCATATTCAGTTCATTTGTTTTACTAGCGCTTCTGAATGAAATGCTTCATGTGTTCAACTGTTTTTTTTTTTTTTTTTTTGTTTGAGCATTGAAAGTGATTTCTTTATATAAGCCTATAGAAATGAAACAAAGGGGTAAATGTCCATGCGGCCACATATTGTCGACGTCACATTATTATAGCATGAGAATCGGACAGCCATATTGATTGCAAAATAAATATTGCGATGGAATTATTGTTGAATTTTGTGGGATATTTTGGTTTAAAATGTATACTTCAAGAGGACATCAAAGAATAGTGTCCTTTTTTATGAAATTTAGTACAGAATTTTAAAATTTGAAAATGATATCCATAAATATTTGATTTCATTCCATTACTGATTATCACATACCATTGCTAATCTAGAGTCCCTATATCCATATTATTAATAACAGTTGAAACGTTACTTGATATTACATTGTGATTGACTGGAATCAGAAACTATTACCTGCCTTAAGCCATATAGTATATTGCTTTCATCTCAATAATCAATAATGATACATGTTAACGAGCGAGTTGGCTCAGACGGTAGGAGGTCTTGAGTTCAAACCCTGTGGCCGGCCAAACTGACTGCGGTTTTTTATGGTTTTCCTTCGGTGACAAAAGACAAATGCCGGATTGGAAATTTACATACCGTGGTTCATCATCCCTTCAATCACCAATGTCATAAACATTAATCAAAATCTATAATTAGTTACATGAACAAATCCATCTACAACACAGGAAGATTGTATTTACAAATAATGTATTGATTTCCAATGTTAAATCTCTATTTATCTAGCTAACTGTGGTAAGTCCAAGATAACAGAGAGTGCTTGGAATTGAACGGGTTACATCAGCTGCTTGTCTATGCGGATGACGTGAATATGTTAGGAGAAAATCCACAAACGATTAGGGAAAACACGGGAATTTTACTTGAAGCAAGTAAAGAGATAGGTTTGGAAGTAAATCCCGAAAAGACAAAGTATATTATGATTATGTTTCGTGACGAGAATATTTACGAAATGGAAATATAAAAATTGGAAATTTATCTTTTGAAGAGCTGGAGAAGTTCAAATATCATGGAGGAACAGTAACAAATATAAATGATACTCGGGAGGAAATTAAACACAGAATAAATATGGGAAATGCCTGTTATTATTCGATTGAGAAGCTTTTGTCATCTAGTCTGCTGTCAAAAAGTCTGAAAGTTAGAATTTATAAAACAGTTATATTACCAGTTGTTCTGTATGGTTGTGAAACTTGGACTCTCACTTTGAGAGAGAAAATAGGTTAAGAGTGTTTGATAATAAGGTGCTTAGGAAAATATTTGGGGCTAAGAGGGATTAAGTTACAGGAGAATGGAGAAAGTTACACAACACAGAGCTGCACGCATTGTATTCTTCACCTGACATAATTAGGAACATTAAATCCAGACGTTTGAGATGGGCAGGGCATGTAGCACGTATAGACAAATCCAGAAATGCATACAGACTGTTAGTTGGGAGGCCGAAGGGAAAGAAACTTTGGGGAGGCCGAGACGTAGATGGGAGATAATATTAAAATGGATTTGAGGGAGGTGGGATATGATGATAGAGACTGGATTAATTTTGCTCAGGATAGGGACCAATGGCGGGCTTATGTGAGGGCGGCAATGAACCTCCGGGTTCCTTAAAAGCCAGTAAGTAAGAGGAATACCATATAAACTGCAGTTTCACTATTTTCGTGTAGTATTCTTATTAATATTGTGAAATAAAAGTATTTGAATAATTTAAAATCAATTCGTATTTAAATGTTAAAAAAAAACTAATGTCAGGAGAATAGCTTTCCACCTCGTCATGTTTACTGAAGTCCTCGGAAAACGATATAATTTCGTATCGGCATTTCTCATGCAGCCAGTGTACTCACAGTGTATTCAACAGAATTTTCTCCACTCAGTACTAACATAAATCACGGCAATAGACGCCTCCTCATCTCGGGGCACTACAGGGACTCCCGGAGTGCCTGAGTACCACCTGGGCCTGCCTTGATGAACTCATAATGACCTGTATATATTTTTAGCTGGTGGCTGGGCTGCTCGCGCGCTCTGCCAGGTCGCAGGAGGAACTAATCAATAAACCGGCTGAGCAACAGGTGAGCCAGTTGTGCGTTTCCACCCCGCTTTTCAAACATCGCCGATTTTTATTTCCAAATTGTAAATTTTCTTCTGTCGCGTGCTGCCAAGGGCGGGAATAAGATGTGCCTTCATGCCTGCCTGGAACGGAAGAATATCCGGAAATTCAGTGATAGCTTTGAAACAGATGGAAAATCCTACAGACTTGTGGGCATGTAAAATACAACAATCGTATTGAAACGTTTGCCACAAATTACGCACGTGTTGCTTTTAATATCATCATCATCATCATCCTCCTCCTCCTAAGAGTCTGCAATTTAATATCCTGTTAGAAACCCGTCCTCTAATACATATTTATTGAAAAATAAACTTCTATAATACAACGACTACTTAGGTTTCTCGATAATTTAATCGAACTTAATGAATGTAATGTTGTGATATTTTTCCGAGATCGAAAGTCGAGAAAAAAATATCTTATGATCACTTAAAATAACAGTTGAAATAAATCTAATTTGAATCATAAAACTAAGATCGAAAATATCAACCACGAATTGTATTCAGTGAGATAATTCCGATGCCTACATATTTATTAAAAATACACTCACTATAATACAACGACTACTATTAGTGTCTCGATAATTTAATCGAGCTTAAAATGTATTTGTTGTTGATATTTTTGAGATCGAAAGTCTAAAAAATATCTCATGACGACATACAGGACTTTACTGAAGCTCAATTGAATTATCACAGAGAAAATATCATCCACGAATTGTATTCAGTGAGATAATTCAATAACAAAATATTATTTATTGAAAAATACTCTCCTATAATACAACGACTACTGTTAGTTTCTCGATAATTTAATCGAACTTAATGAATGTATGTTGTCGTGATATTTTTCTGAGATCGCAAGAGAAAAGAAAACTTCTCAGTGTCCGTCCTATCTTCTTTCATCAAAAATATACAGGAGTTTGAAGAAGCTCAATTGAATTATCACAGAGAAAATATCATCCATCCTAAGAATTGTATTCAGTGAGATAATTTGTGATATTATTTATTGAAAAATACTCTCCTATAATACAACGACTACTGTTAGTTTCTCGATAATTTAATCGAACTTATTGAATGTATGTTGTCATGATATTTTTCCGAGATCGAAAGCCGAGAAAAAATATCTTATGACGACATACACGAGTTCAGAAGCTCAATTGAATTATCACAGAGAAAATATCAACCACGAATGGTATTCAGTGAGATAATTCCGATGCGAGAAAGATGCCATTTTGATTGAAATTTTTATAATATAATCATGATGGAAACGGAACCAGAACTGGAAGCGTCTTGATTTTAAAAAGAAAGCCATTAGAATTTTATGTAAATCAAACTATCTGGAACATTGTCGGCTACTTTTCAGACAATCACGGATTTTAACAATCATAAATTTGTATATATATGAATAGTACTTTACACTCGACAAAATCGACAAAATATCGACAATTACTCATTAGTGGCCAATATACATGATCATGAAATTAGAAATAGTGAACAAATTAATATTCCATATTGTAGATTCCACAAGAGCAACACAAACTTTTTAATTATGGGGATGAAATTATATAATAAGCTCCCCAGTGAATATTATAAATTACCAATCAATAGCTTCAAAACTAGATTTTACAATTGGTTATTAAATAATCGTTTTTATTCTGTTGCTGAGTTTTTCAACACAAATTTGTATGAAATTGTATTTTAATAAATAAGTGTAATTACAATTTAGTTAGTTTTCTTTAATTTAAATTTCCAAATTATTTCATGTTTTCATTGTATTATTTAAATTTTACTGTTTCTTTTATTAGTGTTTTTTTAAATATATTTATATGTTTTTCTATGATTCTGACGAAGCCTAAAATTGTATTATAATGGCCAAATAAATTAAATTGAATTGAATTGAATTGATGTTCATGTTCGACTATTTCATCTTCGCGAAACACACCAATTTTACGATCTTTATTGCAAGGAGAACAACGTCGATATCTGAAATTTAATTTATTTAAAAACAACTGAACATTTGAGATCGTTATGGCAACAGAATGAACCACCATTAATGAATAGCAGAATGCATATTTTTTCTAACGAGTTACATTACTAGTATTTATAACTCGTTGGTTTTCTCTAACATAATTGAATGAACCAGAGATGGTAGAAATAAAACAAATGAATTATAGAAGAATACTAAACATTTGAGGTTATACACATATGCATGAGTGTAGCTTTTTGACATTAAGCTTAAGGTTATAGGCCTAATAATTTTATTAACTCTTTTTCCATCAAATCTTATTTGAAATAATTAGTGGTACTCGTACAAATTGTTATAGTTAATAACTGTTCCATTTTGAGAGTTAGATGTTAGCGTTTGATTGCTGATATTTTCTTGGAGTGAATATACATGAGTACAGGTTTACTATCGAAGCAGAGATGATGGTAAAAAAAAATGAACGTAAGAGAAGAGAGAGCTCGGTTATTAATTTTAGAGGACCATGCCACAGTCTACTATATACAGTCGCGAAGTTTGAGGTGATTTTTTTTGCAAATCTCGTGATAAAGCGCTCCAAGCGGTTAGCAACTAGAAACAATAGACTGTCCACGGTCGACTTTGGACTGTATCGTATTTCCATCGAGTGCTAGCTCGTTGCGTATTTCACATTGTTGCTTGTGAAATGTTCGTTATTAGTTGTAATTAAAATGTTAACGGCTAAAATATAATAATGGAATAATATTTTACTAGAGACGTAGAAAAATTAAGTTCGTTTTAATGAAATTTATTGATCACGTTTTATTTTCAATTCTGGTGGGATCATTATTGCTTAGGCCTACTTTTTTTTCAAAGGATATGTTTTTAATTATAGTTGTTCATTTTGTTGTTATTTTTATTTGTTGCTTTACTAGAGACGTAGAAAAAGTCTGTTACAATAAAATTTATTGATCACGTTTTATTTCAATTCTGGTGTGATTATTATTTTAACCTCATCCCACTTTGTTAACTACGTAAGTTTTCACTACAAGTACCGGTACACATAAGTTACTCCATTAATTCATATTTCCATTATTATTGCTGTAAAGGGAAATGCAAATTAATATTTATTGGTTTCATAGTTGATTATCGCTATAATCTTGAATGAGTGAAGCTATTATAGTAAATTTCAGTTCGTTTTGCACAAACAAAAATTATATTAACTTATTTCTCGCAGGTATCTTCGAGTTTATGGTGGAATTTAATATACTTAATTAAAATAATAATTGACTTTATGCATTTAATATTTCAATAATGGAAGGAAGGTGTTAATTTTTCCAAAAGAACACGACAACGAAAGAGTAACATATTTTGTCGGCTGCTAGGAGAGAGATCTGCGATGATGAGGAGATAGTAGCGATCCTAGTGGTGGGCAACTATCCATGTTTGCATTTTTACTATTTTATTGAGCAGGCGACTGTATATAGTAGATTGTGACCATGCTATGTACTATCCGTATAATCAAGTTTTCATAGGTCAATCGAGTGTAAGCAAGTAACTTAGGGTGCTATTCATAGACATTTCGCTAGCCCGCGCTGCGAGCGTGCTAAACAGGATTCATATCATATCATATCGCTAACACTGGTTTATCAATACGAAAAACGTTAGTTCGCTGATCATCCACCGAAAGCCCGAGCTAAGAATGTCTATGAATACAGTCCTTATTGTTTAAGTTTTGAGTTTTTACAAATATCTTACCTTGTTACTTTAGTCATAATGAAATGGTGAACATGCGTGTATTTTCAGCGTGTTCTCGACTATTGCAACAGATGGCACGAGTGTGAATGTCTTTTGAGCTTGTTCCCGAGTAGTGCAACAGAGGGCAGGCGTGTACGCCGTATTTATTGATTTTTTTTGCATGGCTTGGTATGAAGATTTTAACCTCAAACAAACACATTAAAACGCAGGAAATGAACTCAATTTATTAGAATATTAAAATTAACTTGAACAGAATTTATTTTATTTTAAATATTATGTTGTTGATTGTGCAGTTTGTGAAATTTGTCTTAGGAATGGCTCCCAGTGGAATTTTTTAAGTTGGGTTAATGTTTATTTGAGTGATTCGATTAATGTCATTTTCAAAACTCGCGTCTGCCATTTTGGATTGCTGCTTTCAAGGCTTCAGGGTTGTTGCGCGTACGATATTAATCAGGATCGCATATGCTTTGTTGAAAATTGATAGTTGCAATAACATAATTAATAGCAGTACTTTAATGAGTGTTATTTATTAGAATACAATTACGTCACATGTAATAAGCATATTGTAGTATAATCGAGCAAAAAAAGATTTTAAGATTTTCCAACATTTACAAATATTGACTTTACCTTGTTAGTACATTTTTTCCCTAATAATGTTTTATGTTGAAAACCAAGATACATTTACAGCTAATCAAGACAGACATAATAATTTTAAGGTGAGATCAGAGGCTGTTACAGTCCATGTTAAATTAATCACTTTTATGTAGCTTTACCTCGTAAAATATTACAGAAATGTCTATGAAAATTTTACTGCAGATTCTTTATTATCTTAAAAGTCCTGAGCTTTTGTTTAAAAAATGTACTATGTGAAAGTAATGTTATGATTTCCTTTGTAACCGACCACTTTCTAAGAAAAATGAAATTGCATTAATATTCGTGCACAACAAAGTTTTTATCCAGATGGCCTTAAACTAGAGTTCAGAAAGCAATGTAATACTGTACATAAGCTGCAAAAATTTCACGCTTCTAGCTATTTTAGTTTCTGTGGAAAAAGGTAAATCGGCCTACGTTGTGAATTTTTAACTTCCGAGAAAATGAGTGGCAAAGTAAACAGGAAAAAATTTAAGTTTTCAAAAACATATGATACTGAAGCTTGTTTTGAAAATTCACAAAAATGTCAGCCATTACAGTCTTCAACAATGTCGCTGATTTATGAAGCAAAAATTTAGCTACAAAACATGGCAAATCAAAACCTTTTTTACCAAATAGTTTCAGAGATATATTTCATGCTAGCCGTACCCGTGCGCTCCGCTGCACCCGTTAGAAATAAATATAAAGTAATTACATAATTAAAATAGGACATTTGATCCAGGGAATATTCGTGTTTGATAGAAGAATAAATCGTTTAATATGTTACTTAATTTAAATTATATTTAAATAATTAAAATGGATCATTTTGGTCCAGAGACCACTCATTTGGTGCAATGACAATTCCTTTAACATGTTTCTTAATTTTTATTACATGCATCCATAGTTCAGTGAACATTGACATCATTTAGATTTAATGTGTATACTTTATTTTACTTGTTATATGTTTCCATTGAATTATGGTAATAACTTAATTTTAACCCTTGTTTTCTACGTATTCAGTAAATGGCGCTTGGCCCATTATGGTTCTGAACCCTTCAAATAAATTAACTAACTTAAATATATTATATTATATTATATTATATTATATTATATTATATTATATTATATTATATTATATTATATTATATTATATTATATTATTATATAAAAAGTGTGTTGATAAGTAAGTTTTCAATTTGTTATGGGGGCTCTTGAATCTCAGGAGGAACAAATTTTATTTAAAACAGGGCCACATAATCTGCTTGGCTCATTACCCAAATTTTTGCATTGCATTTAATGCATATGTATTTTATGTATTTTAGCTCGATTCAATTGAGCATAGTTAAAATTTGGATTATAAAATAATGAAATGCTAAGCTAACGTATTATTACTGCATACTAAATCAATACACTCTCGTTGGTCGTTAATTCTCTGAGATAAACATTATTTTAAGAAATACAGGAAACGAATATACAGAATAGCCTATCAAGTTTTCTGTGCATAAGAAGCTATTTTAATCTTACCTGTCCTGATTCACTCAGAAGTTACTGTAGTAACATTATAGCATTATGTCCATCTAGAGAAACTACACTTTCCAATGGTGAATTAATAATTAATTATACAAATCGGTTAATTTAGCTTCCGATATTACTTCATACGAACACAGAAACATTTTCTGTAGGCTATGATTCATAGCTTTGGATTGTTGTTGACCAAGGCCCCTTATAGACGAAGTCATTTGTTTATTTCATTACACGGCCTTAGATGGCAGTTATTTTAATTTTAAAACTCATTTCTCTCATTAAATATCAGTCCTATCAAAATTTTTAAAGTATAAAACTTATCGGAAATGAGTTTTAAAGAAACGTTTGTTATGTAACATTTTTCATAAAAATCAATAATAAGCGAGATATTTCGATTTATTTAATTCAGGCCCCCTTATAACCCCCTTTTAAATAATGTATTTTGATTGCCATATAGCCTAAAATCGAAGTTACAACGAACTTAATTTATATTCCAATTTTCATCGAAATCCGTTCAGCCATTATCGCGTGAAAAAGTAACAAACATACAGACAGACAGACAAAAATTTCAAAAAAACGATTTTCGGTTTCAGGGTGGTTAATTATATATGTTAGGACCAATTATTTTTGGAAAATCGAAAATTACCAGAAAAATTTCGGCTACAGATTTATTATTAGTATAGATATGAGGCCACGCCGTCCTCATTGAATAATCAAGACTATCTATATGTAGTTAACATGTAGATACCTATTATTGGAGAAAAATTCGTTCCGGCACCGGAAATCGAACCCAGGATATCTCAGCTTTGCACGCTGAGCGCTCTTTCCGTCTGAGCTATGCCGAGAACCGAATCACGGCCTAGTACCTGCATTTTATACATGTAAGTAATGTATGCAGGCCATTGATGATACAAAAGAGGAGAGTTCGGTGCCGGAACGAATTTTTCTCCAATAATAGGTAGTTTCAGTGATATTCATATTTTTATGCAATCGTGCGGAATGAGAAAAAAAGTACTTTGACACGTGAAATGTATTACGTAATTAAAAACTCTTAAAATTAGAATTGTTCAATAAATTATATAACAAATTACGCAGAAAATTCCAAATAATTATTAGCGGTACAAAAATACTTTTTTTTTTTTCTCCAGAATTTGACCTCTCATCTCGCCTTAATACAAGCCACAAATCAAATCTCTGCCTACCCTCTGTTAGTCTCAACTTTTCCATATATCACGGTCCTGGATGCGCTACTTAATTACCTTAAAGCTTTGAAGAGCCAAGAGAAAAGGTTCAGAACATAATACAAAATTTGTACCTACTCATACTTAACTGATGAATTGTTTAGGCCTGTAAATTCAATTAATATGCTTGCTATGTATTGGATATTTTTGTAAAGCCACCGGCGTAGCTTAGTTGAACTGGGTTCTATTCCCTCTTGGACTAATTACTGGTTGAGTTTTTCCGAGGTTTGTATGTATGTATGTATGTATGTATGTATGTATGTATGTACTGTATGTATTTATTAACACTACAATTGGGTATACACCGGTGGCAGTGATATGTAATATACAATAATTACAATTTCTGCAATAAACCTAGGACTATAAATAAAAACTGTTCTATAATGACGCCTACGGTAAGCAAAAGTAAACCTAACTTATAAGTACTTCTATTTCACCCAACTATTACCAATTTATATAATTACATATCACCTTAATTAATTACATACCAAATTAATTACATATCATCTTAACTAATTACATATCACCTTAATTTATTTACATATCAACTAAATTATATAACTTAATTACATATCAACTTAATTAATTACATATCAACTTAATTACATATCAACTTAATTAATTACATATCAACTTAATTAATTACATATCAACTTAATTAATTACATATCAACTTAATTAATTACATATCAACTCAATTAATTGCATATCAACTTAATTAATTACATATCAACTCAATTAATTACATGGCATAACTTAGATAATTACACTGCACCTACAATTACATTTTCAGTCTAATCTTCTCAACCTTTCCTTAAATGTATTGATTTTAAGAGGACCACCCTGAAAGATTGCCGCAGGTAAGCTGTTCCAGTCTACTATTGTGCGGTTAACAAAGGAAAATTTTGCCACGTCCGTTCTTTGTTTTCTACATTTAAACTTCATAACATGATCAGCCCTGCCTAAGTATGATGGTGTTGCTAATCTAGCATTGATATCGGTCCATGCTTTGTGTCCCATTTGTGCCTTAAACAATGCGGTGAGTCTGGTTTTTGTCGTCTTGATTTGAGAGATTCCCACCCTAAGTCTTTTACTATCTCTTCACCACGTCCCTTTCCCATTTTGACATATTTTTCTGCCTTGCGTTGGACCTTTTCTATTGAATCCATTTGGTTTTGTCTGTACGGATCCCAACCTACTGTTCCATATTCCATAATTGGGCGAACAAGGGTTTTGTACGCTAATTCTTTTGACTTTCGGTTAGATTTCTTCAGAATACGCATAAAGAAATGTTTTACCCAACCATAATGAAAATATCCGACAATCTATGGCGAGTTCTCGGCCTGACGTCACTTCGCCTCGAAAGAAATTGTATACCTCTTGACTTATTCCACACCTTAAAAATTCATTGCTAATGTAAGATCTATGAAATACAATAAATGGATAATGAAAACACCTGAAAGGTAGTGAACTGTTGCAATGTTTCACAGGCGGATCGTTCGGAAATTCAGCCATTAACGATGCAGTTGGTATGGTGGCGTGTGGAACAAAAAGAGGCAGCAACAGAATGTGATAATTTGTAGTAGAGAGAATAAGTTAAACGTATGGAGTAAAAAAATCAGTAGGGGTTAGCTTTCAAAAGGAATTCGTAACCAGGATACATGCAATTTAATAATGAAGTTAACAGAAAAAACAAATGCTGGACGGAATTTTATAGAATGAACGAATATGTATACATAATTAACAAAAGTTACATCGTGAGAAATTTAATAACTTATCTTAATACATAAAAGTGAATGTGGGTGGGTATGTATGTATGCATGTTCTCTATACAAATCTATACGCTTTGACCGATATGCGCCAAAGTTTGCACATTTAATCTTTATAACCAGGAGAAAACATAGGCTACATTAAAATTGCACAAATGGACGTTAAGTTAATTAAAAAATAAAGAATATAAATAAATACGATCAAACATTCATGTATAATATTAAAATGCAATCTCTATAGTCAACTGTCTTTTTATTATTGTCTGTTGTATTCAACATCAACTTTCATGAGGCCATGGAAATTATAACATGAAATTAAATAGCATTGTTGATACATCACGAAGGCCAAAATCTAGACAATTCATGTAATAAGTATTTTTGTGCGAGATCGTGCGTATTTGCTTGCTTTCCGCACAAAACCAATCCGCGGAAAGTCTAAAATTCCACATTCAGTATTCCCAACCTAAACACATAACAATTTCCCTCTTCTTACCGCTTAAGTGACATATTGATTTTACTGCTTTAGGCTTTTAACATATTATTTTTAGAGACATTCAATATAGTAATAATTATAAATTGAAACTTACCACTGCAATTTCACCTAAATTGCACTGTTAATTATTGTTTTTAAATATTTGCAAAAATTAAGTAAACTCTACAACTCCACTAAAGTTACTGCATTCGTGATGCAAGTAACATTAAGGAACCGTGAATGAAAAAATCAACAAGATTCCAGACTCAACATGGACGGGGGAAAAAGACAGACGTATATCACGGCCTGCTGGAGTATAGTAAACACAGAAACATTTTAAAGCAACAATTTTGAAGATAGACATTTTTGTTTTGCAAATTTGCCGTCATTGAACAGAAACCAAGATGGAGATTTCATTGCAACTAATTAGAAATTCCTCTTTCAGGTATGTAATAAACGTTCTTCGCACAAAATAATGTACGATACACGAGCGGTATGTTTTCTTTCAATTCTCGAAATTAAAAAGCTCAACTACGTTTCGCTTTTTCAAACTTTTCCTCGAACATGAAAACTTCAACATACCGCTCTTGTAACGCATATTACTATTACCCAGTCTAGGGCCGTATTATGAATTTCTCGACGCACTTGTAGGTAGTAACCAGGCTCTGTTTTATAACTGAATTTTTTTAATTCTTTCTAACCACAAGGATTGCTACCACATAATTTAATACCGCACTTAATATGGAATCACCAATTGTAATAATAATAATAATAATAATAATAATAATAATAATAATAATGTTTTATTTTCGCTGGCAGAGTTAAGGCCATAAGGCCTTCTCTTCCACTCAACCAGCCTTAATCAATACAATACATAAATTTAAATTACAAATATTTTCACTACACTTAAAAGGTTCTCCAGCAATATTCTTCACTACACATTTATTTAAATTTAGATAAATCTATAAGGTAAAGTAGTAACTTAATTTATGAGCTAATTTAATTCAATGAATTATAATTAATTTAATATTTGAGATAGCTAGTAAAATGATGAAAATTAATTTAATATAAGCTTACTAGGACTATGTTACAGGGAGAATATATATATTTCTATTTCTATAATGAGAATATTAATGTAGTTGCCATTAGAGGTTTTGTAAATCTATTTAGAAAAATTAATGATAATAATAATAATAAGAATGGACAGATGTTAGTTTCATTATAAGTAACAAATATTAATCAGCAATTAATCTGTTAAGTAAGAATTTATGCAATTTTGACCTAAATGAAGTTATTGTCCAACAACCCCTTATATCACTCGGAAGCGAGTTCCAATTTCTAGCAACTGAAACTGTATAGGATGAAGACTATAAAGATGTCTTGTGGTAGGGTATAATGAGTAAATTGTTATGATGAGATCTTGTACTTAGCTGATGATATGCGGATAAATTTTGAAAACGAGAAGCCAAATATATTGGGGTAGCGGTGCGCAGAATTTGAAATAAGAGAACAAGAGAATGCAGGGCTATGTACTATTGCGAAATATTGACCCATCAAAATTATGCAATGGAACAAGAATTGGTTTGAAAAAAACTCATGCAAAACTTAATAGAAGTGACAATATTAACTGGCAAAACGAAAGAAGAAGATGTTTTCACCACACGTATTCCTATGATACCCACTGATACCTTTCGATTTTAAGCAACTGCAATAATTTTAGTTCGACTAGCATTTGTAATGACCATTTATTAAAATGAAGCTCAAGGACAGTCGCTCAAAGTTGCAGACATTAACTTAAAAACTCCGTGTTTTTCACACTCTCAACTATATTTTATACAAAGGAGTGGGGGGGATATTTCACACGTATCAAAAAGCACTTCAATGATACTTTGGTCACGTTGCTAATGTAGTACGTGAATGTACGTAAGCCGATTGAAAATAACATTGTATAATTCTAAAAAAAATATGTCTCTCAAAATATTGTTGTTCTTGTGGTAAATAAATATGGAATATGAATGTCCCTACCTTTTTATCTCCTGGCCTAGTTGCCTCATAAGTGGTGTCTTATTGGTATCACTTGTGAGGTTCAGACCTGTCTCCGGACAGCAAAAAAACCAAATAAAAATTTCAGTTAACAGAAATCGAGTTTTAAGAAGGTGTACACTATTCTCTATAAACTACAGGGTGTCCCAGTGAACGTTTCCGGTATTTTTGTCGGCCGACCAGGGAGATGTCTCCCCCCTACCCCGCTGCTTGCATCAGCGAATTTACTTCACTTCGCCGGATTAAAACTTACGTACTATGTTCTAGTAACCACATTCGGTACTCACCCTCCATACAGTAGCTGCTGGAAGTGCAGCTCATCTTGTGTGATACTTAATGCACATCACATCATTTACAGAACCTGTTTAATTAATCATATTAGTAATTTGGTATTGCTTTTGCACACAGAACTGCGAGGTCAAGAAATTTATGTCTAAATTCAGACATTCAAAGTATACAGAAAAACAACAACACACATACACAACACATCCAACCACCCCACACAACACAAACAAGCTGCATTCCGAACAATGGTACACAGACTACTCAACATATGTACCAATGAACCAACATGACTACAAAGAAGAGCTAAACACAATCAAATACATAGCACAAGAAAACGGATACAACCCTAACACAGTAGACAACATAATACGTAAGACAAAACAAAACCACAAAAAACAAAAGTATACAACACAAACACAAGAACACAAAAAAATACATCACACTAACATACGAAAACAAAAACACACATAAAATTGCAACCTCGTTCAAGAAATTAAGTTACAACATCGCATACAGAACAAGTAACACTCTACAAAAACATCTCAACACACAAACAACACAAACAAACCACACAGGCGTATACAAACTCAAATGCAATACCTACAACAACTTCTACATAGGACAGTCAGGCAGATCCTTTAAAACACGTTACAAAGAACACATCACAGCCATAATAAAATTACAAAACACCTCCACATATGCAGAACACATCACAAGTGCTAACCACACCCACAGAGACATCAACACAGACATGGAAATACTACACATCCAACCAAAAGCCAGAAACTCAACACACTAGAACAATATGAAATATACAGACAAACGAAAACACACCCCAACGATATTCTCAACACACAACTCAACTTCAAAATACATACACACTCTTTGACTGTACATTATACCACACGAACACACCCTCACAGGAAACAGAACAAGTGGTGCCAAGACCAACAACGACCAGTTCTGAAGATGATCCATAAATAGGTCGAAACATGCAAACGAGGTACGTTGAAATTTAACACAGGAAAGTCTTACCACACATATTCCTAAAGCTTTCCCTTTTTTGAAACAAGATTTCTTTTTAACTGTGAAGTGAATGGCGCGACAACAATGAAAATTACGTCAGATGCAGTTGAAGGATTGAGGAAAAAGCACGTGTGTTCGTTTCTTTCATAGCATAGTCTGTGTTCAGGTGACGAGAGCTAGAAATGGATTTTTAGTGATTTAAAGAAAAACAATGTCGATTTATGACTAATAAATATCTCTACTTTGAGAGTTTTACTTTCATCTGACACCAATATTACATTTATACATCTGTTCATTCAAATAATATAATCCTGTGAAATCCCAGCATGACTTTTGGGACATAGTGTACTTACGATATTTATACATCTTGATTACACAACTTTTAACACTGTATCACTTCGGAATATGTATGATAAGACTTTCCTGTGTTAAATTCTATCGTACCTTGTTTACATGTTTCGACCTATTTATGAGTCATCCTCAGAACTGGTCGTTGTTGGTCTTGGCGCCACTTGTTTTGTTTCCTGTGAGGGTGTGTTCGTGTGGTATAATGTAAAGCCAAAGAGTGTGTGTGTTCTGAAATTGAGTTGTGTGTTGAGAATATCGTTGGGGTGTGTTTTCGTGTGTCTGTATATTTCATATTGTTCTAGTGTGTTTAGTTTCTGGCTTTTTGGTTGGATGCAGTATTTCCATGTCTGTGTTGATGTCTCTGTAGGTGTAGTTAGCATTTGTGATGTGTTCTGCATATGTGGAGGTGTTTTGTAATTTTGTTATGGCTGTGATGTGTTCTTTGTAACGTGTTTGAAATGATCTGCCTGTCTGTCCTATGTAGAAGTTATTGCAGGTGTTGCATTTGAGTTTGTATACGCCTGTGTGGTTGTATTTGTTTGTTTGTGTGTTGAGATGTTTTTGTAGAGTTATTTGTTCTGTATGCATGTTGTAATTTAATTTCTTGAATGAGGTTGCAATTTTATGTGTGTTTTTGTTTTCCTATGTTAGTGTGATGTATTTTTTGTGTTCTTGTGTTTGTGTTGCATTATTCTGTTTTTTGTGGTTTTGTTTTGTCTTACGTATTATGTTGTCTATTATGTTAGGGTTGTATCCGTTTTCTTGTGCTATGTATTTGATTGTGTTTAGCTCTTCGTTGTAATCTTGTTGGTTCATTGGTACATATGTTGAGTAGTCTGTGTACCATTGTTCGGAATGCAGCTTGTTTGTGTTGTGTGGGGTGTTTGGATGTGTTGTGTATGTGTGTTGTTGTTGTAGTTGTGGGTTTTCCGCATACTTTGAATGAAGATGACCCAAAATAGGTCGGAACATGTTAACAAGGTACGTTAAAATTTAACACAAGAAAGTTCTTATCATACATATTCCGAAGTGATACAGTGTTAAAAGTTGTGTGATCAAGATGTGTAATTAATTCTACTTTAAAATGTAAGTGTACCAGTTCTGAGGATGACCCATAAAAGAAGTCTTATCATACATATTCCGTAAGATATTTAAATAAAATTGGGAGGCATATTTAGTTCTCCCACGTAAGCAACATATTCTACGTAAAATGTTCCATGTATTGATACACACACACGCGTCGGTTCAGGTGAAAACAATCTTGTATTTCACAACCAGCAGGTTACCTCAGTCGTTGGCTCAACCCTCTGATGTAATTAGCAATACTTTCATCTGTTTGAATTCTGATGTACCGCCCGTCTGCTCCTCCATTTCGTGTGTTTATTTTTGAGCCATCATTTCCTTGTTAGTGGGTCCCTCTGCCTCACTGTTATGCCCATTTTTCTGACGATTCATCAAATAAAGGGTTTGCGCAGATTGCTGTGGTTTGTACAGCACCGTGCTCTTAAAATGCAACACTGAACAACCACGCCCCGAAAAACGTAAGATTAGTAAAGATATCACGTGATATCGTCTCATTGCTTTTGATTTTCTGCATTTTATCAACAATAGAGGGTTAGAGAACTCTTGCCAAAACATTTCATCACCTGTTACAATACAGAGTGGTAGGTGTTCTATGACAGTCCTTTTTTAAGGGACGAATCCTTAGTATATTATGAAAGCAAGAGAACTTTTACATTTTGTTTCTTTGCGCTTAGAATATCACACAAATGAGCCTTTCAGAGCAGAAGTGGTGTAAGTCAAAAATGGGTAATGAGGGTGAAAGTAAACATTCTGTAAAATACAGCGCAAAGTATCAATTAATATTCAATTTATTTAAACTATTAGTAGTCAGTGGATAGCAAGAAGGACATATTAATTGCTACTTTGCGCTGTATTTTACAGAATTTTTACTTTAAACCCCATTACCCAATTTTGACTTATACCACTTTTGCTCTGAACTGCTCAAATATGAGCCAGTTGCACACAACAACACAAATTAATATGATCATGAAATTTCCACGGAATTGACGTCATGAATGATGCCAATACAAGAAACAGAAATATACCACGTAACATCATTCATTTCGGCGAAAAAAGATATATTCCGGAACCTTTTCGAACAGAGTATATTATTGATTGTATAATGTATCCCTTTAATACCGGTCGGACTGTCTAACATGAGATGTACTTACTTGCAAATGGCTTTTAGGGAACTCGAGGTTCACTGCCGCCCTTACATAAGCCCGCCATCGGTCCCTATCCTGTGCAAGATTAATCCAGTCTCTATCATCATATCCCACCTTCCTCAAATCCATTTTAATATTATCCTCCCATCTACGTCTCGGCCTCCCCAAAGGTCTTTTTCTCTCCGGCCTCCCAACTAACACTCTATATGCATTTCTGGATTCGCCCATACGTGTTACAAGCCCTGCCCATCTCAAACGTCTGCATTTAATGTTCCTAATTATGTCAGGTGAAGAATACAATGCGTGCAGTTCTGTGTTGTGCAACTTTCTCCATTCTCCTGTAACTTCATCTCTCTTAGCCCCAAATATTTTCCTAAGAACCTTATTCTCAAACACCCTTAACCTATGTTCCTCTCTCAAAGTGAGAGTCCAAGTTTCACAGCCGTACAGAACAACCGATAATATAACTGTTCTATAAATTCTAACTTTCAGATTTTTAGACAGCAGACTGGATGATAAAAGCTTCTCAACCGAATAATAACAGGCATTTCCATATTTATTCTGTGTTTAATTTCCTCCCGAGTACCATTTATATTGTTTACTACAAATCAGAAACAGTCGTATTTACAAAATATGGCTACTTCGAAACCCTTTAATATTGCAAATTTATGAAACAATTGCTGCTCTATTAAGTAGTACAAGATTTCAATGGTCACCGCTAGGAGCGCTGATTCACAGCATTGTTGCCATTAGTTATTGAATGACTTAGATATTTACATAAAGGTGTTTATGAATAAAATTGCAACAAACATTTCAGATATATGCTGGATGCAGTTTGAACTGTCTTGATAACGATCGACCATGTCTGCTGTACCTGGAATATTTGGCAACACTGGCCGCTTTTGTCGCTTATGAACTGAAGGTGGGCGTCGTAGCTCCTCCCGTATCTCTCTGCGTGGCTTATTGACTCTCTTTGCTGCGATATGAATTTGCAGCGCGTTATAAATGTGGGCTGGATTAAATAAGGGAAACCCGCACGCCCTCATTGCGGGGATTACCTGTACGGCCGCATGACACACGAGGCATCAATTTTCGATAACGGATGGCACTAAGAACACGGAAACTGACAGCTCTCTGGTTCCTGACTAGGCGAGACAGATTCCTGTATCACACAGGCGACCCGTATTTATCTCGTACTTTTCATCCATTTATTACACATAAAACCCTACATGAGAGGATCAAATTACAATGAAACAGTAGTACGGTCATTAGAACTACTTAGAATAAATGTAAGCACCAGCATTTGCTGCCCAGACGTGGCTGAACGTTCTGTACTGCCTCACAAACATATCATTTGGCACCCACCACACTCCTCTGGTTTCCTGGCGTACACTTTTGTTTTAAGGTATCGTCACAGAAAAAAGTCCAGCACTAATATTCAGATAGTCTTGTCACCATGGTTACCGTTTCAAGATTTATTTCTCTACTATCCGTACCCGTGCGCTCCGCTTTACCCGTTAGAAATAAATATAAAGTAATTACATAATTAAAATAGGACATTTGATCCAGGGAACATTCGTGTTTGATAGAAGGGGATAAATCGTTTAATATGTTACTTAATTTAAATTGTATTTAAATAATTAAAGTGCGATCATTTTGGTCCAGAGACACTCATTTGGTGCAATGACAATTCCTTTAACATGTTTCTCAATTTTTATTACATGCAACCATAGTTTAATGAAGATAGACATCATTTAGATTTAAAGTGTATATTTTATTTTACTTGTTATAGGTTTCCATTGAATTATGGCAATAACTTAATTTTAACCCTTGTTTTCTACGTATTCAGTAAATGGCGCTTGGCCCACTATGGTTGTGAACCCTTCAAATAAATTAAATTATATTATATAATATTACATATTATATTATATTACATTACATTACATTATATTATATTATATTATATTATATTATATTATATTATATTATATTATATTATATTATATTATATTATATTATATTACATTATATCAGAAGTTACTGTGATAACATTATAGCATTATGTCCATCTAGAGAAACTACACTTTCCAATGGTGAAATAATAATTAATTATACAAATCGGTTAATTTAGCTTCCGATATTACTTCATACAAACACAGAAACATTCTCTGTAGGCTATCTTCATAGCTTTCGATTGTTGCTGTCCAAGGCCCTTGTAGACCAAGTCATTTGTTTTTAAATCATTACACGGCCTTAGATGGCAGTTATTTTAATTTTAAAACTCATTTATCTCATTAAATATCAGTCCTATCAAAATTTTTCAAGGAGTAACGCTTATCGCAAATTATTTTTAAAGAAACTTTTGTTATGTAATATTTTTCACAAAAAAATCAATAATAAGCGAGATATTTCGATTTATTTAATTCAGACCCCCTTATAACCGCCCTTTTAAATAATGTATTTTGAATGCCATATAGCCTAAAATCTAAGTTACAACGAACTTAATTTATATTCCAATTTTCATATAAATCGGTTCAGCCATTATCGCGTGAAAAGGTAACAAACATAGAGACAGACATACAAACAAAATTTTCAAAAAGCTATTTTCGGTTTCAGGGTGGTTAATTATATATGTTAGGACCAATTATTTTTGGAAAATCGAAAATTACCAGAAAAATTTCGGCTACAGATTTATTATTATTATTAGTATAGATACAAAACATTTCCCAGTAAATTTTCTGATTAAATGCACATGTTTCGGACCGCACTGGAAGAAAATTAAATTGAAGCTTCATTTGTCTTCAAATAGTACAGATCACAGCGCATTTTAGCTGTGGAATTCATCACTTAACCTGACTGGGTACTACAGTGCAATAAAAAGTTGCGTATAGAGATAGGTCGTGTATAGGTGCAGTAGTTAGGGACCAGAATTAAACCTGTGACCGATCTCTGGTTCGAGTCCAAGTGAAAGAAGAAGGATTTAGTTCATTTCAATGAGACAAATCCCTGTTAATGGAGGGAAAATCATTAATTGTAGAAATATTGGTGCAAACTTGCATTGGAGTTAAATCGCTCGCTTGAACTCGGTCGAGTGTCGCACCCTCGAGTGAGATACGATCGGTCGTGATACGCTCGTAATAAATAGAAGCACAGTACAAGGTCATCTCACCGACATGTCTTATCTTGTATGGTAGGCGACAGATAAGATACACATATGTTTTGCTCACACGGTAAAAATAAGGCTTTATTTTCTGCGTTTATGACAAACGTTTAATGGAACGTACCAAAACAGGAACATGAAGTTATAAATAAAATAGTATGAAAAACTTCGATATACAGTTATTATTGCTAATTAAAAGTATTCAATATTTGATTTACCACATATATAATATGATAGGTCCATACATAGTGTTCCGCCTATATACTGCGACAATGTAGAAACGTTTTACAAAATATTATTGATATAGCAGTAGATTAATAACAATATTAGTACAGAGATAACGTCACAGAAAATATAATAAAACGAATAATCATGCTGCACAGCTGTTACAGACGCAAAGATTGATATACTAATTATTAGAGATTATTATTATTATTATTATTATTATTATTATTATTATTATTATTATTACTAGAAAACTTGATACGGTTCTTGCATTATCGTGATTGTGTTCTCCGTTTATAATAATTACATTTACATCCAATAACATCTATCAGATGTGGCAAAAACAAAATCACTCCTGTGTGGGGGGGGGGGAACATTTACCTACAATATTTATATTACATTTTAAAGCAAGTTTTGTAGTTGCACTATGGAGAGGTTAGTTAAACACTACAAAGTTTTGAAATGATAAACATCTATGATGTTACTACACAGTTCATCACAGTAACAAGAACGAATGTCTAACGCTCGTTCGAGGATTTATCGCTCGCGACAATTTTACCCATCATGCTTGTGCGCTACCTATCGGATTATGCTATGAACTACTTGGCGCTCGAGCGAAAACGTCCGATGCAGACCTCTGGTGCAAAGTGATATGATATTGCACACAAAAACATCTTTAACTGAATGAACTGGGTCAATGGTAAAGCACGAGCCTCATATTCGGGAGGTCCCAGGTTCAATCCCGTGGCCGGCCAATCTGAATGAGGTTTCCCTTGGTCACAAAGGAAAATGTCGGATTGGAAATTTACATACTGTGATTCATCACCATCTTAATCACCAATATCATAAACATTAAACAGAATTAAAATAGCATGGTTTAGGAGCAATATGGAGTTGTCATAATTATCTCTAATGTTAACAAAGCTTCAGGGATTTGAAAAGTTTTGTAGCTGTTAAATCAGCCTTTATAGCATTGCTGGTGTTGTATTTTATCATAGCGTAGTCACTTGTTTCATATAGATGTTCTTTTCAAGCAACAAACTTTCACTGAGAAAAGGAAAGGAACTTGAATATAAAAAAATGAAAGATTTACTTACTGCAACAGCTGCAGTTGTTATGGTAACGAAAAAAAATTGCGAAAGCGAGCGTCTGCTGTTTATGGCTTGCAGAAGTATAATACTTTTCTGTACTTAAAAATAAACGCTTTCACGTTATTTTATTTTGAAGACTGCTTCGTCCACGGACTCTTTCTTCATTAACTTTAATTGATTGAAGAAAGCGTAATTGATGACGAGCGTCGGCCATTGTGTGATGGCCGAGAAGTCGAAGCAAAATGCGCCCCAGGGACCGATGATGAATTGTTCTTGAGAACTGCTTTTATCGCCCGCCGGGAACTTTCTACTTCCTCTTCGAAATTGTATTGCGAGTACAGGAAGAAAATTGAATAGGAATATTGGGCACAGTAAAATGGAGCCTAGTCTATAATCAGGCTATAGCGACCATGGACAAGATCGGTTCTGCTTATATTCACAGGGCGTATGCACGAGAAGAGAAAATTAGCATTTTATTTTTTAATGTTTCCGTTGACAGCAAAAACAGCGATCATGGTTATTGAAGTGTTTAAAATTTAATGCTTTAATCAAATATTTTTCTGATGAGTATATTTTTTTTGCTAAGTTCACAAATGAATATTTTGAAATATTAAATAGGCTACTCAAAGTTAATTATTTCTTGGTTTATCATCAACATCACCAACACAAAAATTGTTGTACAAAGGGCTTGTTTTCCTACCCAATAAAAATTATAAATATTGTGTTTTAGGTAGCTATGTACTTTTTAATTAATACATTTCTCAGACTTGTTTTCATGTGGTTTAGTTTAATTTAAAATTGTAAGAGATATTGTAAAATTCGTTTCAGATCTATAATTTCGCGACCAGGATTTGAGGAATGAATGCGTGTACTTTCTATGTAGGAGTTAGGGTAGGCCTAATAAATACAATTTGCTGTGTGTGTAATGAACGGGATGAAATAATGTATATAATGCAGTGATCACGTGTTCTTGATTTTTCAACCAATAACATTTTTGATTGAAAGAAGTGCATTTTTATTTTTTGTAATCCTCAATGATACTGTAAATACTAATAATTATATATACACAATGTGTTAAAAAGTATGGAATATTACACATTTTAATTTAACAAAAAAAAATTATACAAAAGCTGTTGGAGATAAACCATATAATATATGATACCAGTGTTCGAAGAAAAATAGTTATTTAGACATACAGACTTGACAATAAACTTTATTTTTTTAAATAACACCCTATATTAAAGTTTACATATTTTAAAACTCCATTAAATTTTACGTATGCAGTAAATTTTAATTTTAAATAACACCCTGTATTAAAATTTGCATATTTTAAATCTCCACTAAATTTTACGTATGCAGTAAATTTTAATTTTAAATAACACCCTATATTAAAAGTTACATATTTTAAATCTCCGTTAAATTTTACGTTTAGAATGTGTAGAATTACCTCTGATAGAGGTTCTGGCTGATATGTACATCTATTATCAGGCAGTACATCTCACTTGACGATATGTTTCAGAGGAAGAACAATTGTTTGTATGCATCTGAAGTCTAATTAGTGAAATATGTAGCTAATCGGCGATGTATGTAATGGAGGGGGAAAGAAACTGGCCACCCTACCCCATTATCTCATGGCCTAGTTGCCTCATAAGTGGTGCCTTGTTGGTATGTCTTGTGAGGTTCAGACCTGTCTTCGGACAATTGACTAAACAACAACAAAAATGTGTAGAAATTTTACCCATTCACCCCTTTCTTGTCTTTTAAATGTTTATTAAACTAGTTTCGTGAACTTCAGACTTGAGACAAATATGCATGTAAAATCATGTTAAGTAAACCATAAAAGTAAACAAAACATTATTACTAACAAAACATTACAACAGAACCATTAAATAAGAAGCATTCACAGCCAAACAATGTCCCAGTCTATCACGAAAACAGTTTTCAATTAAGAGAGGTTTATTTTAAATAAATATTTTAAGACTATATTTACGTACTTTCTTTATATAAACTTCTATCTTTTCGTGCTTTCCTATCCATTCAATTCTATTTGCTGAATTGTTTTAAAGACAGAATTCTGTTGTGCACTGAAATTTTCTGTAATAGTTCCAAACTTTCAGATTTGTCTTTTAGTTGTGTCGTCAATTGTTTTATTTCCAGTGGAGCCAATATAGTCATCGGTAAATTTATCTGTACATCTGTAAAAAGTTTTTGTTCCTTCTTTTGTCTGTAATGAATATTGTTACAATAGTAATATACGTTACAAGAGCGGTATGTTGAAGTTTTCATGTTCGAGGAAAAGTTTGAAAAAGCGAAACGTAGTTGAGCTTTTTAATTTCCGAGAATTGAAAGAAAACATACTGCTCGTGTATCGTACATTATTTTTGTGCGAAGATCGTTCATTACATACCTGAAAGAGGAATTTCTAATTAGTTGCAATGAAATCTCCATCTCGGTTTCTGTTCAATGACGGCAAATTTGCAAAAACAAAATATCTAGCTTCAACATTGTTATTTTAAAATGTTTTCTGTGTTTACTACTCCAGCAGGCCGTGATATACGTCTGTGTGTTTTTTTCCCCATTCTATAAATGCGAATTTAAAACAAACGGTAAGGTTATGTAATGATTTAATTTTCATTTTAATATTTTAACAATATTAGTTATATAACATATTGCAATTTGGGTGAAATTGCAGTGGTAAGTTTCCAATTTATAATTATTACTATATTGAACGTCTCTAAAAATAATATGTTAGAAGCCTAAAGCAGTAAAATCAATATGTCACTTGAGCGGTAAGAAGAGGGAAATTGTTATGTGTGTTAGGTTGGGAATACTGAATGTAGAATTTTAGACTTTCCGCGGATTGGTTTTGTGCGGAAACCAAGCAAATACGCACGATCTCGCACAAAAGAAATGTGTTTAGCGTTAGGTGATATTCAGTTGTTTATGTAGTGTCGCTTCATTTGTTTCCCGTTGTTATTCTCATTAAGTAATTTCATTGCCAGAGACCCAGTAATCTGCGAATCCGCTAGATGTCACATCTATTTGGAATCGTGGGTAATAAAAAGATCTGTTAATCTTACGGATTCAATTTTATAAACTGAGGAATATCTTCATGAAAGTTTGTTCTTTTTCAATGCCGTGTTTGTGATATATGTGACCAAAATTGTACTGCATTTAAGAATGACTAGCATGCGCTACTGGAAGACTATAATTTTTATTTTTATTGTTGGACATGATGTATAGAATAAGTCGCGAGCTGTCGTTTAACACAGTTTTGCGCGCAGCAAGGCTACTTTCCCTTTTTGAGATAATATCTCAAGAGGCTGTTTGATGTATGCTGCAAATTGAATTTTCTATGTCAGTGGCTTTGAAGATAAATGAAGCGATGTTGTGCGCATGCGTAAGCTCTGTTGAATAAGATGTGGGGCACAAGTAAGTTGTTATTTATTACATGGCAACCATGACGACCGTGGATCGAATCCTGCCCACTGTATGAAGGCTTGTCCTTTATTTCCTCCGGACAATGAGCTGTTTTCTTCACTCTGATGAAATTCATCTTTAATCATCATTGATTGTGATAACAATAATAATGTACAGTAGTAGTAATATACAGGGTGGGCCAAAAGTCAGGTTACATTGGTAATTTTTTCTCCCCCCCCCCCACAGATTTCTAACATGTTAACGAGAGATGAGTGGAAGTCCTTTTACTAATGGGTGAACGTAGCTACCGATAAACAACGTCTTAATAACATGCATCAGATCGATTCTGTCAGTTATGTAAGACGTCTGCTAGTGTGATGGGAGTGATTTTTGAAATGGAGTCGGTAATCCTTTGTTTGAGGTGATCCATATTTTTAATCTTTTCGGCATACACCATGGCCTTTAAGTGGCCCCACAGAAAATAATCCAGGTGTGTTAAGTCTGATGACTTTCTTCTTTATAAATGCTCTCCTAAAAAATTTGTTAAATGTACATAAGCCCTTTCTGCACGTGTGCCCTTCGTTTAATTCAATTTTGTTTTATTTATTTGTATCCCATAGTAAGGTGTGGGTTTAGGTGTAATAGATAAACTATTGATCAGATATTTTGTATTCGACAGATATTGGAGAAGAAATGGGAGTATAAGAGTACAGTCATTCGTAGATTTCAAAAAGCCATATGACTCGGTTAAGAGAGAAGTTTTGTATGATATTCTTATTGAATTTGGTATTCCCAAGAAACTAGTTCGATTAATTAAAATGTGTCTCAGTGAAACGTACAGCAGAGTTTGTATAGGCCAGTTTCTATCAGATGCGTTTCCAATTCACTGTGGGCTAAAGCAAGGAGATGCACTATCACCTTTACTTTTTAACTTTGCTCTAGAGTATGCCATTAGGAAAGTCCAGGATAACAGAGAGGGTTTGGAATTGAACGGGTTACATCAGCTGCTTGTCTATGCAGATGACGTGAATATGTTAGGAGAAAATCCACAAACGATTAGGGAAAACACGGGAATTTTACTTAAAGCAAGTAAAGAGATAGGTTTGAAGTAAATCCCGAAAAGACTAAGCATATGATTATGTCTCGTGAAGAGAATATTGTACGAAATGGAAATATAAAAATTGGAAAATTATCTTTTGAAGAGGTGGAAAAATTCAAATACCTGGAAGCAACAGTAACAAATATAAAAGTCCACACCTGTGGAGTAACGGTCAGCGCGTCTGGCCGCGAAACCAGGTGGCCCGGGTTCGATTCCCGGTCGGGGAAAGTTATCTGGATGAGGTTTTTTCCGGGGTTTTCCCTCAACCCAATATGAGCAAATGCTGGGTAACTTTCGGTGCTGGACCCCGGACTCATTTCACCGGCATTATCACCTTCATCTCATTCAGACGCTAAATAACCAAAGATGTTGATAAAGCGTCGTAAAATAACCTAATAAAATAAATAAAAAACAAATATAAATGGTACTCGGGAGGAAATTAAACACAGAATAAATATGGGAAATGCCTGTTATTATTCGGTTGAGAAGCTTTTGTCATCCAGTCTGCTGTCAAAAAATCTGAAAGTTAGAATTTATAAAACAGTTATATTACCGGTTGATCTTTATGGTTGTGAAACTTGGAATCTTACTTTGAGAGAGGAACAGAGGTTAAGGGTGTTTGAGAATAAGATTTTAGAAAAATATTTGGGGCTAAGAGGGATGAAGTTACAGGAGAATGGAGAAAGTTACACAACACAGAACTGCACGCATTGTATTCTTCACCTGACATAATTAGGAACATTAAATCCAGACGTTTAAGATGGGCAGGGCATTTAGCACGTATGGGCGAATCCAGAAATGCATATAGAGTGTTAGTTGGGAGGCCGGAGGGAAAAATACCTTTGGTGAGGCCGAGACGTAGATGGGAGGATAATATTAAAATGGATTTGAGGAGGTGGGATATGATGACAGAGAGTGGATTAATCTTGCTCAGGATAGGGACCGATGGTGGGCTTATGTGAGGGCGGCAATGAACCTCCGGGTTCCTTAAAAGCCAGTAAGTAAGTAAATAAGTATTTAAGTTAAATTACATTTATTTAATTGTGGATTAGTAACATGTTGGTGAAATCGGCCCTTAGACCGTTAATGTTTGCCTTCCACAGTTTTGTACATTTAATTAATATAAGCTAATATCGAAAGTAATTGTGGATCTGTACAAACTTGTAGGAAAAAAATTAATATGAAATAAGTATAAAATAGGACATAGCCTAGTTAGAATAGAATGTAAATACAGATGTAGAAAAAAATATATAGTTGTTGGTTATTACACCCGTGGCGCTGCGGACGTCATGGCAACCAGTTGACCTGTGTGTACGGGAGGCGGAATAAGTTACCCGGCATGAAAGTTTAAAGGTAACAAACCTACGTAATGTCACAGCGCCGCTTACGGCATGAATAATTAACTACGCTCTGGAATGGAATAATTTCCGCGAACACAAAAATAGAAACGCGAGGTGCGGCGATCAGAATCGGAGATGCAATTCACGATGTTGACTTGGAATTTTTCTCAGTGCTCCGTTTCCCCTACCACAGTAACATAAAGACGTTATTTATCGTAATTTATTAGTTCTCACTACAAAATCCAAATAGGCTTAAACCCAGTCGCTAATACAGGGTGGTCCAAAGAAAAGGAAGATTTTTAAATAGTGAAATGAAACTTTAGATATTGTACTAAATTAACTTTTATTGTATTAAAATATACAGAGTGATTTATATAGAACTGACGCATTTCTTTCATTGTTTCAAAACGAATTGTGCTAGCGACAACTTAATATACCTAAAATGTAGAGGAATTTTGGGTGATTATTTACCTCTATAGCAAATGTTGTCCGGCGTTGTCAAGTCCGGAGATCTCGGTGGCCACAGGTTCCTGGAAATTATTCGGTCGTCACATAACCGGATAAATGGAACCATGCTTCATCTGTGAACCATGTGATGGAGAATATGGCAGGATTTTGCACAATGAACGTCTGAAACCAACGACAATAATTCAAACTTTTATCCTTATCTGGTTCCTGTAGCTGATGAACAACCGTAACCCTATATGGCTTTAGGCTCTCTGACACATTGAGTAGGTGTACCCTGTCTCCTGGGACAAACGTCTTAATGATTTTTTGGGTGACTGCTCCAGTCATGCTCTTACTTCAACAACAACCGTGGGAAGCCTAGATGAACGATGCTTGCCCTTTTCACTCACCAGAGATCCAGTTGTTTCCAATTTGTTTACCAGTCCCAGTATTGTGTTTCTTTTGGGAGGATTGCGAACACCAAATTCTCTCTGGTATGCCCTTTGAGTAGCTGTAATTGAATTCGTAATCCAGTATTGCTTCACAAGGAAGAGTCGTTGATTTAATGTGTACTGCATTTTCACGTTGACACAAAATGTCGAAAACAGCTGCCAACAATAGGAATAAAACAAACATCTGGGCATCTAGTGACAAGGAATCGAAACTCCAGAACATTCTGCTGTTGGTTTCAGACGTTCGTTGTGCAAAATCTTGCCATATTGTCCATCACATGGTTCACAGATGAAGCATGGTTCACATTTATCCGGTTATGTGACGACCGAATAATTTCCAGGAACCTATGGCCACCGAGATCTCCGGATTTGACAACGCCGGACAACATTTGCTATAAAGGTAAATAATCTCCCAAAATTCCTCTACATTTTAGGTATAATAAGTTGTCGCTAGCACAATTCGTTTTGAAACAATTAATGAAAGAAATGTGTCAGTTCTATATAAATCACTCTGCAGAATATAGTATGCCACTTTCATATAACCACTATTTCTAATAAATGACATTCTTCAAATGCACTCTCCACCAACTTCCATTCATTGTTGTAATCGCTCTTTTAAGTACCTTATTACACTTTGCAACATTTCGACTGTGATGTTCGAAATTTCTTCACCAATTACTTTCTTCAGTTGTTTACATATTCCTTAATTTTTAGACAGCCTTATAGAAAGAAATCACATGCACTAAAATCGGGGGAACGTGGAGGCCATGAAGTGTCTCCATTTCTCGATATGACATGATTCACAAATTTCGCATTTCCGTCATAGAGATGGCTGCAGTATGTGGTATTGCACCATCTTGCTGAAACAAGTTGATCTGTTGATACGAAAATTTCTTCTTCTCAATTGACCATTTAAAAATTTTGAGTTATCACATAACGAGCTGCATTAACAGTTTGTGCACTACCATTGGCAGTTTTTTCCTTACCTGGAGGTGTATGCTTTATGGCTGAGCCTCTTTCTCCTAAATTGCGAACCCAGGTTTTAATCATATATGAAGAAGGTACAGGAGCATGACGACGGTGTTTAAAATGGCGGCGAAACTCTCTGCAAGCAGCAGCTTTTTGCATTGACCTTTAAGATAATAAGATTCATTTATATTTGTTAAAGAAATTAACGACTTGCGTTTCTCAAAATTATTTAAGATGTGCCTACTTTTATTTCTTTCAGTCGATAACCCGATATGCCCTAATTTTCTGGGGAAATGGAACCAAAATTGGAAGCGTCTTGATTTTACAAAAGAAAGCCATTAGAATTTTATGTAAATCAAACTATCTGGAACATTGTCGGCCACTTTTCAGACAATCACGGATTTTAACAATCATAAATTTGTATATATATGATCTAGTACTTTACACTCGACAAAATATCGACAATTACTCATTAGTGGCCAATATACATGATCATGAAATTAGAAATAGTGAACAAATTAATATTCCATATTGTAGATTCCACACGAGCAACACAAACTTTTTATTATGGGGATGGAATTATATAATAAGCTCCCAGTCAGTATTATAAATTACCAATCAATAGCTTCAAAACTAATTTTACAATTGGTTATTAAATAATCCTTTTTATTCTGTTGCTGGGTTTTTCAACACAAATTTGTATGAAATTGTATTTTAATAAATAAGTTTAATTGCAATTTAGTTAGTTTTCTTTAATTTAAAAGTTTCAGATTATTTCATGTTTTCATTGTAGTATTTAAATTTTACTGTTTCTTTTATTAGAGTTTTTTTAAATGCATTTATACGTTTTTCAATGTATTCTGACGAAGCCTAAAACTGTATGTCTAATGGCCAAATAAATTAAATTGAATTGAATTGAATTGAATTGAATTGAATTTACAGCAAATCGTCCTTGCTCATCAGTCCAATGCTCCATGTTTAATAAATTGAAATAATCAGGGTAAACAATGACAATGACTCTAAGCCTACTGAAATAATCCATGTACTACCAATAGCAAAATTAAAATCTCCCGTTTCTTTGGCACACCTTGTATAACAATTCAGTAACAAATTAATATTTCACCTCTGTTCAGGCGTTCGGACGTGAAGCCAGATATAGCTGATCGTCCATGAACTATCAATTCATGAGTTTTTATTTAAAAATTAATATTATTCAACCTTGAAGGAAAGGGAATTGGATAAACTATGTTTATTTTGTTTCGCTGCATTCTCTATTTAACGTGCCTTCGTGATGTTTTTCACACAGTTGCCATGGAAACATTGGGTACATGGGTTATGTATAATTTCAAATAGACTGCTGTGTTAAAGAAAGTAAATGGGCTTATTCTATTCATACTAGTGGCTTGTGCAGCAAATGCTGCAAACTAAGTTCATTAGACGTTCAAATAAAAATTTTTCAGATTTATTTTCAATGAAGAATACGAGACATTTTGAAAGTTATTTTCTCCAAAATAATGAAACATACTCCCTCTTAATGGTTTTTTATGCCCAATACTTTCTCTTGAACCTACGCACCTCCAGTTTTTGAGTTTCAACGCGAAAACGCAAGTAACAATGTCAGGACGATCAGTGGGTTTTTCATGTGGGAGTAAAGCAATAGCTATTTCAGGTCATTGTGGATTGTTGGTGATAATTAAAAAAAGTCAGGTTTGCTATGCTTTGGAACAATAGACATAGCATCTTGGTATAGCTGCTGCATGTAGAGCTTGAAATGTAGAGGGTAAAATCATTTTATCCTGCTAAGAGATCTTACTGAAATGATCGGGAGACCACAAAATTTTCTAGGCCTCTTATTTTATCAGTAAGTAATACTTTTTGATCTCTTCTTAGGTAATTTTTGCGCTCTCTCGAGCCAATACTGAAGAGAATGACGCATATAAATATCTACACCACACCGCCATTAAATATATGAAAAAAGACCAAACTCCACTTGAATAATAACTATAAAATATTTAATTTTTAATAACAATATTATTATCTTAAGTTTTGTAGTTATATATTCACTTTCATATCGTTAGTACAGCATTAATATGTATAATTAATGAAAAATAATCACATCATGGCTTCAACTATAATAATTTTAACGTTTAATGGTAATAATGTCATCAAACTACCTCAAGTTTTATATATTTTAATATCCAATACATAGCTGTAGTCATAAAATTACACACCACAGAATCAGACCAGTGAATTATTTTTAGTAAACCTTGAAGTTTTTAGTAACCAATTGATTTTGAGCTCTAAATATGTCAGCAATCCTGCAGGTCATGGACTTCGTATAATAGCCTATTGTTTATTGTAGTCTGTGTTTTGTTTTGCATTGAAATCGAATTAGTTCTCAAAACTGACGAAAGATGGATTTTGGAAAATAGGAAAATTATGTAGGAAAACTAACGTTTCACTGAAAGTTGATATTTTTGTGAAAATACTTGGATGCCAAGCTTCAAAATGACGGGTCGTTCATTAAAATCCGTTCAGCCGTTTTCCTGTAATTTCCATTACCAGTTCAAATTATATATATATTTTTTTTAGTAGGTTATTTTACGACGCTTTATCAACAGCTTAGGTTATTTAGCGTCTGAATGAGATGAAGGTGATAATGCCAGTGAAATGATTCCGGGGTCCAACACCGAAAGTTACCCAGCATTTGCTCATATTGGATTGAGGGAAAACCCCGGAAAAAACCTCAACCAGGTAACTTGCCCCGACCGGGAATCGAACCCGGGCCATTTGCTAGACGTGCTAACCGTTAGGTGTGGACTATATATATATAAACCCGGAAAAACCTGGACAAATTATTAACAAAATTGACGATTTTTGTGATAATTCTGTTTACAATATTTGACTTTTCAATTTAGACTACAGTTGACAATTTTGCATATTTCCATCATTACAGTAGTCAGAAATATGCAAAAATGTTAACTGTAGTTTAAATTGAAGAGTCAAGTTTTGTAAAAATATATAATAAAAATCTTCAATTTAGCTAATAATTTGTAAATTAGCAAAAATATCAACTGCCTTGAAGAGCCAAATTTTGTAAAAATATAAAACAAAAATCTTGAGTTTTGCTAATAATTTGGAAATATCCAAAATGTCTACTGTAGTTCAAATTGAAGAATCGAATTTTGTAAAAATATACAATAAAAACCTTCAGTTTTGCTAATAATTTGTAAATATGCAAAAATATCAAATGTAGTCCAAATTGAAGAGTTAAATTTTGAACAATATACAATACAAATCTTCAATTTGGCTAATTATTTGGAAATACACAAAAATGTCAACTGTAGTCTAAATTGAAGAATCATATTTTGTAAAAATATATAATAAAAATCTTCAATTTTGCTAATAATTTGTCCACGTCTGTATATATTATGTATATATATATATATATATATATATATATATATATATATATATATATATATGTAGATTACTTTAGTTTGTATATAGAATTCCTTAAATACTCTGTTATTTTCTTCATTTTGAATAGCTTTCCTTCAAACACCCGGTATTATTCTATTCGGTGAGATACATTTTATTCTAGTAATTCAATTATGTTATCTTTTCTATTAAAATTAGATTTAAATCCTAACAATTTGAAGTAGGAAGAAAAAAAGATGAAAGGAAAGACTATAAAATTATCGTTCTGTTTCATTCAGTTAACTCAACGTGGCAATTTGAGGTTAGAGAAATTAAATCAAGCAGCGCTACATTAATGTTCGATAAAACGTTTTTAATACACTCGCAATTCAATAGCCTCTCCGTCTTGCACAAATTGGTTTATATACATCTCCGATATTCAATTTATTAAAACCCCCGTTAAAGAGAGAAGAGGGTGGGTTTCTTGGGATTGCCGTAAACCCGTTAAAACGAACGACGTAGCTGCCTCATTACCGAAGGAAAAAAATGTTCTCGATAGGTGCGGGAGGAATCGCTTTTCTGAGCGATGTATCGATAGGTTGGACGGCCCTGACGCTTTTTCCAATAATCCATTTCACTGTCGACACTTACTGCTTGCAATCATTTCCGATGCCGTCAGGTCCACGCTTTGCGAATTTGTCACTTTCTGAATCGAAGAGCGTGCGGGATCGAGTCCTCACCAGGTCTTCAATACGTCATTGACAACCTCTTGGCTTCCTGTGTGTGCCAGGCAGTTTGACGCGTGGAATAAGAGGACGTCAAATCGTCCCCGTGTTCTTGGCTGCCAACAACGCCTTCATAATCCGTATGGTTCAAGACAATCACTAACGTAATCCAGGTTCACAAAGTTTATAGTAGTCTAAAACTGGTTGCCATAGCGACTTGTAGGTTATGTGCTCTTTTGCAAATTTATTAAACACTAGCCGTACCCGTGCGCTCCGCTGCACCCGTTAGAAATAAATATAAAGTAATTACATAATTAAAATAGGACATTTGATCCAGGGAACATTCGTGTTTGGAAGAAGGATAAATCGTTTATTATGTTACTTAATTTAAATTGTATTTAAATAATTAAAATGCGATAATTTTGGTCCAGAGACCACTCATTGGTGCAATGACAATTCCTTTAACATGTTTCTTAATTTTTATTATATGCATCCATCCTTTAATGAACACTGACATATCATTTAGATTTAATGTGTATACTTTATTTTACTTGCTATATGTATCCATTGAATTATGATAATAACTACGTTGTTTTCTACGTATTCAGTAAATGGCGCTTGGGCCACTATGGTTCTGAACCCTTCAAATAACTTAAATGTGTTGATAACGAATGTACCAGGATAAGTAAGTTTTCAATTTGTTATGGGGGCTCTTGAATCTCAGGAGGAACAAATTTTATTTTACAACAGCGCAACATAATCTGTTTGGCTCATTACCCAATTTTTTGCATTGCATTTATTGCATATGTATTTTATGTATTTTAACTCGATTCAATTGAGCATAGTTAAAATTTGGATTATAAAATAATGGAATGCTAAGCTAACATATTATTACTGCATACTAAATCAATACACTCTCGTTGTTCGTTAATTCTCTGAGATAAACATTATTTTAAGAAATACAGGAAACGAATGTACAGAATAGCCTATCAAGTTTTCTGTGCATAAGAAGCTATTTTAATCTTACGTGTCCTCAATTCACTCAGAAGTTACTGTAATAACATTATAGCATTATGTCCATATAGAGAAACTATACTTTCCAATGGTGAAATAGTAATTAATTACACAAATCGGTTAATTCAGCTTCCGATATTACTTGATACAAACACAGAAACATTCTCTGTAGGCTATGATTCATAGCTTTCGACCTAGATGTTGATACAGCGTCGTAAAATAATCAAATCAAATAAAAAAATAGCTTTCGATTGTTGTTGACCAAAGCTCCTTATAGACGAATTCATTTATTTCATTACACCGCCTGAGATGGCAGTTACGTTAATTTTGAAACTCATTTATCTCATTAAATATCAGTCCTATCAAAATTTGTCAAAGAATAAAACTTATCGGAAATGATTTTTAAAGAAATTGTTGTTATGTAACATTTTTCACAAAAATCAATAATAAGCGAGATATTTCGATTTATTTAATTCAGACCCCCTTATAACCCCCCTTTTAAATAAAGTATTTTAAATGCTATATAGCATAAAATCTAAGTTACAACGAACTTAATTTATATTCCAATTTTCATCGAAATCCGTTCAGCCATTATCGCGTGAAAAGGTAACAAACATACGGACAGAGAGACAGACATAGATACAAACAAAAATGTCAAAAAAGCGATTTTCGGTTTCAGGGTGGTTAATTATATATGTTAGGACCAATTATTTTTGGAAAATCGAAAATTACCAGAAAAATTTCGGCTACAGATTTATTATTAGTATAGATTTGGCACGAATAGATAAAGTTACAATAACTGAAGGGTTTGGCCCAGTGTTACCAACCTTTGTTAAATATTTAACATGTCGTTAAGGCAGTTTAACAGTAAACTTAACGGAAGAAATGTTTCATCAACTGTTGTTACTGCTAACATCATGTTAAACTCACTGTTAAATTAACATATCATACTCAGTAGTGAACCAGAAGACGCAGATTAAGATCTGCCAGCGCAAAATGGAGAGGAAAACGTCCTGACAAGATTTACAGCAGATGACAAACACCAGAGACATGGCACACCAAGGGAACAAATGGAAATGGGGAGGCCATGTCGAGACTAGGCTGCAGATAAATTTCCACCACGTGGGACCCACGCATCGGAGGCGAAACCGAGGAAGACCTGGGACCAGATGGGCGGACTTCTTCAAGAGCATTTTTGTTCCAGAATTCGAGAAGAATGGAGATAGTTTGCCAGTTCATAAATACACAAACGACGAACAAAACTTATATAGAACAGATTCATATTAGCTCAGCATGATCTGCATCCACAGTTCAGAAAAGATTCATTCATTCATTCATTCATTCATTCATTCATTCATTTCATTATTATTTCATTCATTCATTCATACAGTTAAATCCTTAACGTCCTATTACATGAATCATTGCAGAGATTTTCATTATTATATCGAGATATATTTCTTTATTAATCACTTCAGCATTTTTAGTTATTCAGAATAGATATGTTCATAAATACTAAAATGATTCATGTAATATTAGCACTGCATCCACAGTTAAGAGAAGATGTTTGACGTAAGCATTTCTGTGATTTTATTTCGTATTAATATGATATAATTGCAGTATTTATTTGTATTTGTATGTATTATGACCAATGACATGTGAAGATATGTATGTATGTATGTATGTATGTATGTATGTATGTATGTATGTATGTATGTATGTATGTATGTATGTATTTATTCACACTGCAATGGGTATATACCCGGTGGCAGTGGTAACTAATTACACTCAATAATGACAATAATAAACTTATTAATTAAAAATACAATTAATACTAACACTAATAATTAATAATAATAATAATAATAATAATAATAATAATAATAATAATAACAACAGGGAATATACTAAATTAAATGAAACGGTCACTTAAAATAACATTTGAAATATTCTAATTTGTATCTTAAAACTAAGATCTAACTAAAACCCACGAGTATATGTTCATATCTGCACAAGTACCTTTCAACATTACACTCATTTCGCTGTCAACTCACTCACTGCACTGGAACTACGACACATTTCACTGATTGTATCCTGATTTCACTAACACTTCAAAAACATTTCACTGTTCAAATACTTTGCACTGCCACTATAAACTATAAAGCTTCACTGACAGGAACACGTTTCACTTACACAACACACTTCACTGACACAACATACTTCTTCACTGATACAACACTTCAATAACAACATATCATTTACACCCTTTAAATACTGTGTATAATTACCGTCTATTAGTAAAGTCCTTAAGCCTATTTTTAAATGCATTTTTGGTTGTAGGTAAAGCCTTTAGTAAGTCTGCAGGTAAAGCATTCCAGTCCCTGATAGTACGATTGAGAAAAGAAAACTTTCCAGTGTCCGTCCTCTGTCTTCTTTCCCTCAATTTATATGAGTGGTCGTTCCTTGAAGAGTAATTTGGCGGCTGCAACCTATTTTTTATTTTATTTTATATATAAGGTATGAAAATAATGTTAACGTTTACCATTGTATTATTCAACATCACATTTATTTTCATTTTCTATTGGTTCTATTTTATCCTGGATACCTGAAAGAATCTTCGTACACTACAAATATCAACTTTGAGAGTGAAAGTACCACCGTCAGTTTTCAAATGTTCCACTGTATCTTGTGCATGACCCGTCTTAGCATTTCTTTTAATATTTTCATAACATTGATTTGTTTCATAGTTTGCGTTTTCACATCCAAATCGCGATTGAAAATATTTTGTTAAAGAGATCCATACTTGTCCCTTTTCCCTAATGAAAGTTCCGCCACTACGTTTGAGTTCAATTACCTTCATATAATTGCTAGATCTACTAAAATAATTATATTTCTCATATGAGGTAAAATTACTGCTCCTTACACTTTCTTTTTCTCGATTTCTATTGTAATTATGTTAGTCTCCAATACTTCCATAATGTAAAAAATACAATTCTCCGCTAAAACAAATGACTACACCAACTAAAGGCACATTCAGTAAACTTTCACACAATCACTGCTTCTTTGATTCCTGTTACATTGCTCTTAACATCATGTTATCTAACCAAACTATCTAAAATGGTTGGTGAAACACTATTACACTAACAGGATGTTTAATTTTTAAGAACATGTTAGTTAACATGCCGTTAGCGTTATTTTAACGAAGTTTGGTGAAACTGGGCCTTTGAGTTTAGAAAGAAAAATTAAAATCAATAGATAGAGATAATTTGTATAAACAAAAGCAGCCCTAAATAAGGGTTCGATAGATCGGCCTACTAATCAATTCATAAACAATAATAAGTAAACAAAACAATTTTGTGACACTTGGAAAGAAAGAAAAAACATTAAGATAAGAAAACGTAGGAAATCATTTACAATAAAAATTTTGTTGGGTACAAATGATTACTAATTATAGCTAAGGATGATTTTAACACGTGAGATCCTATGGCATCAATCGTTGCATCAGAAATTTTGTATTGTATAATTAACTTAAAGGTACTCTGAGGTAAAATTTCAGTTTTCTTAATCGTTTTAGCTAGATGTTTTGCAAATTTTGTACTCTTAACATGATGCATATTCAGGGTGAGCCCTAAATAGTGTCATTAAATTCATGGGGTTTATTCTTTGAGATATTTCAAACAAAAAAGTTTAATACAATTTTTCTTGTATTTGCTTCCTTTTAGAGAGAAAAAAGTTGTTTTATGTGAAACTTTTCGTGGCAAGTTTCGAGAAAGCCATTGATTTAATTCCCAATACGCTCAGTCAATTTAAGAGAGCAGTGTATTATGATAATACATGATTGAAAGAATTTTTGTTTTATCCTCTAAATCTGCAAAAATTTGATATGGATAAATGTAAGTTTTCGTTCTGAATTGCAATTTCAAATGTTACATTAGTTCGAATCGATTTCTGCACATTTGTTATATGCACACTGCTCTCTTAAATTGACAGAATATATTTCGAATTAAATCAAAATCTTTCACAAAACACTAAATGAAATGTATAATAAAAAAAACATTTTCTCTCGAAAAGGGGGCAAAAGTGATCAGAATTGTTTTAGAACCTTTTTGTTTTAAATATATTAAAAAAACCAAGACAAACGACTGGAAGCATTTGAAATGTGGATATGGAGAAGAATGGAGCGTGTGAAATGGACAGACAATAAGAAAATTTAAATTTATGTTTTATTTAACGACGCTCGCAACTGCAGAGGTTATATCAGCGTCGCTGGATGTGCCGGAATTTTGTCCCGCAGGAGTTCTTTTACATGCCAGTAAATCTACTGACATGAGCCAGTCGCATTTAAGCACACTTAAATGCCATCGACCTGGCCCGGGATCGAACCCGCAACCTTTGGCCTAGAAGGCCAGCGCTATACCAACTCGCCAACCAGGTCGTCGACAATAAGAAATGAAGCTTTGTTGGAAAAAGTGGGTGAAGAAAGAATGATGCTGAAACTGATCAGGAAGAGGAAAAGGAATTGTTTGGATCAGTGACTGAGAAGAAACTGCCAAGAAAAGGCGAAAGGAAGAAAGGTTCTGCGCAGAAGAAGATATCAGATGCTAGACGACATCAAGATATATGGATCATATGCGGAGACAAAGAGGAAGACAGAAAATAGGGAAGAGTATAGAATGCTGGGTTTGCAGTGAAAGACCTGCTCTTGGGCAGAACACTATGTATATATGTATAACTATATTTTCACAGATGTCCAACTAAAAATATGTATGCTGCAAATTTCGCTGTCAATAACTTAACTCAATTACAAGTTGGGTCAAAAGTCGCTTTCCCCAATATTCGTTCTTAGTTTTCATACTTGTACACATAAACAGATGTCATAACTTGAATAAACGGTGTAATATGTGATGGGTTGGCAACCATGTTCGTGCGTCAACTGTTTTTTCGATGCCATGTCTTGTTATTGTTGTTGTGATGTTTTATTGTCTTGGATTTCATCTCTGTGCAATAACTGCGAGTTTCTTGCAATGAATGGCAAATTAATCACAGAATAACGTGTTTTTGTGCTGCAACGTTGGTGAAAACACGGTAAGAACACATTGTGTTTCGAGAAACAGAGTCTGCATTTGGAACAAAATGTGTAAAAGAATGTGTTAGTAGTCAAATGTAAATTGAATGTAAGGAATTGTTTGAGGAAAGCGATTTATGATACGCCTTGTATTTCTAAAGGTTGTACAATTATTTGTCTTTAATAGACTCAATTTTACATAATCAAATTATATCCTTTAGTAATATGCGTTACAAGAGCGGTATGTTGAAGTTTTCATGTTCGAGGAAAAGTTTGAAAAAGCGAAACGTAGTTGAGCTTTTTTGATTTCCGAGAATTGAAAGAAAACATACCGCTCGTGTATCGTACATTATTTTGTGTGAAGATCGTTTATTACTTACCTGGAAGAAGAATTTCTAATTAGTTGCAATGAAATCTCCATCTTGGTTTCCGTTCAATGACTGCAAATTTGCAAAACAAAAATATCTATCTTCAACATTGTTGCTTTAAAATGTTTTCTGTACTATACTCCAGTAGGCCGTGATATACGTCTGTCTTTTTTCCCCCAGTCTATAAATGCGAACTTAAAACAAACGGCTTCCTTAATGTTACATGCATCACGAATGCAGTAACTTTAGTGGAGTTGTAGAGTTTACTTAATTTTTGCAAATTTTAAAAACAATAATTAACAGTGCAATTTAGGTGAAATTGCAGTGGTAAGTTTCAATTTATAATTATTACTATATTGAACGTCTCTAAAAATAATATGTTAAAAGCCTAAAGCAGTAAAATCAATATGTCACTTAAGCGGTAAGAAGAGGGAAATTGTTATGTGTGTTAGGTTGGGAATACTGAATGTGGAATTTTAGACTTTCCGCGGATTGGTTTTGTGCGGAAACCAAGCAAATACGCACGATCTCGCACAAAATATATTTTATGCTTGTAAGAAAATTAAGAATGCCAACTTGTAAACTATTCACTTTCACAGGAGGCCATGAGAACGCAGGAAAGTGATGCTCACATGTTCATCAAGGCCCCCTCTTGATAGACAGGTGAATATCACCTGTTCATAAACTATAGCGTACATCAGTCTGACAATATAGTTCCAAATTGCGGTGCGCCTTGCTGTTGCGGCCACTTCAACGACAGATTCGTTTTCGTGGTTGCCTCTACAGCAAGGGGCTGTGTGCGGTAAAATGCAATTTATTTAACTGATGTGGGAATACAAATATTGCATCGGGCATTGTCCCATTACCGGCTGAAAATTTGTAGCATAGTGAAAGCAAGTAATTTGTTCTTTGAATTATTACAAATGTAAACCTCTCCTTTCTAAGACTAAGTTAAGCATGTAGTGCAGTATACTGCTCCTATGAGATGAGGCACTTAAGGTACCATTTTACAAAAAAATAATTGGAGTGTATTTTTGAAGTAGTAATGTATATATATATATACTTTTCATTAACTCATCAAGTTCGATTATTTTCACAGAATTATTTCAAAACATAGAAGAAACTGTGCAGGTATTGTTTCTTCAAGACTGTCTTAATCGCGTGTATTTCTATTCTACAGAGTTAGTTAAAAGTTCCGCACAACCTAAATAACTTTTGAAGCATACGGTTCAGTGGCATGAAACTTGGTATGTGGGGATAACCATATACTAAGAATTGAATAATGGTATTACCGAGTTTTTTCTACTTCCGGTTAAACTGGAAGTAACTCCAATTCTCTTATTTTAAATGGAACACCCAATATATATTTTATTTTTGAATAGTGCTCATTAAGAGCTTTTAAAAAAGTACCCACACTCGATACTTCTGTACAAATTCAGTGTTGCTAAGTCAAGAAAACAGAAAAGTGTATCGAATATTAAAATAATAAAATACTCCTTCCTTAACAAAAACAAAACAAAGCTAGCTCACCTTCTAAATTATGTGTTCAAATTGGTAGCCCTCAGCTGCTTTACAATGTGTCACTCGATCATAGAAACCATTTAAGGAATGATTTAACCAGGCTTTAGGAATATCTTGCACCACTTCCATTTTTATTTAGCAACACTGAATTTGTACAGAAGTATCGAGTGTGGGTACTTTTTGAAAAGCTCTTAATGATCTTTATTCAAAAATAAAAAAAATATATTCGATGTTCCATTTAAAATAAGAGAGTTGGAGTTACTTCCGGTTAAACCGGAAGTAGAAAAAACTCGGTAATACCATTATTGAGTTCTTAGTATATGGTTATCCTCACATACAAAGTTTCATGTCACTGAACCACATGCTTCAAAAGTTATTTTGGTGGTGCGGGACTTTTAACTAACCCTGTATACATAATATGTGTATTGCAATCGTTTCAGGATCAGCCTTCTGATGTATAATGCGATTTTTCCCTCGCCGAGTATGTGCAAGCGTTTCGGGATCAGTGGTGGAACAAAAATTTACAGAATTTCAAATGTTTACTGCAACAACATTATGAATCTCAGTCGAATGCTAATGTTGTTAGTAGTTAGATAATGAGCCAATGTAACTCCTGTGACCACACAAAATGACGCAACCTCCCCTCGCTACGGGCATGATGGCGCCGAATTTGCGTATAAAATTAAACATACCGATCGGCCTATCTGTCATATCTCGGCATCGAGAGCAGCTATAGACCTGTACGACCGCTCGTTTGATTTGTAATCGTGAGTTCTGCAATATTAAGTGATAATAGGTACGTATGATACACTTCCAGTGAACCATAGAGAAACATTTTTGTTAGGTGACACGAATTTCGGAATGTCGCCGGAATATCGCTTCATATGAAGAGAAAATATATTATATGCCCTTCAATAATTATTTCTCTTATCATGGACCCATACTGACGGCTCTCCAGCAAACCAATTTAGTAATTTTATTGTAAATATTTTTATAGATATACAGGGTTAACCGTAACTAATGTCATTAATTTCAGGGGGTTATTCTTTGAGATATTTCAAGCAAAGACGTTTATTGCAGTTTTCCTCGTTTTTGCTTTCTTTCCGAGATGAAAATCGCTTTATTTTAAACATTTCGTAGCATGTTCTGGAAAAGCCATTGATTAATTCTCAATACGCTCAGTCAATTTAAGAGAGCAGTGTATTAATAATAATAATAATAATAATAATAATAATAATAATAATAATTCTTTATTTATACTGGCAGAGTTAAGACCATAGGGCCTTCTCTTACACTTTACCAGGTCACAAAGTATACAAGCAGTGAAAATTTAACAAAAAGTTAAAGAACAGAATACTAACATATTACAAAAAAATTATAATAATAGCATAATAAAATCGACACTAAACAACATGAAAATAATACCATGATAGAAAAAAGAAGAAAGTAAAATACATTGGCATATAGTGAAAGCAACTCATTTAGTACAAATGGTTAATATGGAAAACGTAAGGAAGAATATATCAAAATGGAATGTAATAAAATAATAATAAAAAAGAAAAGAAATACGAATATTAAATAAAATTCACAATAAAAGGCTATGATAATAAATTCATCGGCTGATAAAGAGAACAAAAAGGGTAAAGGAAGGAAAGAAATATATAGCCTATATTTTTACAAAACTATCGCAGAGAAAAGGGCTTATAACTGAAAGGAATCTAATTCAAAAAGTGCAATTTTAATTTATTTTTGAATCTAGACAATGTCCGACAGTCTCTGACATATTGTGGTAGAGAGTTCCAGAGATGAGCTGTAGAGACCGTGAAAAATGAAGCGTAGGTGTATTGTGATAATAAATGATTGAAAGAATTTCAGTTTTGTCCTTCAAATGTATAGAAATTTGATCCTAACAAATGTAACTTTTCGATCTAGAAAGAAATTTTACAAAGTTACTTTTATTCAGATGAAATTTCTGCACATTAGAGGACAAAACTAAAATTCTTTGAACCATTGATTAGGATAATAAACGGCTGTCTTAAATTGATTAGCATATTGGGAATTAAATCAATGGCTTTCTCAAAATTTATCTCGAAAAGAAAGTAAAATCATATTAAACATTTTTGTTTCAAATATCTCGAAGAATAACACACTCAAACTAATGATACTACTTACGTTAGGTTCGTCCTTTATATTGAATAAAGATATTAAGGAAAAATAATCCTGACTACAACACGTTCAATAAATTGTGTTAGAACTAAAAGAAATAAAGTTAGTAATAACTACTGGTCTTAATGTTCCTTGGTCTCCTAATAAAATACAATTGCCTACTTTTAATAAGGAAGGCGGAGAAATGTAGAAGTTCCATACCTAAGCTTGCGTTGAAATCTCCTAGGCTAGAGGTCATAATTTCCAAGGGTTTCAAAGATGAAAGCGGTGATTCATGAAAGACTGTAACTTTAGTCTATAATTTTTTAGCCATTTTTAAAAAGAATGCCTTTTTAATCATGAGTCTGACTTCATAATTTTATGTAACAATGACTGATTATGAAGAAATAGCGCCACTCTGCTTCACGTTTAGAGATTGACAACTGAACAATTTACCATTCTTCTCACTGATAGAGCCTGGTTACAATATATTTTCATATGTACAGTACCATCATCTACTTCGTGACACTTCCGCGTTCCTTGTGAATCGCGCTCGTTGCTCTTTGTAACTTGTCGCTTTTCTATGTTACTGCTTTCGAAATGCGATGAAGTAATGCGTCTTTTGTTTCTATTTTTGTGTGTCAGACCAAGAAACTAACCATCGATCAAGGCTGTGTATAGGAAATAAAATGCTAGAGCGCGATTCACAATGGTAGCTTTCGTTGTACTAAAGAAACGGAGATCCCTCATGCGATTTTATTTCACTCATATACGCGCCCACATTTGAATTACCAGTTTGTAATAATTGCAGTTGGATAGTATTATATTTGCTTCCTCCAAATTCAAAACTGCTTGACAAAACTGAACAGCCAATTTGATTTACGGAATTATTGGGAAATGAATTTATATAGAGATATCGACAATAATGGTATAATGAACAAGTCTGTAATAAGCGAAAATTTATAGGAAACAATAATAGTTATTTATGGTACTTGTGAGGTAAGTGCATCTTTGTTGCACGAGTGGAAGATCACGCTCACAAGTACCATACGTAATTTTATCCATGACCATAATGAAAAATTATGTTTTATAAAAGAAAGTATGTTGAAAATAAGTCCTCATGTAATCACATACCATGGCATGGATTTTAGAATCGATACGTTACTAGGTAGGTCATGATGTAGGAGGCCATGATTAGTAAAGAATGGTATCTAAGGCGTTGGATAAATAACAAATTATAATTAATTATATAATTTTAATATATATTTTTTTCATTTTAAACGTGTATTTTCGTCTTTTTGAAGTTTCAGGGATTATTTAGAAGTTTTCACGGGACTATTGTGATTAAAATAATTTCAAATTTTACTTCTGTAAACTTAAGAGGAATATTAAAACTTAATTAATCGTCGTGTCTGTTTAGCTCAGTTGGCTAACGCGTGTTGTTTTAAAATCCTATAAACCCAACTTCGCAGGTTCAAGTCTCCTCGAATCCCAAAAGGTAAATTATATTAGATATGGATGTAATGTACAAATTACGACGTAGCAGATAGAGAAAAGAGAAGGAGATTGAGTGTATGTATATTTAAGAAATGGTAATAAAGAAGTAGAGGTAGTGACATCTAGTAACTAATATATTAACTTCTTGAGTAATAGTTCAATGGAAAAGTATACCCGGGTACTAGGAAAATACTAATGAACTTTGAGATAAAGTTCAAACTGTGAGGTAAAGTCTTTATCTCACTAGTGAAATAAAGTAATGTTGAATAAAAGCCTACTTTACAAACGCAAAAGTATTTAGTAAAGGCATGTTTTTCGTAATGGTCATGGATAAAAATATATTTTGTAATAAAATGACTTTTTAAAGTATTTAGAGATCCTTTTAGGGCTAATATTGATACGTTTTTGTTCTGGGATTACAATGAGCGTAAAGGCTAATTCACAATGAAAATTAAACTTAACGTAAACGTTAACTTAAGAATATAAACGTTACGGTAAAATCAAGATCATTCACGATGGGAACATAAACATAACAGCAAACATACTTGGTAACCATGGAAACATAACAACGACGCCATTTCGTCATATTCCGTCGTATACTTCAGCGCTCCACGATTGTGTTCTGTTTGCAAATCACGTAAGCATAAGCATGAAAGTTTGGAGTTTGAAAACTTACGTTAATGTTAACGTCTTATGTGAATGTTTATGATCCCATTTGGTAGCCTGGGCGCAAACTTCTGTGTTTATGTTACGGTTATGTTTAATTTTCATTGTGAATGGGCCTTAAGACGTTTTAAGGTACTTATCTATCCTTGGGAGAAAAATCTGTAAATTTTCATCCAATTTTTTAAAACTCTTTTTTCCCTTATTATTTTACACAAAATTAGGAATTTTCACACAAAATAAACATCTCAATTTTTTTTTTTGCGGGATAGAATGTGCAATTTTTTAAAGCAAAAGTTGAAATTTCTTTTTTTAGTCCTTCACCCACAATCTTTATACGTAAAGATTAATTTTTTGTTATGGTAACAATAATATTAGATGACAAAAATTTACTTGTTTGTCTCATGTGATTATTTGGATATTTCTGTACTGTGTTATTTCTTTTATATGCTATCTTGTACTTTAGTTCTTCACCTAACATAATTAGGAACATTAAATCCAGACGTTTGAGATGAGCAGGGCATGTAGCACGTATGGGCGAATCCAGACATGCATATAGAGTGTTAGTTGGGAGACCGAAGGGAGAAAGACCTTTGTGGAGGCCGAGACGTAGATGGGAAGATAATATTAAAATGGATTTGAGGAAGTGGGATATGGTAGAGACTGGATTAATCTTGCACAGGATAGGGACCGATGGCGGGCTTATGTGAGGGCGGCAATGAACCTGCGGATTCCTTAAAAGCCATTTGTAAGTAAGTGACATTTTAACTCTAGAAAGTTGTATAGTTTTAATAAAGGATTAAAGTGAACAATAAGAACCACGAATACGAAATTTTCATTTATATATTCCCAGTATGATAATAGAATAGAATTCGCAGTAATTCAATTGACCGTACAGTGAGAATTGATGTCAATATTTTAAAATTTACGCTCCATTAGTAGTAAACACAGTAAATTTCGTTTTGTAGATATTTGTAACCTAGTGACATAAATTCCGCGGTAGCTACAAAATAAAGCCAGATTAAACATTTATGACTACATAATATTATTAACGCTTAAAGTTTGGTACAATTCAGACACGAACTGCAGAGGGCGGACTGATTAGTGAACGAGGCGTCCAGGAGATGGGTACTTCCATAGCCTGGTTTCAATTTGGGACAGGCTGTAGAAACATCCGCGCAACGCAAAGCGGATTGGAGTGGAGAGGCAACAGTCCGTGCCATTATTACAGGGGGCCGTGACATTCGCGAAATGGTTGCATTTAATTTGACGTTGTGGCGGTAGAGGTCTCCAGTGCAAGCTCTGTGATAATGGCGGAATGTGAAGACGTCTAAATTCAACGGGTTGCAGCTTTCTGCTCCTTGTTTCTGCAGGCCACAGCCTTCTCAAAATAATTCTTTCTACGGCGAGAAAGAATATTAATTTTATTATAATTTATACAGTATTAACAATATATTGCAAACGAGAGAGCAAAGATTTACTAGGATATGAAAAATACACGGGAAAGACGATCAAAGTCACAATACTCTTAATGGTGATGTCGTCATCTAATTCAGTGTATTACTGAAAAGTATGTGTTTTTGTTATCAAAACTGGTAAAGGAGAATTATCACCGTGCATACAGCCATCCTTTGCTACTTTTTCATTAGGAACACAGTCCAGTACGCGCTATTAGGTAGGTAGTTCCGATTTAGTGGAAGAAAGGTTTAACTCTAGCAGAAAAATAAATAAATATGTAAATACCTAAATGAATGAATGAATGAATGAATGAATGAATGAATGAATGAATAAATAAATAAATAAGTAGGCCTATGTGAATAAATAAACAGATAAATAAATAAATAGATAAATAAATAGATAAATAAATAAATAATAAATATATAAATAATAAATAAATAAATAAATAATAATAAATAAAGAGATAAATAAATAATAATAAATAAATAAATAATAAATATATATATAGATAAATAAATAAATAAAAAAATAAATAAATAATAAATAAATAAATATATATATAAATAAAAATAAATAATAAATAAATAAAAATAAATAAATAATAAATAGATAAATATGTGAAGTAAACAAATAGATGAATAAATAAGTAAATACGTGAATAAATAAATAGGTCAACACGTGAATAAATAAATACGTAACTAAGTCAATATGGGAATAAATAAATAAGTAAATTTGTGAATAAATAAATAGATAAATACATAAATAATAAATAACTATATAAACAAATAATAATAAGTAAATAGATAAATAAATAGATAAATAAATAAATAATAAAGAATTGGATAAATAGATAAATAAATAAAAAGTAAATAAATAAATAAATAGATAAATAAATAAAAAGAAATAAATAAGTACATAAATAAATAAATATAAATAAATAATAAAATAGATAAGAAAAAGAAAAAGATAAATAAGTAAATACGTGAATAAATGAATAAATAAACACGAATAAATAAGTCAGTATGCGAATAAATAAATATATAAATAAATAAGTCAATACGTGAATAAATAAATAAGTAAATATGTGAATAAATAAATATACAAATAAATAAATATGTGATTAAATAAAGGAATAAATATCTAAATATGTGAATAAGTAAGTAGATAAATAAGTAAATATGTAAATAAATAAATAAGTAAGCAAATAAATAAATGTTAATTAGTAAAAATAATTATTTAATTACGATTTTTTGTTGAATGCATATTTAGATTTGAAATTAAACGCGGACGAGACGTGGTCAATAAATTTTGTCAGGAACCCTCTATCAGCCACCGGGTTTGTTCATATTTATTATACAAGACTCACAGTTTTATTTTTCTCGCTGAAAAATGGATATCAAGTATTTTACAACGCATTAAATGACATCGTCCTGACTAGGTTTTGAACTCGGGAACCTCGAATTCAGTGCCTAGCATGGAATCCACTGATGACCTGTAAGGGCAGCATATAATAATAATAATAATAATAATAATAATAATAATAATAATAATAATAATAATGCAAATACTGAGTGCCTAAATAGTTAGTACTAATGTGAACAAAATTTCGGCAGCAGTGAACCTCGTCCCTAGAGTGCACTCGGGTTGTGACAGCCTATTATATTTCACAACTTAGCCAACGTAAGAAATCTAAAATCTTGTAATTCGTCCCTTAACTGAATGTAGCAATGGCGTACGTTATCTGTAACAACATGAGGGGTCGTAGCCGTGCAGGGTCTGGAAGCCGGCTACCGGATCGACGCAGCTAACACCTGCTGCTGGTCCATTCTTCGTAATGACTAAGCCGGGACTCCATTTAACCGTGCGGTGCGTTGCTTTTAACGACGCTTCTCATGTGATGGCTTTGAGAAGGCTTAAGAAGTGTACAGTCGCGCTGTTTTGTACTAATGCAACGTTCATAGTCTGTTCCCAAACAGAATGGCTTATTCCAGACTTCTTGTAATTTAATAAAGATCGCGCCGCCATATTGGATTCGCTTCTTTGATTCTTCACCGAAAGACTGCAGCTTGTATTTCCATATAACATGCGTTCTTTTCACTTCTCTTCTTTATTTATTTGATTGACTTCATTTTCTCCAGACTCTCTGTCTACCTACCGTTTCAGATTCTACATTTCCTCGCCACTTACGTTCGCATTAAATTTTTATTTCATTTTCATTTCTGTTTTTTCTCTCCTTATTCCTGTGCTTATAGTTTTCATACTTTCCTTCTTCAGCATTGATTCTTTCCATTCTTTCTTATTTTATTATTTCCTTCAGTTTCTTTCCGTTTCCACTCTTTGATTTATTCTTTTGATTCTTATTCACTTCTTTTCTCGTTGCCTATTTTTCTTTTCAATCTCTTTTTATCTCCTTTGTTTCTGTATTGTTATATATTTACTTCAACGCATATATTTCCTTTTTCCTCTTCTTCTTATTTTATATGTCTATTTATTTTCTCGCTTGTTTTTATTTTGTTGATCCCATAATTTGATTTCAAATATTTTTCGTTCCTTCTGTTAACCTCTCTTCTGTTTTTATATTTTCTCTCGGTTTATTCCTTTATTTTTATATATTTCACATTCCTTTCATGTTTTTCTAATTTAGTCTGTCTTTCTCTGCTTGCCTTTCCTAACATTCATTTTCTTTCCCTCATCCAATTTGTCTTTCTTTCCTATAAATTGTATTTTTACATTAAATTTGTATTTACCATATTTCAAATATAGCCTATTTCTGATATTTAAATTCCCAAATTTTAAATACATTTTCCACATTTAAATAGTAGGTATTTCTCATATTTAAATTTTATTTCCCATATATAGAAAGTATTTCTGACATTTAAATTATATTTCTGACGTTTAAATTATATTTCTGACATTTAAATTATATTTCTGACATTTAAATTATATTTCTCACATTTAAATTATATTTCTGACATTTAAATTATATTTCCCACATTTAAATTATATTTCTGACATTTAAATTATATTTCTCACATTTAAATTATATTTCTGACATTTAAATTATATTTTAAATTATATTTCCACATTTAAATTATATTTCTCACATTTAAATTATATTTCTGACATTTAAATTATATGACATTTAAATTATATTTCTGACATTTAAATTATATTATTTGACATTTAAATTATATTTCTGACATTTAAATTATATTTCCCACATTTAAATTATACTGACATTTAAATTATATTTCTGACATTTAAATATTTCCCACATATTATTTCTGACATTTAAATTATATTTCCACATTTAAATTATATTTCTGACATTTAAATTTAACATTTATTATATTTCCACATTTAAATTTACATTTAAATTATATTTCCCACATTTAAATTATATTTTATTTTAATTATATTTCTCACATTTAAATTATATTTCTCACATTTAAATTATATTTCTCACATTTAAATTATATTTTTCACATTTAAATTATATTTCTCACATTTAAATTATATTTCTCACATTTTTAAATTTATATATTTTCACATTTAAATTATATTTCACATTTAAATTATATTTCTCACATTTAAATTATATTTCTCACATTTAAATTATATTTCTGACATTTAAATTATATTTCCCACATTTAAATTATATTTCTGACATTTAAATTATATTTCCCACATTTAAATTATATTTCTGACATTTAAATTATATTTCCACATTTAAATTATATTTCTGACATTTAAATTATATTTTTTAAATTATATTTTTCTCACATTTAAATTATATTTCTGACTTTTAAATTATATTTCCCACATTTAAATTATATTTCTCACTTTTAAATTATATTTCCCACATTTAAATTATATTTCCCACATTTAAATTATATTTCTCACATTTAAATTATATTTCTCACATTTAAATTAAATTAACATTTAAATTATTTCTGACATTTAAATTATATTTCTCACATTTAAATTATATTTCCCACATTTAAATTATATTTCACTTTTAAATTATATTTCCCACCACATTTAAATTATATTTCACTTTTAAATTATACATTTAAATTATATTTAAATTAATTTCCCACATTTAAATTATATTTCCCACATTTAAATTATATTTCCCACATTTAAATTATATTTTTAAATTATATTTCCCACATTTAAATTATATTTAATTTTTTATTTCCCTCATTTCATTTATTTCATTTAAATTATATTTCCCCATTTCATTTGTCTTTCCCCCATTTCATTTGTTTTTCTATCATTTCATTCCATTTGTCTTTCCCTTATTTCATTTCTTTCTTTCATTTCATTTGCCTTTCTGTTCCGTGGAGCTTACCTTCGTCTTTATTTTAATATTTATTTAAGTCTCTTTCATTCTTGCGTTATTAATTTTTCTTTCTTTTTCTAGTGCTGCCCTCCCTCTCAGTTACGCAACTAGACTCACGTGTACAATATCTTGGCATATTTTGCCGTTGCTATGGCCACGCAATATGCTCGACTACACTCTCCTGTCGTTTCTGTAATGGCCGTCGCTTTGGTAGACGAGGCTCTTGTGTTTATGTGGAGCGATTGTAGTCCTTTGATCAGGCAGGCAGCGCCTCACCCGGTATAAAAAAGAAACACGCTGTTTCCATTTGCGACCGCAAGAGGTACAAAAACAAAGGAGGGTAGCGCTGCTAATGTAATAACAAAAAGAGGAGTTTTCGCTAAGCGGGCGTGACATCTGTACCGGACCCGGAAATTAAATGACTGCGGGTTATGACTGCATTCATGAACGCTGCGCTGCTATGACTTCCGCCGTGGTGATTGATTCGCCTGTGAGTACGTGGAGCTTTTCTTCCACGGCGCTGTTTAAACAGTTATCACTCCACAGAGTATAGTCTGCTTTAACTGGGATGCGAGAGAGAAAGAGTTCAAGGCACTGGAATACGAAGGCTGATGTAAAATTACATGCAGCCTATTTTTCCATTATCATACTCGTAGTGAACATTCTCAATCATTTTTCCAAATCCTTTTTTCGTAAACTATAAATTGTAAATTTATTCGAATCCCTTTTCCCGAAACACGATAGTGTGTTTTCTTGACGTTACAGCAATCCGTCGATATAATTGAAATTTGATTTTACCGAATTTAGAGTTGCCAAAGTAGATACGTAAGTTGACTGATTTATATAGAACTGACACATTTCTTTCTTTAATTATTCCGTTGGAAATTCATTTCTTTTTTAATTATTCCTTGTCACTAGATGCAGAAATTCATTCAATGACCCAATTTTAGCACCAAATTAAGCAGAATGTTCTGGAGTTTCGATTCCTTGTCACTAGATGCGCAGATGTTTATGTTTTATTCCTATTGTTGGCAGCTGTTTTCGACATTTTATGTCAACGTGAAAATGCAGTACACATTAAATCAACGACTCTCCCTTGTGAAGCAATACTGGATTACGAATTCAATTACAGCTACTCAAAGGGCATACCAGAGAGAATTTGGTGTTCGCAATCCTCCCAAAAGAAACACAATACTGGGACTGGTAAACAAATTGGAAACAACTGGATCTCTGGTGAGTGAAAAGGGCAAGCATCGTTCATCTAGGCTTCCCACGGTTGTTGTTGACGTAAGAGCACGACTGGAGCAGTCACCCAAAAATCATTAAGACGTTTGTCGCAGGAGACAGGGTACACCTACTCAATGTGTCAGAGAGCTGCGAAAAGTGCAGGCCTAAAACCAAGTTTCTTTGACGACCGAATAATTTCCAGGAACCTGTGGCCACCGAGATCTCCTGATTTAACAACGCCGGACTTCTTTCTATGGGGTTACTTAAAAGACAGGGTTTACGCCACACGTCCCCAGACATCTGAAGCACAACATTACACAGGAGATTCAAGCTATTGACAACAGAGTCCTCCAACGAGTGGCCAGTAACATGGAACGATGTGTTGAGTTGTGCCTTATGCAGGATGGAGGACATTTTCAACATTTGCTATAGAGGTAAATAATCTCCCAAAATTCCTCTACATTTTAGGTATAATAAGTTGTCGCTAGCACAATTCGTTTTGAAACAATTAATGAAAGAAATGTGTCAGTTCTATATAAACCAGTCTGTAGTACAAATAACCGTTCTCGTGTTGTAATGAAAACCACTGCCTTCTATGTATGCTACAATGCATGTAAAATTCATACGTAAAAAGACAGTGTTAATTAATATACATTATAAGAGACAATTTTTTTATTTTTATTTTATTGGGTTATTTTACGACGCTGTATCAACATCAACGGAAATTTTACTTGAAGCAAGTAAAGCGAGTTTGGAAGTAAATCCCGAAAAGACAAAGTATATGATTATGTCTCGTGACGGGAATATTGTACGAAATGGAAATATAAATATTGAGATTTATCCTTCGAAGAGGTGGAAAAATTCAAATATCTTGGAGCAACAGTAACAAATGTAAATGACACTCGGGAGGAAATTAAACGCAGAATAAATATGGGAAATGCGTGTTATTATTCGGTTGAGAAGCTCTTATCATCCAGTCTGCTGTCCAAAAATCTGAAAGTTAGAATTTATAAAACAGTTATATTACCGGTTCTTCTATATGGCTGTGAAACTTGGACTATCACTCTGAGAGAGGAACATAGGTTAAGGGTGTTTGAGAATAAGGTGCTTAGGAAAATATTTGGGGCTAAGCGGGATGAAGTTACAGGAGAATGGAGAAAGTTACACAACACAGAAACGCATTGTATTTTCACCTTTAATTAGGAATTGAAATCCAGACGTTTGAGATGGGCAGGGCATGTAGCACGTATGGACGAATCCAGAAATGCATATAGAGTTTAGTTGGGAGACAGGAAAAAGATTTTACAATAGATGGGAGGATAATATTAAAATGGATTTGAGGGAGGTGGGGTATGATGATAGAGACTGGCTTAATCTTGCACAGGATAGGGACCGATGGCGGGTTATGTGGGCGGCAATGAACCTTCGGGTTCCTTAAAGCCATTTGTAAGTAAGTAACAAGTATCAACATCTAGGTTTTTAGCGTCTGAATGATTTGAAGGTGATAATGCCGATGAAATGAGTCTGGGGTCCAGCACTGAAAGTTACCCAGCATTTGCTCGTATTGGGTTGAGGGAAAACCCGGAAAAAAAAACTCAACCAGATAACTTGCCCCCACCGGGATGAATCCGGGCCACCTAGATTCGCGGCCAGACGCACTGACCGTTACTCCACAGGTGTGGACTAAACGAGACAAATCACAGCATTTGAAATGTACTGAACTTTATTTAAACATTTTTTTTTCATTTAATTTATTTTATTCCATAGATCTTACACGAACAATGAAGCTTTAAGATGTGGAACAAGTCAAAATTTTACAATATTACAATAATTACAAATTTTACAATTTTTACAGTTTTACAATTTTAATTTTTACTTTTTTACAATATTTTGGGGAGCTGTAGTGAGACGATGTGAGGCCCGAGGATTCGCCAGAATATTACCCGGCATTTGCCTTATGTTTGGGGAAAACCTCAGTAAAAACCCAACCCAATATTACAAGTACCTGAATCATTTTATTCCTTCACATTGAAGTTTATGTGAAGCTTCTACGTTGGCCAGACTGCTAACATCAGTCAGTTGTTCATTTATTTCTAGCATGCGTCATAAAGCAACATTTATTTAAAGTCTTTGGGTTTGATATGCGGTGATAGAAATAAAGTTACATAAATTTGAACATCTGACTTCTAATTAATTGTTCAATTTCATTCACGTAATACAGGGACATCATTTTATTTTTACTAACATTTTTAATATTAACTAGGCTATACCTTTGGATCAATGCCGTTTGCTACCCCCTTCCACGAATGGAGTTCGATGATACTGGCGTAATGTACAAACAAATCACTTTACTAAGTATAGGAGGGAAGAAAAGTAGTTCATCCATTTACGTAAACTAGGAAATATCGCGATTTTGAGTTTGATAATTTTCATTAGGTTTTTGTTTAATCAAAATACAGTACAGTATTAACAATGAGTGTTTTTACTCACGAACTGAGCTGTCCATGTGGTCGTATTCATTATGCAGTGTAGCCTATATTATACTGTCTACAGCACATTAGCGTACAATATAGAAAATGAAGTTAAATTGAAAAATAATCATAATATGGATATTTAAACACATTTTTTAAAATGGTGGCCGTTCATTTCGATACAGGCTTCAGTTCTTTTTTTTTTTCTTTTTTTATTGGTTATTTTACGACGCTGTATCAACATCTAGGTTATTTAGCGTCTGAATGAAATGAAGGTGATAATGCCGGTGAAATGAGTCCGGGGTCCAACACCGAAAGTTACCCAGCATTTGCTCATATCTTCAGTTCTAATGTGCATATTATCACACTATAGACTATTATACCTAATCCCAATTACCAGTTTCGTCCATCGTACTAGTAACTCATGTTGAAATAATTCTGTACAAACTCTATAAAAGAGTACCTTACGTACTGTAAATTCAATCTTCACTTCTGCCCGATCCGACAAGATAAAATTACTCAGACATACTATCTACTGTCCGTCCAAGTGGTTATGTCGTAGGGTTGTAGAAAGGGGGGAAATCACGTGATAGTTAATTACTTAACGAGGCCCTTTTATTTAAGTTATTTTAAACAGTTGTATAATATTACGTAAACGTCTACCAATTCCTAACAGAAATTAATGTTCTCAGAAAAGAGCCATTAGCTGGCGAATTAAAGGTGGTGGGGGAAACCGGGATACGACGTAGGCAAATGGACGACAGTACCTGTGCGAAAGTGATTCAATGTTGAAAGCTTTTTCGTCACTGGAAAACGCGAACATATTTTTGGAACGTACTGTTTACTATGACTGTATATGCGGTCTTGGATCTGTGTGGAGGACGGTTGAACTTCAGTAGAAGGGGTGGGAGTGAAGTACATTAAAAAACTCAGGTATAATAAAAATTGAAGTAAAAATAAAATGATGTCCCTGTATAATTTTAATTTCGTATCTAATCTTGCAGGATTCTCCCATATATTTGTATCATACCACATACATCATTCAACCCACCACGTTTCTCTCTTGATGGTCGCTGATATCTGATCGAGGAACGTTGTCGAATGTCGATCACTGAACCACATGTCACCGGTTCCGATTTCCTTGCACCTCGCAACTCTACTGTGGCTAGGGAATGAAATTCAGTCTGTGGTCAGAATTCAGTTCAGCCGCAGGTCTTGGCGAACAACCTGTTGGAGTAAACTGCGCGAAGTGGAAGTATACAGACATCAAACGACCTGAACGCATCGGCAGGATGGGGGACGCTTCTTGTTGGCTTGAATGCATATTTGTTTCCCATAGACCTTGAACAACACTTGTGAGGTCGGTGTAGTACCGAACGACTCCAGCAGTTTCTTCTGAATGCCACACGTGTTACTATGCATTGCAGAACCAGAAATAGTAAGATACTAACTTACAGTAGTTTTGTTATACCACAACGCTACAGGTATCTTACAACACTATGTATAGCATATATCATGCATAATTTTGCATGGACCATTTCAAGCTACAAAAAAAACCTAATCTATAACATGAGATCTACTGAAAGATCCATCTATAATTTGAGAGTGGGATATTTTGAATGTACTTAACGAATTGCGAACCACTTTTTAACACGTTCTACAAAGTTTCATAGCACAAACTAAGTTTCCTCTAGATCAGTTCTCTGCTTCAATTGCATAAGCTCAATAAACATTATCATGATAATATTATATCTTCATCTGTCATACAATTTAAAATTCAGTTTCTTGTTATATCAAAGGTAGTGTATTATTCGAGAATGTCATATCGTATTGTGTTATAATATATGGAATATCATTTCAAGTTATATGAAAGATCATCATATATATGTCATACATTATTATCTATATGTCACATATAAAACTAGTTTACATTATATCAAAGTCATTACCATACAAATCTATCATACGAAATATTATAAATTATATCAGAACTTATTATCTGCTATACCAAATACAATATTATTCGGTGTTATATCAAAGATCATGCCATATAATAAATTATATCGTAACTTATCTACTATACCGAATACAATAATAATCGGAGTTATATCAAAGATCATGCCATACAATAAATTATATCGTAACTTATCTACTATACCGAATACAATAATAATCGGAGTTATATCAAAGATCATGCCATACAATAAATTATATCGTAACTTATTATCTACTGTACCAAATACAATAATAATTGTAGTTATATCAAAGATCATGGCATACAATAAATTATATCGTAACTTACTATCTACTGTACCAAATACAATAATAATCGGAGTTATATCAAAGATCATGGCATACAATAAATTATATCGTAGCTATACAGTATAATAAATTATATCGTAGCTTATTATCTACTATACCGAATACAATAATAATCGGAGTTATATCAAAGATCATGCCATACAATAAATTATATCGTAGCTATACAGTATAATAAATTATATCGTAGCTTATTATCTACTATACCGAATACAATAATAATCGGAGTTATATCAAAGATCATGCCATACAATAAATTATATCGTAGCTATACAGTATAATAAATTATATCGTAGCTTATTATCTACTATACCGAATACAATAATAATCGGAGTTATATCAAAGATCATGCCATACAATAAATTATATCGTAGCTATACAGTATAATAAATTATATCAGAACTTATTATCTACTATACCAAATACAACAATAATCGGAGTTATAGCAAAGATCATGCCATACAATAAATTATATCGTAGCTATACAGTATAATAAATTATATCGTAGCTTATTATCTACTATACCGAATACAATAATAATCGGAGTTATATCAAAGATCATGCCATACAATAAATTACATCGTAGCTATACAGTATAATAAATTATATCGTAGCTTATTATCTACTGTACCAAATACAACAATATTCAATGTTATATCAAAGATCATGCCATACAATAAATTACATCGTAGCTATACAGTATAAGAAATTATATCGTAGCTTATTATCTACTATACCGAATACAATAATAATCGGAGTTATATCAAAGATCATGCCATACAATAAATTATATCGTAGCTTATTATCTACTATACCGAATACAATAATAATCGGAGTTATATCAAAGATCATGCCATACAATAAATTATATCGTAGCTTATTATCTACTGTACCAAATACAACAATATTCAATGTTATATCTAAGATCATGCCATACAATAAATTACATCGTAGCTATACAGTATAATAAATTATATCGTAACTTATTATCTACTGTACCAAATACAATAATAATCAATGTTATATCAAAGATCATGCCATACAATAAATTATATCGTAGCTATACAGTATAATAAATTATATCGTAGCTTATTATCTACTATACCAAATACAATAATAATCGGAGTTATATCAAAGATCATGCCATACAATAAATTATATCGTAGCTATACAGTATAATAAATTATATCGTAGCTTATTATCTACTATACCAAATACAATAATAATCGGAGTTATATCAAAGATCATGCCATACAATAAATTATATCGTAGCTATACAGTATAATAAATTATATCGTAGCTTATTATCTACTATACCGAATACAATAATAATCGGAGTTATATCAAAGATCATGCCATACAATAAATTATATCGTAGCTTATTATCTATAAGAAATTATATCGTAGAGTTATTATCTACTATACCGAATACAATAATAATCGTAGTTATATCAAAGATCAGTATACAATAAATTATATCGTAGCTTATTATCTACTATACCGAATACAATAATAATCGGAGTTATATCAAAGATCATGCCATACAATAAATTATATCGTAGCTACTATACAGTATAAGAAATTATATCGTAGCTTATTATCTACTATACCGAATACAATAATAATCGTAGTTATATCAAAGATCATGCCATACAATAAATTATATCGTAGCTTATTATCTACTATACCGAATACAATAATAATCGGAGTTATATCAAAGATCATGCCATACAATAAATTATATCGTAGCTATACAGTATAATAAATTATATCGTAGCTTATTATCTACTGTACCAAATACAATAATAATCGGAGTTATATCAAAGATCATGCCATACAATAAATTATATCGTAGCTATACAGTATAAGAAATTATATCGTAGCTTATTATCTACTATACCGAATACAATAATAATCGGAGTTATATCAAAGATCATGCCATACAATAAATTATATCGTAGCTATACAGTATAAGAAATTATATCGTAGCTTATTATCTACTATACCAAATACAATAATAATCGATGTTATATCAAAGATCATGCCATATAATAAATTACATCATAGCTTATTGTCTACCACAGCACATCTGTACATTATTTCATGTTATATCAGAGATTCTACAATAATGTACTCGTATATAGTATTTTACTTTCTATCATTCCACAAACTATAATTCCATTTGTACTACAAAATACGTGGAGTCTTCCTTACGAACCTACATCAATTGAATCCGTTGTATCTTCCGAGCAAAATCAACAAAACCCGTAAATTCTCTTCTGCATCAAACAATATTAAGTTTGTGGGAGAATAAGCTCTATCTCACAGCAAATGTCGGAAGTGTCCATCTTCTTCCAACTTATCTGTACCCTTCGCATCATGTTCTGTGACGACGTGTATGGTTGTTAACTTCATTTCTGATGTCTTCTCTGAGTTGAACATAGTTGTAACTACTAGAAATGGTGTATGTTTGTATGGAACACCCTGTATTATGCATATCATAATAAATCACAAAGTATCCTAATACTTGCATCATACGTCATGTAGCACACCGTATTTTGTACCTTGCTTCGTATTATGTCCCTCTTTCTGTCCTCCAGAGCTAAAATGAATCATTAAAGCAGTCTACCTGTATCATCTGCTGGGATTAGTACAAAGTAGTTATGCACCTCAGAAAGGATTCCCGCGACAGTTTCTTGCTGTAGCTTCATTAATGCAGGAAGTTCCCTCGTCAGCCCCAATTGTTCACTGGAGGTCCTCGCCCCGCTGTAATGGCCGGGGTGATTAATCTTCAGAACCGCGTCGTCGTCAACAAGAACACGGCACTGGGTCCAGACTGCCGGCTGTTTGATTCCCGGCTACATGAATTAACTCGGATTCAGTTCAGGATTGCCTTTTTACTTTTTGAATCTTGCGTACACTACTTTTAACACTTGAATATAATTAATTGATTAACTAGCGACTTACTCGTGTTAATTATGTAAGATTTGTCTCGGCTTACAGCTGTTTCAGTGCCGCGATCTAGTAGGCTCTGAGGATGGTGCGTGAAGCACTGAAACAGCTGTAAGCCGGACAAATCTTACATAATTAACACGAGTAAGTCCGCTAGTTAATCAATTAATTTTTTACTTTTCTTACGTTTCGTTAGTGACGTACGCTCCGCTCATACAATAAATGGTGCGGTGTAATTCGGGACATAATAAAATACCTTCCCGGAATAAGGTTCTAACATGAGATTAATGAAATATATTATGTAACTTGGGCGGACAAAATTAATTTTAAGCATTATTTATCAGCGAAAGATACCTAGAGAAGAATAAAAAAGTATATGAAGCATTTGTAGACCTAGAAAAGGCGTTTGACAGAGTGGATTTGAATAAACTGATAGGGATCATAAAGAAAATTGATATGGATTGGAAAGATAGAAGGCTGTTCAGTAATCTTCATGTGAAAAGAGTCGAAGTCAGGATAAGAGGAAAAAAAATTCAGGAGGAAGTGAAATAGGGAGAGGAGTAAGTCAACGATGCCCTTCATTACCTACCCTGTTCAACATCATCTCACTACAGTTCGCCAAAATATTGTTAAAAATTGTAGAAAATTACAAAATTGTAAAACTATAAAAATTGTAAAATATTGTTAAAAATTGTAAAAAATTACAAAATTGTAAAACTATAAAAATTGTAAAATATTGTTAAAAATTGTAAAAAATTACAAAATTGTAAAACTATAAAAATTGTAAAATATTGTTAAAAATTGAAAAAAATTACAAAATTGTAAAACTATAAAAATTGTAAAAATATTGTTAAAATTGAAAAATTACAAAATTGTAAAACTATAAAAATTGTAAAATATTGTTAAAAATTGTAAAAAATTACAAAATTGTAAAACTATAAAAATAGTAAGATACAGTTAAAAATTGTAAAAAATTACAGAATTGTAAAACTATAAAAATTGTAAAATACTGTTAAAAATTGTAAAAAAATTACAAAATTGTAAAACTATAAAAATTGTAAAATGTTGTAAAAATTGAAAAATTACAAAATTGTGAAACTATAAAAATTGTAAAATATTGTTAAAAATTGACAAAAAATTACAAAATTGTAAAACTATAAAAATTGTAAAATATTGTTAAATGTATATATGAAGCATTTGTAAAAATTACAAAATTGTAAAACTATAAAAATTGTAAAATATTGTTAAAAATTGTAAAAAATTACAAAATTGTAAAACTATAAAAATTGTAAAATATTGTTGAAAAAATTGTAAAAAATTACAAAAAAAAATGTTGTAAAATTGTAAAAAATTACAGAATTGTAAAACTATAAAAATTGTAAAATACTGTTAAAATTTAAAAATCATTACAACATTGTAAAATGTTGTAAAAATTGTAAAAATTACAAATTGTAAAACTATAAAAATTGTAAAATACTGTTAAAAATTGTAAAAAATTACAAAATTGTAAAACTATAAAAATTGTAAAATGTTATTGTTAAAAATTTAAAAATTTACTATAAAAATTGTAAAATGTTGTAAAAATTGTAAAAAATTACAGTAAAAATTGTAAAACTAAAAATTGTAAAATATTGTTAAAAATTGTAAAAAATTACAACATTGTAAAATGTTGTAAAAATTGTAAAAATTACAGAATTGTAAAACTATAAAAATTGTAAAATACTGTTAAAAATTGTAAAAAAATTACAAAATTGTAAAACTATAAAAATTGTAAAATGTTGTAAAAATTGTAAAAAATTACAAAATTGTAAAACTATAAAAATTGTAAAATATTGTTAAAAATTGTAAAAATTACAAAATTGTAAAACTATAAAATTGTAAAATATTGTTAAAAATTTAAAAATTACAAAATTGTAAAACTATAAAAATTGTAAAATGTTGTAAAAATTGTAAAACATTACAAAATTTAAAACTATATAAATTGTAAAATATTGTTAAAAATTGTAAAACATTACAAAATTATAAAAATATAAAAATGGTAAAATGTTGTAAAAATTGTAAAAACTTAAAAAATTGTGAAACTATAAAAAATTTAAAATGTTGTAAAAATTGTAAAAAATTACAAAATTGTAAAACTATAAAAATTGTAAAATATTGTTAAAAACTGTAATAAATTACAAAATTGTAAAACTATAAAAATTGTAAAATGTTGTAAAAATTGTAAATATTTGTAAAAATTGTGATTGTAATATTGTAAAATTTTTGACTTGTTCCACATCTTAAAGCTTCATTCTTCATTTAAGATCTATGGAATAAAATAAAATGAAATGAAATAAAATGACATCTACTTTGAGGATTTAGTGAAGAACTGTTTTCAGAACATGGAAGGAGTGATAGTAAGAGTAAGAGGAATAAAGTGCATAAGATTTGCTGATGATATGGCGTTGTTAGCAGAAAAGGGGATGATACTGTAGGATATGCTACTGGAGCTAAATGACAGCTGTGAACAGTATGGGATGAAGATAAATGCAAACAAGACGAAGACCATGGTCATAGGAAGAAAAGTTAAGAAAGTAAACTTGAGAATTGTAAATGAGGCAGTAGAGCAAGTGGACAGCTTCAAATACTTGGGGTGTACTATAAGCAGTAACATGAGCTGCTGCCAGGAAGTGAAAAGGAGGATAGCAATGGCAAAGGAAGCTTTTAATAGAAAAAGGAGCATCTTCTGCCGGACCTCTGGAAAAAGAACTAAGGAAGAGACTGGTGAAGTGCTTTGTATGGAGTGTGGCATTGTATGCAGAAGAAACATGGACATTAAGACGAAGTGAAAAAAAACGATTAGAAGCATCTGAAATGTGGATATGGAGAAGAATGGAGCGTGTGAAATGGACAGACAGAATAAGAAATGAAGCTGTTGGAAAGAGTTGATGAAGAAAGAATGATGCTGAAACTGATCAGGAAGAGGAAAAGGAATTGTCTGGGTCACTGGTTGAGAAAAATCTGTCTTTTGAAGGATGCACTGGAAGGAATGGTGAACGGGAGAATAATTCGTGGCTGAAGAAGATATCAGATGATAGAGAACATTAAGATAATTTCGAGGGAAAAATTGTTCCGGAGCCGGGTATCGAACCCGGGACCTTTGGTTTAACGTACCAACGCTCTACCACTGAGCTACTCGGGAACTCTAACCGACACCGACACAATTTTTCCCTCTATATCCACAGACCTCAAAGTGGGCTGACAAGCGTCAAGGTCTGTGGATATAGAGGGAAAAATTGTGTCGGTGTCGGTTAGAGTTCCCGAGTAGCTCAGTGGTAGAGCGTTGGTACGTTAAACCAAAGGTCCCGGGTTCGATACCCGGCTCCGGAACAATTTTTCCCTCGAAATTATTCAAATCAACTTTACAGGGAGTTATACCTGAAAGATTGATTTGAACATTAAGATATATTGATCATATGAAGAGACAAAGAGGAAGGCAGAAAATAGGAAAGATTGGAGAAAGCTGGGTTTGCAGTGAAAGACGTTGGGTAGAACACAAATTTCTGCAGATTTAAAGGACGGAAGTAAAATTCTTTAAATAATTTATTATCATAATACATTGCTGTCTTAAATTGACTGAGCATATTGTTAAATCAATCAATAGCTTTCCCAAAACATGCTATGAAATGTTTCTTACAAAACAATTTTTATCTCGGAAAGGAACAAAAACGAGTAGAATTGTTTGAAATATCTCAAAGAATAACCCCCTGGATTTAATTACATTACTTACGATTCACTCTGTGTATTGTATGCGTATTTCGAATAGATTGTTTTCACTTTTTAACCCACAGTCAAACCAACTCTCGGAGGAAAGGGTCTGAGAGCTGAACACTGCTTCTAAAGCACGGTATAGGAAGTTGTAGAACCCTGCCTGATGTATAGGTGATCAGGTGTTGAACTTTTGCTCGACTTATCGACTGAATGTCGATACTGCGTCGAGCGTTTGATCGATATTTCATTGGGCGTGTGACCTCTCAACTGAGGCCTGGATTAAAATTCATTAGCGAGACGCGGAAACAAAACTTCTGTGTTCTAATAAATCAACAAATCCGGAGAAAAAAATATCAAATTACTGAAGGGAACATTTAACTTCTTGCGGCATCTTCTGCCTCGCGAAGAATCGGTAGAATTGTTCTGAACTTCGTAATTGAAGCCATCATGTTAGAATTCTGCATTTAGCCATGATGAGCAATCACTGTACATCTTTATTTTAAAAGACATTCATTTTCATAATATTGACACTTCAGACGTAAAGGTAACATATATGATGTAACCACATTTCAATCTTATTCGAAATCATGATTAATTTGAACCATTTTCGTTGCGGTATGTCTAAATTGGATCTACAAGGACATAATAGTAATATGCGTTACAAGAGCGGTATGTTGACGTTTTCTTGGTCGAGGAAAAGATTGAAAAAGCGAAACGTAGTTGAGCTTTTTTAATTTCCGAGAACATGAAAACAAATATACCGCTCGTGTATCGTACATTATTTTGTGCGAAGATCGTTTATTACATACCTGAAAGACGAATTTCTAATCAGTTGCAATGAAATCTCCATGTTGGTTTCTGTTTAATGACGACAACTTCGGAACACCAAAATATCTTTCTTCAACATTGTTGCTGTAAAATGTTTTCTGTGTTTACTATACTCCAGCAGGCCGTGATATACGTCTGTCTTTTTTTTCCCCCCCCAGTCTATAAATGCGAACTTAAAACAAATGGTAAGGTTATGTAATGATTTATTTTTCATTTTAATATTTTAACAATATTATTTATATAACATATTGCAGTAATAACAGCGGCATCTGGAATCTTGTTGATTTTTTCACGGCTTCCTTAATGTTACTTGCATCAGGAATGCAATAAGTTTCGTGGAGTAGTAGACTTTACTTAATTTTTGCAAATATTTAAAAACAATAATTAACATTGCAATTTAGGTGAAATTGCAGTGGTAAGTTTCCAATTTATAATTATTACTATGTTAAACGTCTCTAAAAATAATATGTTAAAAGCCTAAAGCAGTAAAATGAATGTCGCGCTTAAGCGGTAAGAAGAGGGAAATTGTTATGTGTGTTACGTTGGGAATACTGAATGTGGTATTTCACACTTACCGCGTATTGGTTCTGTGCGGAAAACAAGCAAATACGCACGATCTCGCACAAAAAAAAAATTGTAATTTTTCTTGAGAAGTTTGTCTGTATACTCTAACGTCACTCATGGTACCATGGAAACAGCGGTAAAGTATGAAGTTCATAGCTCGTGGTTTTCCATTCCTTATTTAATGTGCATCGAGGTTTTCTTTACGGTCCGCTTCGCTTCTTTAATTATTCATCGGATAGGTCGCCCGCACAACGTTTAGGGAATTACTCTTGTTGGTAGGAACACTGCGCGTGGGTGCATTTCATAGAGTACCTAGTGCCTTATTTCAGTGACCAGTTCTATCTGTATCATCGGGAAGTTCTTCCTTTTCCCTAGAGTTGGCTCTGATATCGCACCATCAGTCGACAGCAGAAATACTTTTCAGCAGAATTGGCAGCGAATCAGTATTTCTGTTCCACTGTTCGCTGGTGCTTGATTAAACTGACCTCTAGCGTTTGAAAGTAATTATAATTATACGCTAACGGAGCGAATGCGCGCAGAAAGACAGACCCGGGGAACTCGCTCAGTGTCCAATCTTGTGCGTACATTGATAATACTGCCATCTAGCGATGATAGCTTTTGCGGAAGTTCCGCCATCTTGCAACTGCTGCTCCTTTGTTTCACTTGTGCGTGCATTTATAATACTTTCATCTAGAGGTGATAGATTTTTTAGTTGGTTATTTAACGACGCTGTATCAACTAGTTAGGTTATTTAGCGTCGATGAGATTGGTGATAGCGAAATGGTATTTGGTGAGATGAAGCCGAGGATTCGCTTTAGATTACCTGGCATTCACTTGACGGTTGGGGAAAACCTCGGAAAAAAGCCGAACCAGGTCATCAGCCCAAGCGGGGATCGAACCCGCGCCCAAGCGCAACTTCAGACCGGCAGGCAAGCGCCTTAAATGACTGAGCCACGCCAGTGGCTGAGGTGATAGATCGTGCACAGGTGATGTCATCTTACAATTGCTGCTTCTTTGTTTCGCTTGTGCGTACATCGATAATACTGACATCTAGAGGTGTTAGTTTGTGCACATGTGTCGTCATCTTACAATTGCTGCTTCTTTGTTTCGTCGATAATACTGACATCTAGAGGTGTTAGTTTGTGCACATGTGTCGTCATCTTACAATTACTGCTTCTTTGTTTCGCTTGTGCGTACATCGATAATGCTGACATCTAGAGGTGTTAGTTTGTGCACATGTGTCGCCATCTTGCAATTTCTGCTTCTTTGTTTCACTTGCGCGTACATAATAATACTTCCAATATTTCCATCTGACGGTGATAGGTTGTGCACAGGTGCCGCCACTTTGCAAGTGTTGCTTCTTTGTTTCGCTTGTGCACATCGATGATAACGCCGTATAGATTTTTTATTTTATTGGGTTATTTTACGACGCTGTATCAACATCTAGGTTATTTAGCGTCTGAATGAAATGAAGGTCATAATGCCAGTGAAATGAGTCCGGGGTTCAGCACCGAAGGTTACCCAGTATTTGCTCGTATTTGGTTGAGGGAAAACCCCGGAAAAAAACCTCAACCAGGTAACTTGCCCCTACAGGGATTCGAACCCGGGCCATCTGGTTTCGTGGCCAGACGCGCTGACCGTTACTCCACAGGTGTGGACACGCCGTCCAGAGGTGACAGCTTGTGCAAAGGTGCCGCCATCTTACAACTGCTTCTTTGTTTCGCTTGTGTGTAAATCGATAATACTGCTATCTACCGGTGAAAGTTTCATGTACGCCATTCAAAAATGTAGATCGTCACTTCAGTTTGTAGCTTAATAATTCTGCCTCCTGTGTGTAGTTTTAAACCAGTTTCTTCATGCTAGCATTAACAATCATTCGAGCACGGATAATTAAATTTTGGCACTGAATTTAGTAAAAAAATAAAATCAATTTTTACGGTGCCATTATAATTTCTTCGTAATTAGAACATATAAATCAAACTTCTGGCAGAATGGTGCGTTGTTTGAGCTCAGGAAGTATGTAACTTGCTTTCATTTGAGAGGTGTGTGTCTGGTGTAAGCGTCTTGGGTTCTTTATAGTAGTTTGGAGCATGTTGTTGTGTGTCTGCCGAAACTGCAACTGCCAAATACAGACAGAAACCACAAGCTGGAATCTGAATAGCGCCAGTGAAGCCGTTACCGCCATCTTTTGTCCGCTGTGTTTGGAGGACTTCACTCAACGCGAAGTGAAGACTGTGGAGGGTTCTTTAGAAAGGAGCGCTGCTTCGAGCCAAGACCAACTCCTACCTGTTTCTTACGGAGTTTCAGAAACCTGCTAATGTCTAAGTTTCTGAGGGAGGAAAGAACTTCTCTTTTAATTCAGAGGTGAAATCGTGAACACAACTGTGGTGCAGTGTGCCGTCTATACTTCGCATTACCCATCTTCAGCACTTCGTTTACGTGACTTCAGTTATTTAAATGCTTATATTTTTAAGCAATTTTGATATTGGTTTTTCATGAAAAGTAATGAGATATTCCATGGGTACAGATGAGCTGTGTTGATCTATTTCTTGTACAAATAGCATCAATTTTTTTTAAATAACGTTTCATCGTAGAATTATTAATATTGTCTCCAAATTGTAACCCTGCTACATTTTAAATCTTATAAAGTTATAGAATCTACAACCGAAAAAATTTCGGAAAGAGTTAATTAAATTTAAAAAAATTAGAGCTAGAAATTTAAACATTTATGAAGTTAAAACTAACAAACGTTATACAATGCTAAACTTGCAATAAATATGTAATTCTAAAGTGATAAAACATACAGAATTACAAAATCATGAAAATATTAACATCTAAAATAATATTTCATAATAAAAACCATGAATCAAACTACGAAGTTTAAATATTTATGAACTTAAAATCTATCAAATATTATATAATGCTAAACTTGCAATAATTATGTAATTCTAAAGTGATAAAACATACAGAATTACAAAATTATGAAAATATTAACATCCAAAATAATATTTCATAATAAAAACCATGAATCAAACTACGAAGTTTAAATATTTATGAACTTAAAATCTATCAAACATTATATAATGCTAAACTTGCAATAATTATGTAATTCTAAAGTGATAAAACTTACAGAATTACAAAATTATGAAAATATTAACATTTAAAATAATATTTCATAATAAAAACCATGAATCAAACTACGAAGTTTAAATATTTATGAACTTAAAATCTATCAAACATTGTATAATGCTAAACTTGCAATAATTATGTAATTCTAAAGTGATAAAACATACAGAATTACGAAATTATGAAAATATTAACATCTAAAATAATATTTCATTATGAAAACCATGAATTAAACCACGAAGTTAAATATTTATGAAGTTAAAATCTACAAAACGTTATACAATGCTAAACTTGCAATAATTGTGTAATTCTAAAGTGATAAACATACAGAATTACAAAATCATGAAAATATTAACATCTAAAATAATATTTCATAATGAAAACCATGAATTAAACTACGAAGTTAAATATTTATGAAGTTAAAATCTAACAAACATTATACAATGCTAAACTTGCAATAAATATGTAATTCTAAAGTGATAAAATATATAGAATAACAAAATCATGAAAATATTAATATCTAGAATAATATTTGATAATTAAAAGCATGAATTAAACTACGAAGTTAAATATTTATGAAATTAAAATCTAATAAACATTATATAATGCTAAACTTGCAATAAATATGTAATTCTAAAGTGATAAACATACAGAATTACAAAATCATGAAAATATTAACATCTAAAATAATATTTCATAATGAAAACCATGAATTAAACTACGAAGTTAAATATTTATGAAGTTAAAATGTAAGAAACATTATACAACAAAACAAAATGAAATCCAAAATTGCAAAGTTATAAAATTTGGATATCATAAAATCCTAACTTTTACAATATTTGACGTAAAAAATTAAAATCGAATATTTACTTCATCCAGACATCATAGAATATTAAAATGAAATAAAACACGACCCATAGAATAATTATAAAACTCCAAGTTTGTAAAGTAACTGAATTTATACCTTAAAATTATTACATCTTAAAATCGTATAATATTTTCATAATATAGACTATAAAAGTCCGTATTATCTTAAAATCATATATTTTTAATTTCAAAACTTAAAAGAGAAACAGCATAAATTAATGATTTAAAAATAACTCGAATCTGAGAACAATATAATGTAGTGTACTCTAAATATTGAAATGAGAAATGATTGGATTACAAAATCCTACAGAACTAATTTGCCCTCCAGCCTCCTTGTGGTAAGAGCTGACTACATTCGTGGTACCATAAGAAGCTTAAACCACGGCTTCCTGAATGCCTTGATGGACTGCTCTACATTTTGGCATTATTAACTCCATAATCGATATCACCACCACTTCCGCTATTATTCTCTACCGCTATTATTGCTCCTCGTGTATTTTATTTCAAAATAATTGACGATCACATCGCTTTCGTTTTCAGAGAATCGCGAACACTTCATTGTTGCCAATTATAACATTGGTCACACTTAAGTATTAGGTTAAAGTGCAGCTGTTATGTTGGCAGCCATTATAGTATTAACATAGCAGATTGTACCGCAGTAATTGGGGTGTTAAGGTTTGTGTACTGATAATTAGTATATTCCTCTCTAATAGAGAGCCGTTGTAATCCTCTTAGCGCTGCAGCAACGCCATCTCTCGTGAACTCCACCAACCAAGCACCTTGTTCTAACTCGTGGATTTATATATTAGATTTTGTGTTCTTCTTTCCGGCCCGCTACGCAATAATTGAATGTAGCGGCCCTCCCCTCTCTCTCCCGCGCTCTTCCAAGTCAATTTATTTTTAACGAAAAGTAGGCTTTGAAGTATTGCACGTCTATACGGGTTTATTTTGCCTGAAAGAAACGTTGACTGCCTCACGGGATTTAGCTTGGAAAGGCTGTCCTTCTACAAAGAACTCTGGGCTTTATTGGCAAGTTTATTTCTCGTAAGCTGAACCCGCTTCGTGCTTAAGCAGCTCTGTAATAATATGTCGACCTGCGTGCGTTAATATGCTCTGAGAACAACTCGAGAGCGTATGCATTCGCGAACATTATCTCTGGAGTGGGGCTTTGAGGAACGCTGGGGTCAACACGTGCTCGCCACATCAGAGAATGCGGTTGAAATCCCGACGAAACCTTAACTGCGTTAACATTACATTGAGGACTTTCTAGCCAGACTGGACTGAGTGTATGTTTTGTTTTTGTGTTCTGATACTGATAAATTAAACGCAGAATTACGGAAAATGCCTCCTATCATTCGGTTGAGAACATTTTATTTAACTAAAAGTTAGAATTTATAAAACAGTCATATTAACGCCTGCAAATCAAGCTTTTCATGTATAACTCCCTGTGAAGTTTATTTGAATAATTTCGAGGGAAAAATTGTTCCGGGGCTTGGTATCGAACCCGGGACCTTTGGTCAAAGGTACCAACTGAGCTACCCGGGAACTCTACCCGACACCGATCCAATATTTCCCCTCTATATCCACACACCTCAAAGTGGGCTGACAACCGTCAAGCAACCAACATTGAGTGCACAGTAACTCTGTGTGACTTAAATTGTGGTTTTCTGTTAACGAACAGTGACGTGTATTATGCAAATCGAGCTTTTCAGGTATAACTCCCTGTGAAGTTGATTTGAATAATTTCGAGGGAAAAATTTTTATATTACAGCTTGTTCTGTATGGTTGTGAAAGTTGGACTTCCACTTTGACAGAGGAACAGAGGTTAAGAGTGTTTGAGAATATGAAGCTTAGGAAAACATTTGGGGCTAAGAGGGATGAAGTTACAGGAGAATGGAGAAAGTTACACAACACAGAACTGCACGCATTGTATTCTTCACCTGACATAATTAGGAACATTAAATCCAGAAGTTTGAGATGGGCAGGGTATGTAGCACGTATGGGCGAATCCAGAAAAGCATATAGACTGTTAGTTGGAAGACTTGAGGGAAGGAGACCTTTTGGGGAGGCCGAGACGTAGATGGGAGGATAATATTAAAATGGATTTGAGGGAGGTGGGATATGATGCTAGGGACTGGATTAATCTTGCTCAGGATAGGGACCGATGGCGGGCTTATGTGAGGGCGGCAATGAACCTCCGGGTTCCTTAAAAGCCATAAGTGAGTAAGTAAAGAGTCTATATTTGAAGTATGTAATGCTAAAAACAACCTAAATAAATTTAGTGAGAAACAGTAGCTATGCTGCCATTACTTTTCGAGTGTCCAGTATTTGTTGAATTTTGCATTGTATTGTACATTTTTTATTTAATGTTGACCGTGTCTATACTAACCTACACGTTGCTTACGTCAATACCCATATAATAATAATAATAATAATAATAATAATAATAATAATAATAATAATAATAATAATAATAATAATAATAATAATAATAATAGACCAGCACTCCGCCTGCCAATTCAGGACTGCGTTCTGGCGTGGGTTCAATATTAAGTTGGATTCATTATCTAGTTGAGTGTTTCCCGAGGTTATCACAACTATAAGGTGATTAATTGTAGGGTTTTCGTAGAGCGATTTATCGGCCTCATCTCGCCAAATACCATCTCGCTATTAGCTCCAGAACCAATTCCATCCATGTTTAATAAGATACCAGTTGTTGTAGAGTCGGTAAATATTCTACGAGTTGTTGTACAGTCTGTAAATAATGTACCAGTTATTGTAGAGCCGTAAATGATGTACCAGTTGTTGTAGAGTCGGTAAATGATGTACCAGTTGTTGTAGAGTCGGTAAATATTGTACGAGTTGTTGTACAGTCGGTAAATAATGCACTAGTTGTTGTAGAATCGGCAAATGATGTACCAGTTGTTGTACAGTCGGTGAATGATGTACCAGTTGTTGTAGAATCGGTAAATAATGTACCAGTTGTTGTAGAGCCGGTAAATTATGTACCAGTTGTTGTACAGTCGGTAAATAATGTACTAGTTGTTGTAGAATCGGTAAATGATGTACCAGTTGTTATAGAGTCGGTAAATATTGTACAAGTTGTACAGTCGGTAAATATGTACCAGTTGTTGCAGAATCGGTAAATGATGTATCAGTTGTTGTAGAGTCGGTAAATAATGTACCAGTTCAGTTGTTGTAGAGTAGGTAAATGATGTACCAGTTGTTGTAGAGCCGGTAAATGATGTACCACTTGTTGTAGAGCCGGTAAATTATGTACCAGTTGTTGTACAGTCGGTAAATAATGTACCAGTTGTTGTACAATCGGTAAATGATGTACCAGTTGTTATAGAATCGGTAAATGATGTATCAGTTGTTATAGAATCGGTAAATGATGTATCAGTTGTTGTAGAGTCGGTAAATAATGTACCAGTTCAGTTGTTGTAGAGTTGGTAAATGATGTACCACTTGTTGTAGAGCCGGTAAATTATGTACCAGTTGTTGTACAGTCGGTAAATAATGTACCAGTTGTTGTACAATCGGTAAATGATGTACCAGTTGTTATAGAATCGGTAAATGATGTACCAGTTGTTATAGAATCGGTAAATGATGTATCAGTTGTTGTAGAGTCGGTAAATAATGTACCAGTTCAGTTGTTGTAGAGTTGGTAAATGATGTACCAGTTGATGTAGAGTCGGTAAATAATGTACCAGTTGATGTAGAGTCGGTAAATAATGTACCAGTTGATGTAGAGTCGGTAAATAATGTACCAGTTCAGTTGTTGTAGAGTTGGTAAATGATGTACCAGTTGATGTAGAGTCGGTAAATAATGTACCAGTTGATGTAGAGTCGGTAAATAATGTACCAGTTGATGTAGAGTCGGTAAATGATGTACCAGTTGATGTAGAGTCGGTAAATAATGTACCAGTTGGTAAATGATTGTTGTAGAGTTGGTAAATGATGTACCAGTTGAGAGTCGGTAGAGTACCAGTTGATGTAAATAAATAATGTACCAGTTGATGTAGAGTCGGTAAATAATGTACCAGTTGATGTAGAGTCGGTAAATGATGTACCAGTTGATGTAGAGTCGGTAAATGATGTACCAGTTGATGTAGAGTCGGTAAATAATGTACCAGTTCAGTTGTTGTAGAGTTGGTAAATGATGTACCAGTTGATGTAGAGTCGGTAAATGATGTACCAGTTGATGTAGAGTCGGTAAATAATGTACCAGTTGTTGTAGAGTTGGTAAATGATGTACCAGTTGATGTAGAGTCGGTAAATAATGTACCGTTGATGGTAGAGTAAATGATGTACCAGTTGATGTAGAGTCGGTAAATAATGTACCAGTTGATGTAGAGTCGGTAAATAATGTACCAGTTGATGTAGAGTCGGTAAATGATGTACCAGTTTGAGTGTAAATAATGAGTCGGTAAATGATGTACCAGTTGATGTAGAGTCGGTAAATAATGTACCAGTTCAGTTGTTGTAGAGTTGGTAAATGATGTACCAGTTGTTGTAGAGTTGGTAAATGATGTACCAGTTGATGTAGAGTCGGTAAATGATGTACCAGTTGATGTAGAGTCGGTAAATGATGTACCAGTTGTTGTAGAGTTGGTAAATAATGTACCAGTTGTTGTAGAGTTGGTAAATAATGTACCAGTTGTTGTAGAGTTGGTAAATAATGTACCAGTTGTTGTAGAGTTGGTAAAATAGAGTGTACCAGTTGTTGTAGAGTTGGTAAATGATACCAGTTGATGTACCAGTAAATAATTCAGTTGTTGTAGAGTTGGTAAATGATGTACCAGTTGATTGAGTGTAAATAATGTACCAGTTCGTTGTTGTAAATAAATGATGTACCAGTTGATGTAGAGTTGGTAAATAATGTACCAGTTGTTGTAGAGTTGGTAAATGATGTACCAGTTGATGTAGAGTCGGTAAATAATGTACCAGTTGTTGTAGAGTTTGATGTAAATGATGTAAATAATGTACCAGTTGATGTAGAGTTGGTTAATGTAAATAACCAGTTGTTGTAGAGTTGGTAAATGATGTACCAGTTGATGTAAGCCGGTAAAAATGTACCAGTTGTTGTAGAGTTGTAAATGATGTACCAGTTGTTGTAGAGTTGGTAAATAATGTACCAGTTGTTGTAGAGTTGGTAAATGATGTACCAGTTGATGTAGAGTCGGTAAAAATGTACCAGTTGTTGTAGAGTTGGTTAGAGCCGGTAAAAATGTACCAGTTCATCGGTAAATAATGTACCAGTTGAAGTAGAGCCGGTAAAAATGTACCAGTTCAGTTGTTGTAGAGTTGGTAAATGATGTACCAGTTCAGTTGTTGTAGAGTTGGTAAATGATGTACCAGTTCAGTTGTTGTAGAGTTGGTAAATGATGTACCAGTTCAGTTGTTGTAGAGTTGGTAAATGATGTACCAGTTGTTGATGTAGACTCGGTAAATAATGTACCAGTTGATGTAGTCGGTAAATAATGTACGAGTTGATGTAGAGTCGGTAAATAATGTACAAGTTGATGTAGAGTCGGTAAATAATGTACCAGTTGATGTAGAGTCGGTAAATAACGTACCAGTTGTTGTAGAGCCGGTAAATAATGTACCAATTCAGTTGTTGTAGACTCGGTAAATAAAGTACCAGTTGATGTATAGTCGGTAAATAAGCAACTATGGAAAAAGTAAGTCATTTATTTTTATAATAATAACAATAATAATAATAAATTTCTTCATCTTATTGTTGTTATTATTATTATTATTTATTATTATTATTATTATTATTATTATTATTATTATTATGTATAGATGCTTCAAATAGGAGAATAAAAAGTTGAGGACCCTTGTATTACGTAGTGCTCTCGAGTTACATTGAACATGTAAACTGCGATGTTGAAGTGCTGGTAGAAAATGCATGAGTTGAAAACGTGAGATTTTAATTATTTTTAGCTATTTAAAATGAAAAATTAACGAGACAAAAAGTCTCGCCTGTAATGATAAACTTCATTTCCGCTGGTAGCTTTGATAACACCGTGAAGCATACAATTTTATTAAATGCGTTTTAATTTCTTTCGGTTGGCTACTCTGATGATGGCGCCTGCACGGCCTCCTGCTTTTATTAACGAGTTTGTTGAGTTCTGAATATAACCAGAGAGTGGCGTTCACGTCTGTTTCCAGCGTCGAAAACATTGGATCGTGTCTCTGTGAACAGCGATTTCTACTAAACTATTGGACGGATTTTGTTCATATTTTGCAGTATCTACAAGTCAGTTTATTTCTGGAATAATGCATCTGAATTACAATAATTGTAATAACTATTTAAAAAATATTCAGTTTAAAATCATGAACGCAAAATGGCAATGGGTATTATAAATCACCTCAAACGATATTTTTTGGTTCGTTTCCTGCATAAGATAAAATGATCAAACCAGTATGTCCATAGATTGTAAGGCAGTACATAAGCATCCTCGTTTTTTTTTTCTGGATTAGTTGAAGGTTTCTTGAAAAAAGAACCATAGTCCAAAAAAAGTCAAATTCGAGATATTAAGCATATGGTGATCGTATTATAGCGGCCATCTTCTGAATTATTTCTTTTGTTGGCGGGAAAAGTAAAAAAATAATAATTTTTCAAGAGAGACTTTCTTTTTAATTTACTCTTAACTGAATATAGGGGAGAGTCGGGTAGTATCGGACATCGGGTAATATCGGACAGTGCGTTTCTTTCATCTACCACCATATGGTAGTACCTGAATGACATGGTTACGTTTCTCTATGTGACATCACAGAAACGTAACCATGTCAATCAGGTACTATCATCGTGTGGTAGATGAAAGAAACTCATGTCCGATATTACCCGATGTCCGATACTACCCGACTCTCCCCTAAGTATAATAATGAAATTCATGTACGTTAAAGTAAGACCCTTTTCAATTTAAAATACAAGAAAATTTATTATTTCAAAAATTAGAAAAGATATTAGACTTATGTGATTAGGTACAACAGAAAAATCGACTTTTTTTATTTATGTTCCTATTCCCGCCGACCAAAGATTTGTTAGGAGAAAACACGCTGTTGGCCTATGTTACAGGAGTGGAAATTTCCAGTGGTTTTCATAAAACAACCAAAGTCGAAAGATTTTTTTGTGAAAACAGTCATTGTCCAGCCAGGACAATGGTAGCATTTGCAAATATCCCATTCAAATCATCTTAAAACATTTACCCATACACTTTTAAACTTTAGTAGATTGGCAATACTGTTTCTTACGTACAAAACAAAAGTGACGTCAGTGAAAAATACTTTGGCACGTGAATTGTTGTATTAGTTATGGAGTCATCTTTAGGTGCAGAAGTAACCCCATGGAAGAAACGTAAACAACGAAAGGAGAAGAAACAGGATATAATAAGGAAATGGAGATTAAAGGAGAGGCACATTTCAGCCACAACAGAGTATTTTTTCTTAAACAACCATTGTCCACAGATACCTGCATTTACACATGTATTTCTATGTTGCAATTCAAGTTATAAATGTACTTCAGTTTTCCCAAGTTTCTACAACACCTTAACCCTTTCTTACCTATAGATACCATATGGCAATAATTAACTTTACAGCATTTATATACTTGTGTGTTACATATGAAGGTAAATTTTGCTGGATAACTTCTATTTCAATACATTTTCATCAATATAGTTTTGTTTCAAATGTTGCCACTCCCGTAACTTGGTCACTGAATTGGTCCTAATACAGCTATTTGTTTCAACATGGATTGCTTGTAAATTTGATTTGGGTTAGAAAGAGTTAAGAAATGGCGTGATGAATTACATACTTGAAGTCTCAACAACATCCATGTCAGATAGTTTTTTGTTTCTTCTGAAAATTTATGTTTTGGGACTATGGTTTAAAAAAGACCTTCAATTTAATATCGTAATTAAATAATGTTTTAAATCTTTTGGAATTCCTTTAAAATTTTGAAAATTATTGCTATAGACGTAATGAAATATTCTGTTCAGATTTTACGTAATCACCTGTACACCTAAATTTCTTTATATTCTATCTGATTAATAATAAATATTGAATAAAAGTATTTTCCCAAGGGCAGCTTCCATTCGAAAATAATAATCATAAATACTGATAACACAAATGTTTAATTTTATTTTTTATTTGTTTAGTATGCTGTGTTTTTGGCAACCCTTATTGAAGGGCAGCTACCCTTGTGGGATTTATGTATAGAATGACGTGTCCTGTTGATTGTTGTACACATCTTCGTTAATATTTTATCTGAATTAAATATGAGTTTTTAAAAGGAGAGTATAGATAGAAACATTTCTCCATAAATTTTAGAACCTTAGGGCCGTATTCATAGACATCTTACCTCGGGTTTCCGATGGATGATCAGCGTTTTGTCTTATTCATAAACCAGTGTTAGCGATAGGATATGATTTGAATTCTGTACTAGTAACCAGTGGATAGCCGGGGCTAGCTTAGTACGCTCGTAGCGCGTGCTGCGAAATGTCTATGAATAGCACCCTTAGTCTTTTGAAGCACTTCATAATACGCTAGAAATAATGTTATTTGTGTCGATCGGAGTTTTACCTCTAATGTTACCTTGATGTAATGCATTCCATGTTTTTTTCTGTTGCAGGTAAATCGTTATTCTCCATCTGTCCTTAAACTAAGGAAATGCAACCTTATATCAAGACCAGGAAGGTCCTTGTACATCAGTAGTGTGAGTCCTTTATTTATAATAATTATATATTTTAAGTTAATAGTAAACCTATGTTAATCTATTATCTGTTTGTACATCCACATATTAACTTTAGTCAATCCCATTAGGAACGAGAAAAATTCGTACCGGCACCGGGAATCGAACCCAGGACCTCTCAGCTGTGCGCGCTGAGTGCTCTCTAACCAACTGAGCTATGCCGGGACCCGATTAATTCCTCTCGTAGTACCGTGTTACGGCCTTACTGCCTATTAGACGATGCACGTAATGTACAGGAGAGCATATTACATGACTTTATGGCCATATTCAACAACAGTTTCTTTAAACTGAATCGGGTCCCGGCATAGCTCAGTTGGTTAGAGAGCACTCAGCGCGCACAGCTGAGAGGTCCTGGGTTCGATTCCCGGTGCCGGTCGAATTTTTCTCGTTTGGTATAAAAACAAACTGACTAGTCATACATCGAGCAAAATATAATGAGGTGGGGAGACCTCATTCATATGTGATACATTTAGTCAATCCGTTTGGCATTTTCATCAAATTTAAACGGAATTGTAATTGTCTTTAGGACGTCAGCAATAACGGAACACTGAAACCATGTATAGTCCCGTCGCTCTAATTTCCGGCAGCCAATCACGTTGCAGGTCGGCTACATTTAAACGTGTGCGTCTTGTGATTCGCTTATGAAGACGTTATTCATTTCTTAAGGCTTGATAAATATAATCGCCCGCCATTTTGGCTCTTTCGTTGGCGTTCGTAGAAAGCACACGAAGACGTTATTTGCCGCTCAATTATTTACTGAATTACATTGCGTTTGATTTATTATCATAGGAGCTACGACATGATAATGTTTAACGGTGTGGCAAATAGATCCATCGTATGATAGCTCGGCAACGAAAGAACAAAAATGGCGGGCGATACTACCAACCTAGGCTTTATAGAGCCTTCAGTTCCTAAGACGTAAGCAAAGAGGAGTCACGCCGGGAATAACAGCGTCGCGACCATAGTATATATTTCTGATGGAATGAGTCATCGTTGCCAAATCTATCAAGACGATCAGGTAATTATTTATATTAGACATATTTTCAATTGTCTCCAGTTTGTAAAGCTTTACAAATAATTAATTATTGTTGAAATTATTCAATACACAACTTCATAATTTTCCTGCGTTAATATTGAAACTTTCACCTTAATGACTAGCTTCGGTTTATTTTCGCCATTTCCAGATATTTAGAGAGGTCTTGCGCTTGTTTCCTGTTTCTTTTTTTTTGTTATATCGGTGGGGTGTGTTTATGATTTGTATTATTTTACCGAAAAGGTGCGCGCGCTGAAATTTAGTTTTAGTTTAATTTTGTAAGTAAACGTTTCAAAGCTACAACGATAAAGTTAATGTGTTTATTTAAAAAAAAAATTCACAAACCATTAGCGACACATATGTTAATAGTTTGTAATCAAAATTAATTACAAATACCGTACCCCAGAGAAATCTGTGAACTCTGAATTTGAGAAAGTGTATTGGTTTTCTGATACACTGAATAGCTTTATTTGATGAAGAATCACAGGTCTTTAAAATAGGCTAGTTGGTGATTTGAGGAACAGCTGTTAGATCTGCTTGTGGCGCTCTTGATCCAAACCGTTTACAGGTTGCAAGTCTACAGGAGATAACCACAGCATTATTTCAATTACGCAGAAACGCACATCCAGGACTTCCATCGTTTTTATCAGCGGTCCATATTATTCGTCACGCGTCTAATTCGTCACAAATTTGTTTTAGCTACACGGTTATACGTTAAAATAAACACTTCCCTAAGAATTGTAAGTTTCGCAATGTCTCCACGGTTTCAATAATTTTATAGAATCGCAAAACATTTCCATGGTTTTTATTTCTCTAGTATTGCAGAACATTTCCATAGTTCTTATTTGTCTACTATTGCAGAACATTTCCATAGTTCTTATTTGTCTAGTAATGTAGAACATTTCCATGGTTTTTATTTGTCTAGTATTGCAGAAAATTTCCATAGTTCTTATTTGTGTAGTATTGTAGAACATTTCCGTGGTTTTTATTTGTCTAGTTTTGTAGAACATCTCCATAGTTTTTGTCTAGTATTGTAGAACATTTCCATAGTTCTTATTTGTCTAGTATTGCAGAACATTTCCATAGTTCTTATTCGTATAGCATTGTAGAACATTTCCATGGTTTTTATTTGTCTTGTATTGTAGAACATTTCCATGGTTTTTATTTGTCTAGTATTGCAGAACATCTCCATGGTTTTTATTTGTCTAGTATTGTAGAACATCTCCATAGTTTTTATCTAGTATTGTAGAACATTTTCTAGTATTGTAGAACATTTCATGGTTTTTATTTGTCTAGTATTGCAGAACATTTCCATAGTAGAACATCTTATTTTTGTCTAGTATTGTAGAACATTTCCATGGTTTTTATTTGACTAGTATTGTACAACATTTCCATGGTTTTTATTTTTCTAGTATTGTAGAACATTTCCATGGTTTTTATTTTCTAGTATTTAGAACATTTCCATGGTTTTTAACATTGTAGAACATCCATGGTTTTTATTTTCTAGTATTGTAGAACATTTCCATGGTTTTAATTTTCCATTTCCATGGTTTTTATTTGTCTAGTATTGTAGAACATTTCCATGGTTTTATTTGTCTAGTATTGTAGAACATTTCCATGGTTTTTATTTGTCTAGTTTTAGAACATTTCCATGGTTTTTATTTGTCTAGTATTGCAGAACATCTCCAGTTTTTGGTTTTCATGGTTTTTATTTGTCTAGTATTGTAGAACATTTCCATAGTTTTATTTGTCTAGTATTGTAGAACATTTCCATGGTTTTTATTTTCTAGTATTGTAGAACATCTCCATAGTTTTTGTCTAGTATTGTAGAACATTTCCATAGTTCTTATTTGTCTAGTATTGCAGAACATTTCCATAGTATTGTAGAACATTTCTATGGTTCTTATTTGTCTAGTATTGCAGAACATTTCCATGGTTTTTATTTGTCTAGTATTGAACATTTCCATGGTTTTTAGAACATTTCCATAGTTCTTATTTTTAGTTTGAACATTTCTGGTTTTTATTTGTCTAGTATTGTAGAATATTTCCATGAACATTTTTCTTATTTGTCTAGTATTGCAGAACATTTCCATGGTTTTTATTTTATAGTATTGAACATTTCCAGTTCTTATTTCCAGTATTGCAGAACATTTCCATAGTTCTATTTGTCTTGTATTGTAGAATATTTCCATGGTTTTTATTTGTCTAGTATTGCAGAACACCTCCATGGTTTTCATTTGTCTAGTATTGTAGAACATCTCCATAGTTTTTGTCTAGTATTGTAGAACATTTCCATGGTTTTTATTTGTCTAGTATTGTAGAACATTTCCATGGTTTTTATTTTCCTAGTATTGTAGAACATTTCCATGGTTTTTATTTGTCTAGTATTGTAGAACATTTCCATGGTTTTTATTTGTCTAGTATTGTAGAACATTTCCATGGTTTTTATTTTTCTAGTATTGTAGAACATTTCCATGGTTTTTATTTGTCTAGTATTGTAGAACATTTGCATGGTTTTTATTTGTCTAGTATTGCAGAACATTTCCATGGCTTTTATTTGTCTAGTATTGTAGAATATTTCCATGGTTTCTATTTGTCTAGTATTGTAGAACATTTCCATGGTTTCTATTTGTTTAATATTGTAGAACATTTCCATGGTTTTTATTTGTCTAGTATTGTAGAACATTTCCATGGTTATTTGTCTAGTATTGTAGAACATTTCCATGGTTTTTTCTAGTGTCACGACACGTTTTTTTAGCTGATTTGCTGAATTGTGGAGGACTAAATCAGTTTATTAAATCGTAGACGAGGTACTGAGAAATAGATTTACGAGGATACTTGTTTCAATAAAACATCGAGCGCAAATAAATGTTATTGTGAAACGTTGTGTCCTGCGTAATGAATTTGGTCTGTTTGTTACTTCACCTGATGGAAGATACATAATTGAAGGATCATTAGAGCTTTCGGATCATGCTTCTGAGGAGCGAAAATACAGGAAACAGAGTTCTTTCATAATTAATGAAGACGACAGCTAGCTGGGCAGTTTTCATCACATATTGTTGACCAATATCTCTCAGAGATGTCGGGCGAAGCAGGAATAAAAATTTCATGAAAGAGAATCTCTTCAGAGAACGTTACTAATGGCTGGAGCAAAAATCTAACTCCTGAACCAATTGGAAACTTTTGCTGTCAGATATATCAGAACTCTTGTGAGATGTTTGACAGTAATGTATAGCCTTTCTCCGAACAAGGGCTGTATGAAAATAAACTGTGGCGAAATATTACAGTGACGAATAGTTATTGAGAAGTCCAAGACCCTCTTAATCCATTGTCCATGCCGGATTTGAACCCATGAATCCAGCTTAGCGTGTTAACCACGACGGAATTCGACTTGGTCCCCGGCCATAGCTGCATCCAGTGTAGATTTCGCAGCTTAATGAACGCGGATTAAAGGAAATTACCAGACCGTCTGACATTAGCAGCGTCCAACTACCTGTTGCAATACAAGCTATTGGCAAGCCCTCGTCACATCTGAGCGATATTAGCGCCGCCAATTTCCGAGAATGAAATCTTGATCAGCGCCATTTAACTCTAAACATCGTGGCTATAGAATTAAGGCTGGTTCACAATAAACCGGAAACGAGAATCTGAACGAAAACGGTAAAATTGTTAAAATGTATACATTTAAATCTGAGCATTCACAATTAGGGAGAGGGAGAGTATCGGACATCGGGTAATATCGGACAGTGAGTTTCTTTCATCTACCACACGATGATAGTACCTGATTGACATGGTTACGTTTCTGTGACGTCGCATAGAGAAACGTAACCATGTCATTCAGGTACTACCATATGGTGGTAGATGAAAGAAACGCACTGTCCGATATTACCCGATGTCCGATACTACCCGACTCTCCCCTAACGAAAAGCTTGCCGGAGCCCGGGATCGGGAACGGAGAGTTGGCCAAGTTTCAACTTTGGCGTTCACGTTTCCGATCACAGCCCACTAGATTCATTCTATTGCCATCTAAAAGCTATTTTGTCGTCGTATATTTTGTAGCAAGAAGACCGTGACATAACCTATGCATTATTTTGTTCTGTGCTGTGCATCATGGAGCAAGTTTTATTTGATGAGATTCTAATATTGAGTGTTGAGGAAAATCCTCACGTTTACGATAAGCGGCGCGCCTCGTATAAAGATGAGAAAATGAAGGAGAATACGTGGCTTTCAATAGCTGCATCTTTGAACACCGATCGTAAGTGAATCATATTTTATTACTGTATTGGTTGTATTACACACTACATATTCATGCTTCAATTCAATAACTACTGTTGTGTTCATTTTTGTTCTATTACAAATGTTTCTTCTCTAATTATTTTACGTTATGGTAGACTTAAAATAGGTTGTGATAATAAAGATGCATGGGCATATTTATAGTACCGTACCTAATGAAATGTTTGAGTTGAAATTTCGAAGTTGGTTAATCTTTGTTTATGTTGGCTGTCTTGTACTCATGAGAGAACGCCATTGGTCAATTATACATAAATAACATCAGAATGCGTAATATCGACTTTACATATCGTTATTGACATGCATATCGATATGCATAGTTGTCTACGTTCTCGGTTTATTGTGAATCAAAAATTTTCATATTCACGTCCTCTGCTTCTCGTTTTCATTCTGGTTCTCGTTCCCGGTTTATTGTGAACCAGCCTTTACACTTTCGAAGTTAACAACACGCTGTTAACAGATTGGAAATAGAAGCCTGGGGCTTAGATCTAATTCTGCATTTAGTCAAAATAGGAATTGTAGAAGCAATTAGGAATGAAAACAATGTAGTACACGATCTCCGTAGAGCTATTGTACCTTACATGACAAAAAAATGTGAAGTTATTTGGACAGCCCTGTTACCTTTATCAGTTTCGAAAGCTGAACCAACAGTTCTCTGCCTTATATTCTGTGTTCCAGATTTGTGATACCAAACACAGTCTTAGATTAGATCATGCCAAGCGATTTCATCTTGTAGCTCACAAAGCCTACAATAATAGGCCTATATTATGATACAAGGTTGGGAAATGCTTTTTACAAAATCTGGAAAAGTGTGAAAAACAAGCAGAGCGAATTTTTAAATTTCCGAGAATTTGTAATGCACTTCACAAACATATATTGTACAGTATTTTTTGCACGACAGTATATTTTAAGGGGACAGGATGGTATTTTTTGGTGAAAAATGAGTAAATTTTCAAAAAAAAAAATCCTTTAAAATACCCTGTGATATGTGTTTAAGGCATATCATAACATTTTGTGGGTATTTGTGCCCTTATCGGATGTTGAGACGTCATTTTTAAACTTCCTGCGCTATGGATTCTTAAATCACTCGCCCACTTTTATTGTTGTTTCCGGTAAATTAAATTTTCAAATTTTTTTCTTTAAAATACCCTTTGTTATGTGTAGAATGCATTGCATAATATTTTGTAGGTATTTGTGCCCTTTTCGGGTGTTGAGACGTCATTTTTAAACTTCCTGCGCTATGGATTTTTAAATCACACGCCCGCTTTTATCGGGTTCCAGTAACTTCATTTTTTTTTTTTGCTACATTGCCAGACAAAAATAGATATAAGTTCTGAACTATTAAAGATACATGCATGAAATTTAGAACACACATTCTTTAGACTATTAGGAAAATTTTCTCTGTAACAGAATTTGATTTCATTTTAAAAATACGTCCGTTTGTTTGCAAGAAAGGAAATCAGAAAATTGTCATTCAATTTTAATTGTTTATTTTACAAACGTAGGGACTATTATCAAAATTCTGTTACAGACAGTTTGTAGAACATGCTTTTGTAAATACATTGCAAAAAAAACTGTTTGAATCTATCTTTAAAAACGGTTTAGATATATTGGTCTTAGTACAATCCTGGATTGGGTATATTTTTTTCAAATCTGGGCCCACAAATAATTTTTTTTTTCAAAATATTTTTATTTGGTTGAGTTGCCAAAGCTATGAGCTCTCTACATACAAAAAAATAATATTTTACACCAAGTAGGAAAAAGTTAAAAAAATACCATCCTCTCCCCTTAAAAATAATATATTTTTTTTAAATCTTAATATACTGTACGTACATTACACTATGAACAGGTGACTGATGTTAGCAGTCTGGCCAACGTTTAAACTTCACCATCAACTTCAATGTGAAGAAATAAAAATGATTCAGATACTTGTAATATTTCGTGTTCAATTGGAATAATTTTTGTTTCCAAGGCTATTTCATTCATTCATTCATTAATTTTTAATTCATTAATTCATTCATTCATTCATTCATTTTCAATTCATTCATTCATTTGTCATTCATTCAATGTATATTAATTAACACTCCTTTTTGCGTATGAATTTTACATGCATTGTAGGACTGTAGCATACATAGAAGGCAGTGGTTTTCATTGCAACTCTAGAGCAGTTATTTGTAATATTGCAACATACCTAGATTGGCAACTCTGAATTCAGTAAAATCAACTTTCAATCCTGGCGGCCGTTTGCTGTAACGACAAAAAAACACACTATCGTGCAAAAATGTTGTTTCCATCTCAGAATCCCGTCAATGTACGTGTTTTCTAAGTGTGTCATGTTCCATTAGAATCCTTAAATCGTTCCCATGCACTGTCAATATCAGATGTTTTTGATAAACATGCAATAATAACATTTAAGGGTAAGTAGTTCTTTTTAAAATTATAATAAAGCCATTCAAAAATAAATCTATATACCATTTGTAATTCCATTATAATTAGAAATGAAAAAAAAATTTCGATAAAAATTCCAATGAAGTATTTATTTATTTGTTTGTTTATTTATTTATTTATTATTTATTTTATTTATTTTATATTTTGATGTATTTATTTATTGATTTTTTGAGTGATGTATTTATTTATTTATTTATTTATTTATATATTTATTTATTTATTGATTTATATATTTATATATATTTATTTATTGATTGATTTATTTATTTATGACTTATTTATTGATTTTATATATATTTATTTATTTATTTTATGCTCGACCATGCCGAAATGTAGTAATTGTACACCTGGTAGCAGACCTTTAATGCATGTCATTAAAGTACACCTACTCATTAAAGGTCAGGTCTTTCAGCCAATGACGACTCAGGTTGCAACTATTCACCCAAAGACAGGTCAGCTTTCTACCGTTATAAAACCGCAAGTATCGATTATTCTCGGATATGCAATCGAAAGAGAATTAGCGAAAAGTCACTGAGGCTGGAAATCCAATACTGTCGCAGAAGGTTATGTTCTGTTACTATAATAATTAGCGTTAATTGTAAATAATATTCAAATAAATTCAATTTGTCATCTCGTTTTTCAATGTCTAATTTAATTTCAATGTTATCTCTGTAGGTTCTTATGGCCTAGCAAGGTCAATGTGAACATCTGTTCACTCGTTTCATAAATATCCATATTCGCTTCCTAATTGCCTTCATTATAGGCTCGTTGCATAATGTACTATTATTGCTAGTAAGTTTGAAATGAATACAAGTTAATAACACAATGAAAGATAAATTAGCCCACGCCTCAATGAGTAAGACTCGTGCTCTGGAGGGGAAAATAATATAATACAAATTTATACAAATCAGTGAAAATAAAATATTAGCAATAACCTTCAGTTATCCTACTCAATGGTCGAAGTTATATTTTGATGAATAAGACGAACTGAAATTCTTAATTAAGTTATCCCTCACAGAATGAAACATTTCTGAACACCCTGTAGAGTACATTTATGTAAGCTCAGAAATATGCGCCCGCATCGAACATAAAAAGCTCGCCCATACGTCACTCCATTTTCGCCTTACAAAAGAGCATTTTAGCCCTTAAAGTTGTTGACATTTGCTCTTTTGTGATTCAGAATTTCAGCGTGCAGCGAGTCGTGAGCTGGCTTGAGCACTCATTCATGGCAATTGCCGGCAATTCAAGCCTCTCCGAGCTTTTAAAATTGAAAATGTTTATCAACGACCCGTGAGTGAAGCCGTTTATTTGTTGCGGGCTGCACGCTTCATTTGTTTCTTGTTTGCATGGAACACAATATCGAAAGAAAATTATCGACAATATAACATCGAAAAAAAAAGCGTTGGTCGTCAATATCGATGATAACAGATGAATATCGACGCGAACAAATGAATGTCGCTACTTGATGTGCATAGCAACGGGGCGCTGGACACGCGAATACACGTGGGCGTCCCCCACACGCGTTTAGTTCCATAAAACCACCGTAGAGGGTCTCAATTAAGAGACAAGAGCACCTCACTCTGAAAGTAAAGCTGTGAGAGTTCAACTATTGAAAATAACGGCTGGGTTTACGGAACTTAAATCCTCTCTGCTTCAGAAAGAATGTATTTTTGTGTCTGCATTATAATAGACTGGAGAGGGATTTTAGTGATTTCCATCATATGAATACAATGTTACCAACAGTAATCTTACTACAGGTTTTGATTTATCAACAGTAATCTCACTAGACGTTTTGATTTATCAAGAGAAAATCAAAACTCGAGTGGGATTTAATTGACTATTACACGATTAGAAGAAAGTATATAAAGATTAGAAGTAACGAAGTACTCCAATACAATAAAATATTAATTGACTTACGAAAATACAACTGTCTTCAAATGTATTATTGTACCATCTCAACATTACAAATATTACGCTAGATGCATGCTAGATGGCAGTAGTGAGCAATGCCTTCTCGTCGAGAAGTTCTCGATCTATTATACACGATGGCAATGTTACTATTCAAGAAGGCTTTGTTGATTCAGTTTCATTTTTATTAAAATGCAACATTCCACTTCAATTATCCGAATCCCAGTAATCAACGTCACTTGACAGATGATTTTCAATAAATCTTAATATTAAACAATCTCTGATACGTGACTATCTATAATATCATATAGCAGAAGCTATAACATAACATATCTAATATACTGTACACAAGTGTTAGAAAAGTTTTAATTAACGACAATGACATAAAAAATATTCATGAATAATTTTAAAAGGAATAATTATTCAATGTACAATTTTCAAATTTGAATGTGGTTGGTGGTTCAATTGATGTTATATTTGACGTGTGCGTAATAGAAGTGGAACTCGTTGATTTAGGCCTACATGGTGTATTCAACTTATTCAGGATTTCCGAATGGTGCTCTTCATTTATTTGTAAATCTGATTTCAGAAGATGCATAGGTATGATCAGTGATTTTTATTAATTATTGTTCTTGAATGCCAATGCGAGTCATATTTGAAACTGCTGTGCATCGACTGGAGTGGTTTGTAATTATATATATATATATATATATATATATATATATATATATATATATATATTTTGATGTCCAGACCAGCGCAGTTTCAAATGTTGGCAAACAAAGAAACAAATGCTAGAGACGCGATAAAATTAAACAAATGCTAGGGACGCGATAAAATTGTGCGATAAGCAGCCATGATTGGTTGAAATACGTCCTTTCGTACCGTTTTATTGGTCAAAAGTAGTATGACGTAGTAAGAGTGTAATAGTCAAGAGAAAATCAAAACTCTATTGGAATTGAATAGACTAATTCATGATTAGAAGAAAGTATATAAAGATTAGAAGAAATAAAGTACTCTAATACAATAAAATATTAATTGACTTCCGAAAATATTAAACTGTCTTGAAAATGTATTATTGTACCATTACAAATATTCCGCTAGATGGCAGTAGTGTGTTATAATGAGCTATTCTCTCGATACCAGTGCCAAATATATAATTTTCATTGAACTCTACAAGTCAAGAAGGCTTTGTTGATTCAGTTTCATTTGCATTAAAACAGTTGCATTCCACTTCAATTATCAATATACAGGGCATATCAAAAGTCCGGTAACACTTTCAATATTTTATTACACAAAAACTACTAATGATAGTACTTTCAAACACACGTCAGTTGAAAGTCAAACTCTCAAAGTTATTCAGCCGCTTAATTTTCAGCGACGAAGCGACATTGCATACGAGTGGGAAAATTAACAAGCACAACTGTCGTGTTTGGGGTACACAGAAACCTCACAGAATCATTGAACATGAGCGTGATTCACCAAAGGTGAATGTTTTCTGCGCGTTGTCACAACGAAAACTGTACGGACCTTTCTTCTTCATTGAGGCTACTGTGACTGGACATTCATATCTGGACATGTTGGAGCAATGGTTGGTGCCTCAACTTAGACAAGATCTCGATCTTTCAGCAAGATGGGGCTCCGCCACATTTCCACAATGCAGTTCGTGCTTACCTGAATACGGAGATGTCTGATCGTTGGATAGGACGTGCTGGAGTAAGGGACAGATGTTTCATGACATGGCCACCAAGGTCACCCGATATGACTGCATGTAACTTTTTTCTATGGGGGTATCTAAAGGACCGTGTGTTTGTACCGCCTTTGCCACGTGATTTAGAGGAACTAAAAACCAGAATTCGAGAAGCTGCCGCCACGGTAACAGAGGATATGTTGGAAAGGGTATGGGAAGAGTTTGATTATCGTTTGGACATCTGCCGAGTCACTCGTGGTCCACACATTGAATCTCTGTAAGGTGTAAAACGAACTTTGAGAATTTGACTTTAAACTGACGTGTGTTTGAAAGTGTTATCATTAGTAGTTTTTGAGTAATAAATTATTGAAAGTGTTACCGGAATTTTGATATGCCCTGTATATTAAACTGATATGTGACTATCCATAATCTCATACAGCAGAATCTATAACATAACCTAAATATTATAAAGAAGATAAATGTTAGAAAAGTTTTAATAAAATAAATATGAATCATTTTAAAAGCTACAATTATTGAAAGTACAGTGTTGGCAAGCAAAGAAACAAATCCTAGGGAGGTGATAAATAAAAAAAATGCTAGGGAGGTGATAAAAATTGTAGGATAAGTAGCCATGATTGGTTGAAATACGTTGTTCCGTACCGTTTTATTGATCAAAGTAGTATGACCTAGTGAAAGTGTCATGAAATTTTTGAAATAAATAATACTAAGCTCGTAAGGGAAATAAAATAGCAACTGATATATTATGTATCTTTTATAAGAACTTCACATAAAGTAGGCATTTTTCATTATACATTACAATGTCTAAAGATCAGTGAAGTAACGTTCAGGGACATCATTGTATTTTTACTAACATTTTTAATATTATCGTCTCTATACCTTTAGAGAACCGGAAACACCGTTCGCTACCACCTTCCACGACTGGAGTTCGATGATACTGGCGTAAAATACAAACAAATCACTTTACTAGGTATAGGAGGGAAGAAAAGTACTTCATCCATTTGCGTAAACTGGGAAATATCGCAATTTTGAGTTCGATAATTTTCATTAGGTTTTTATTTAATCAAAATGCAGTCTGTATTAACAATAAGTGTTTTTACTCACGAACTGAGCTGTCCATGTGGACGTATTCATTATGCAGTGTATATTATACTGTCTACAGCACATTAGCGTACAATATAGAGAATGAAGTTCAATTTAAAAATAATCATAATATGGATATTTAAACGCATTTTTGAAAATGGTGGCCGTTCATTTCTATACAGGCTTCAGTTCTTTTGTGCATATTATCGCACTATAGACTATTGCATCTAATTCCATTTACCAGTTTCGTTCTTCTTACTAGTAACTCATGTTGAAATAATTCTGTACCTACTCCATAAAAGAGTACCTTACGTACTATAAATTCAATCTTCACTTCTGCCCGATCCGAAAAGATAAAATTACTCAGACATGCTATCCACTGTCCGTCCAAGTGGTTATGCCGCAGTATCGTAGAAAGGGGGGAAATCACGTGACAGTTAATTACTTAACGGGGCCCTTTTATTTAAGTTGTTTTAAACAGTTGTATAATATTACGTAAACGTCCAATTATTCCTAACAGAAATTAATGTTTTCAGAAAAGAGCTAAGACAGCCCAGCTTTTACAGAGGGGCGAGCAGAAGCAGGTGGGGGAAATCGGGAAGCGATGTAGGGAAACGGACAGTACCTGTGCGAAAATATGATTCAATATTGATAGCTCTTTCGTCACTGGAAAACGCGAACATATTTCTGGAACGTAGTGTACTCACTAACTCAGTGCTGTTTACTATATGCGGCCTTGATTCTGTGTGGAGGGCAGTTGGAACTTCATTAGTAGAAGGGGTGGGAGTGAAGTACATTCAAAAACTCAGATAGAATAAAAATTGAAGTAAAAATAAAATGATGTCCCTGTATTTGATGTAATGTTTTCGGAGAAATAGCTTACTTTATTTCTCTCTTACAGTAAGGCTAGTCACGAAGAGTTTGAAAGCAAAATGATTATTTTGCAATATGAGTGAAGGAAACTAACACTAGTATTAGCGGTGCTGGTATTTGTAGTAGTTGAATGCGCAATCTATGCTTATTAGGTTGGCGGATCCATCGTCATTTGTTTTTATATTTTAGGTTATGTACGTCGCAGCATTTCCTGAAAGAAACCACCCAGCCATCCGGGATGTCGTCTGTTTATATAGACAATTACAACAATAACAATGACGTGTTGATTAATAAATGAATAACGTATTTTGATGCTTCTTTGTTTTCAGTGATTTAGATCTTTATACAAGGGGGCCGTGTTAAAAACAATTGCTGTAGACCTGTGGTTTCGATATCAGATGGACTTAGACTGCTCCGTGGTCTGTTGGTCAGCGTACTGGCTTACAGATCTGGAGGTCCAGGGTTCGATTCCCGGGCTTGGCTCTCAGTGAATTTTTCTTGAAGAAGAAAAATTCCCTGGGTGTCTAGAGTCTGGAAATTTGTATGATTGTGAGTGTGCCGGGTTAATATTAATTAACCAATCATCAAAAATATAAAATACATCAGGACTGTCGCTGTTCAGTAACCTGAACACACGTTTCAGCGTCACATTTTTGACAAGTGACTCCATCTGTCAGCACAACCATAAAGCATATAATAGATGCTATAGACAACGAAAAAAAAAAGATGGAATTGGATAAGATTCACCTGAATCTTTTTTTTTTTTTAACGTGTAAGAGCCTAACTAAATATTAAACTTAATTTTAGTTTAATCAAAAATTTTTATTTCTACACAAATCGGGATGATTAATAAATGCGGTGAATATAAATACAGAAATAGTTAATTTAACACAGTCTAATTCTAGAGTACTTAACAGTGGTATTAATTTTCAAACGAAAGCAATTCTTTGTAATAACATATTATTATTATTATTATTATTATTATTATTATTATTATTATTACTATTATAATGATTATTATTATTATTATTATTACTATTATAATGATTATTATTATTATTATTATTATTAATATTATTATTACTATTATAATGATTATTATTATGATTATTATTATTATTAATATTATTATTATTATTATTATTATTATTATTATTATTATTATTATTATTATTATTATTCACTACAATTCCAAACAACTCATTGGCGTCATATTGATGTGTGAATCGTTTCGACTATCAATTGCATTGTTGTCTGCAGACTAGGCCTCCTGGAATGAAGAAGCGATTATGAAGTAGTTAACGAGAAGGCTCCGCCTTGTTGAATTTAAATGCGGGGAGTATGAAGACAGAAATGAAAAGAAATATCAAACTTTTATTTCAAATCCCAAACATCCTTAAAATCCCAACCATGCTCACAATAACAATCACGAACAGCATAAACGTTTCACGCAATTACACAGATTCGATGCATTCTTTTGTTTTTTTTATTAGTTCACTTTCTTTTAGCTTCCGTTTTTCAACAGATCTGTAGTTTACCTTCATTAAGTTTCTGTTGCCATAGCTACCACGGAAGGGAACGATTCTGAGGTTGCGCTAGTCAATTGTTTGTATTGAGTTGCCAAGGGTAACTAAATGTTGTTAATTTTTTTTATTAATTGTTTGCTTGGAGTTTGTGAAACTCGTGTGTGAATAATTGTGTGTAAAGGTAAGCAAATGTAAACAGAATACAGGTTAACATTCAGTGAGGCATCTCGCACAATAACACAAACAGATGTGTAGCGGTGTTCTGCCATAGTGGATGGTGAAGACGACTGTACTCTGAGGATGCGTTAGCGAAATGAGAGCTGCATACAACAGGGCAGGGGTTCATTAGTGTGCGCTTGTTAAATTGCATCCGTTACCAGCCATTTGATTAATTAAATTTATTTAGGAAAACTCTTGCACACACCTGGCGGCATTCTACTGTACCAAACATTATGGGCATTTTGCTATTTGCTGTGTACATAGAAATAAATGGATTAAGAACCTTTTTATATGAAATAGCATGACTGCAAGCCTGTACATAAAAGAACACAGGACATTATATAATAATATAATAATAATAATAATAATAATAATAATAATAATAATAAATAATATAATAATAATATAATAGTAATATTCATATAATAATAATAACAATAATAATAATAATAATACCTTTACCTTTTTAACTTTGCACTAGAATATGCCATTAGGAAAGTCCAGGATAACAGAGAGGGTTTGGAATTGAACGGGTTACATCAGCTGCTTGTCTATGTGGATGACGTGAATATGTTAGGAGAAAATCCACAAACGATTAGGGAAAACACTGGAATTTTACTGGAAGCAAGTAAAGAGATAGGTTTGGAAGGAAATCCCGAAAAGACAAAGTATATGATTATGTCTCGTGACCAGAATATTGTACGAAATTGGAAATATAAAATAGGAAATTTAACTTTTGAAGAGGTGGAGAAGTTCAAACATCTGGAGCAACAGTAATAAATATAAATGACACTCGGGAGGAAATTAAACGCAGAATAAATATGGGAAATTCCTGTTATTATTCGGTTGAGAAGCTTTTATCATCCAGTCTGCTGTCAAAAAGTCTGAAAGTTAGAATTTATAAAACAGTTATATTACCGGTTGTTCTTTATGGTTGTGAAACTTGGACTCTCACTTTCAGAGAGGAACAGAGGTTAAGGGTATTTGAGAATAAGGTGCTTAGGAAAATATTTGGGGCTAAGAGGGATGAAGTTACAGAAGAATGGAGAAAGTTACACAACACAGAACTGCACGCATTGTATTCTTCACCTCACATAATTAGGAACATAAAATCCAGACGTTTGAGATGGGCAGGGCATGTAGCACGTATGGGCGAATCCAGAAATGCATATACAGGGTTAGTTGGGAGGGTGGAGGGAAAAAGACCGTTGGGGAGGCCGAGACGTAGATGGGAAGATAATATTAAAATGTATTTGAGGGAGGTGGGATATAATGGTATGGACTGGATTGATCTTACTCAGGATAGGGACCAATGGCGGCTTATGTGAGGGCGGCAATGAACCTCCGGGTTCCTTAAAACCCAATAAGTAAGTTAATAATAATAATAATAATAATAATAATAATAATAATAATAATAATAATAATCCGTGGCGCTACAGCCCGTGAAGGGTCTAGACCTATCAGCCGGCTGCTGGCCTCACGCCCACATGCCGAAGCAGAGGTGTACGATCATCCAACCATAATAGAGGTATCGTGTGGTTAGCATGATGATCCTCCCAGCCCTTATAGCTGGCTTTCGCAACCGGATTTCGCTACCTATCGTAGCTCCCCAAGAGCATCACGATGCTGGGTGGGCACCGGTCCCATACACTGACCGAGATTTCATGAGAAAATTTCTTCCCCCATGAGTACTCGAACCTGCGCGCATTCCGTAACGCGAGTCCTAGGCAGGATGCCTTAGACCACGACGCCACGGCGCTGGACACAGGACATTATATTGAAAGAGGAAAATAATGAAGTCCTTGACATTGGCTTTACCTTCATTAAAGCTGATTATGTTAGCCATTGCATACGCCACTGACAGAAAATTACAACTAAGGTACCTGAAGGTAATATGGCCACTTTAATTTGAATTAATTTTTTCATGACTGTGGTATTCCCTAAATGCAAAGTTCTTGTGTTTGCATTAATTTTGATTCTTTATGCATATATAATAGTGAATTATGCAACGAGCCTATAATGGTAGTAATTAAGAAGCGAGCACGTTTATGAAACGAGCGCAAGCGAGTTTCATAATTTTCATACGAGCGAGCGTCTTAATTACCATTATATGCAAGTTTCATACGACTTTTTATGCTCGATCATACATTTTAACTTGAAATTATTCATAATTTAATTTAATTTAATTTATTTAAATTCAAATATACAGAATAAAGAAATATAATTACAAAAACAAACAAAGATAAATACAAATAAAATAATACAAGCAATATAAAAAGAAGATACAGTAGTATTAACAAAATTTGAGACCGAATGAGCAGCGCTCGTGCTCGGTCGCATTCAGATATAATATTAAAATAAAAAATAATAATAATAATATAAATAAATAAGTAAAATAAAATAGGAACTAAAATATAATTACAGCGGCAATGGAATTAAGTATATACTATAATATTAACACTAGAGAAGAATAATATCGCACGTGAAAAGTAGGATTAATATATATTTCAAAATTATAGAATACAAATATAATATAGGTTGATTAATTCATACACATAGGCTATAAATTTATTTAATCAAATTTAAGATATTAAACGTTTCTAATTTTCTTGTTATATGTTAGTGGGTTACATGTTAGAAGTTCTGGGTGTAATTTAGTTAAAGCATTGTACAACCGAGGGCCAAAATTTATGCTATGCTATAAGTATTCATGTTATGGTTATGTAAGTGAGGAGCGGAACTGACCTAAACTTGATATAACCTGGAAATTGATTTAGAATTCAAAAACGAGATGACAAATTGAATTTATTTGAATATTATTTACAATTGACGCTAATTATTATAGTAACAGAACATAACCTTCTGCGACAGTGTTGGATTTCCAGCCTCCGTGACGTTTCGCTAGTTGTCTTTCGATTGCATATCCGAGAATAATCGATACTTGCGATTTTCATAATGGTACAATGGTGATTTCTCTTTGGCCGAACAACTGAATTATAATGAATAGGTGTACTTTCATGAGGTCCATTAAAGGGCTACTACCAGGTGTATAATTACTACATTTCGGTATAGTCGAGCATAAAAATAATCTAATATTTTCTTTAAACCAGAGTGCTTTGTGTTTTACATTTTGAAAAATCTTACATTCTGCACGTAATATGCCCATACGAAGGTAATATGACCAAAGAAAGAACATTTCTTTTAAGAAATATATTTGTTGGTGATTAATGAAGTTTGGATTAAAAATAATGCTTCTTGGCTTAAAAAAATATTACTACAAGTAATTTGTGATTAGGTCTATAAAACATTGCAATTTGAATAAAAAAATAATGAAAAATTTAACTAATACAACAATGAAAAGAAAAAAATATGTATCACTGGATATATGTGTGACAAATAAATAAGTCTTTTGTGAGTCCAGTACATTCCTGACTCACGTACACACGACATATTGCATACAGTAGCATATCCATGTGGCCATATTACCTGCATCGAGAAATCAGCTATTTTGTGCGAGATCGTGCGTATTTGCTTGGTTTCCGCACAAAACCAATCCGCGGAAAGTCTAAAATTCCACATTCAGTATTCCCAACCTAACACACATAACAGTTTCCCTCTTCTTTCCGCTTAAGTGACATATTCATTTTACTGCTTTAGGCTTTTAACATATTATTTTTACAGACGTTCAATATAGTAATAATTATAAATTGAAACTTACCACTGCAATTTCACCTAAATTGCAATGTTAATTATTGTTTTTAAATATTTGCAAAAATTAAGTAAACTCTACAACTCCACTAAAGTTACTGCATTCGTGATGAAAGTAACATTAAGAAAGCCGTGAAAAAAATCAACAAGATTCCAGACTCATCATAGACTGGAGGGGGAAAGACAGACGTATATCACGGCCTGCTGGAGTATAGTAAACACAGAAAACATTTTAAAGCAACAATGTTGAAGATAGATATTTTTGTTTTGCAAATTTGCCGTCATTGAACAGAAACCAAGATGGAGATTTCATTGCAACTAATTAGGAATTCCTCTTTCAGGTATGTAATAAACGATCTTCGCACAAAATAATGTACGATACACGAGCGGTATGTTTTCTTTCAATTCTCGGAAATTAAAAAAGCTCAACTACGTTTCGCTTTTTCAAACTTTTCCTCGAACATGAAAACTTCAACATACCGCTCTTGTAACGCATATTACTATTTCAGGTCAATATGAATGCTATTTAAATCAGCATTGCATATCTGTAACGAGCATTGAACGAGTTATAAAATGTTACGAGAAGAGTCAAAAAGCAACCCTAATAATTGCTTTATTAATTGAATATGTACAATAAGACTACGAGCACTTCATCACTTTCAACATTGTATAACAGGAACACTTGCATTTAACGTAGTGGGGACTATATTGAAAAGTGATGAAGTGTTTGTAGTCTTATTGTACATATTCAATTAATAAAACAATTACTAAGGTTACTTTTTGACTCTCCCTGGTATATAGTACGTGCGCTCCTACATAGAGTAGTCCGTGGTTCGATTCCTGGAGTAAGCGGAGATATCTGCAGTCCACGGGAGTACGTGTTCTATCATTTTTTTTTGTATAGGGACATCAATTTACTTTTACTAACATTTCTAATATTAATGTGGCTATACCTTTGGACTAACGGTTGAGAACCGGAAACACCGTTCGCTACCCCCTTCCACGACTGGAGTTCGATGATATTGGCGTAAAATACAAACAAATCACTTTACCAGGTATAGGGGGGGGGGAGAAAAGTACTTCAACCATTTACGTAAACTAGGAAATATCGCGATTTTGAGTTCGATAATTTTCATTAGGTTTTTGTTTAATCAAAATACAGTACAGTATTAACAATGAGTGTTTTTACTCACGAACTGAGCTATCCATTCGGAGGTATTCAGTATACAGTGTATATTATACTGTCTACAGCACATTAGCGTACACTATAGAGAATGAAGTTAAATTGAAAAATAATTATAATGTGGATATTTAAACACATTTTAGAAAATGGTGGCCGTTCATTTCGATACAGGCTTCAGTTCTAATGTGCATATTATCACACTATAGACTATTGTACCTAATTCCAATTACCAGTTTCGTCCTTCGTACTAGTAACTCATGTTGAAATAATTCTGTACCTACTCTATAAAAGAGACCTTACGTACTGTAAATTTAATCTTCACTTCTGCCCGATCCGAAAAGATAAAATTACTGTCCGTCCAAGTGGTTTTGTCGCGAGGTCGTAGAAAGGAGGGAAATCACGTGACAATTAATTAACGAGGTCCTATTATTTAAGTTATTTTAAACAGTTGTATAATATTACATAGACGTCCAATTCCTAACAGAAATTAATGCTTTCAGAAAAGAGCTAAGACAGCCCAGCCAATAGCCTTTACAGAGGGGCGAACAGAAGCGGTTGGGGAAGCCGGAATGTGACGTAGGTAAACGGACGACAGTACCTGTGTGAACATGATTCAATATTGAAAGCTCTTTCGTCACTTGAAAACGCGAACGTATTTCTGGAACGTACTATTTTCACTAACTCAGTACTGTTTGCTTTGACTGCATATGCATCCTTGGTTCTGTGTGGAGGAAGTTTTCTAATAGAGTGTGTGGCAGTGAAGTACTTTAAAAACACTCAGATACAATATAAATTGAAGTAAAAATAAATTGATGTTCCTGTACTTATTCCCTTGTTAACAATAATAATAAATTGATGTATGATGATAATGATAATGATAATAATATTAATATTTATTATTCGCATATTCATAATACTTATTTACGACACAAGTATCGTAAGATTTCATATTACAGTACAAGATTGATAACCAGTCTGTTGTTAATACTATTACTATTATTTCTAGTAGGTTATTTTGTTAGGAAGGGGCGGAAATAGGTGGAATAGACAGTAACGTGCGTCATCTATTTCAGTGTTGGAAAAGCTTCCTCTGTTTAATGACGTCGCCCCGGTCACGTAGTGTGGTCAGTGTGCCCAGAACGGGCGTTTCCATGGCAACAGTCCTCCTGTCAGTTTTGCAGCATCATACTCCACTACTTCAGGCAGGAATTTAAAATATTTCATTATTTTTATATTAGAAGGAGCTGGCTTCTTAGTAGCCTACGTCATATTTTTTCCTCCAGAATTCTACACATAAGAGTACTTAAGTCTTTCCAGCCAATGAAATTTCTTTATGGAATCTATATCATGTTCTTCTGAGAGCTTAACTAGTAGAGTTCCTAACTTCGATTCCCGGAGGACATGGCAGTTTTATATCCCCACTGAACGTGTGTCTCTTATAACGTTTGCTTATTTGTCCATCGTCCTATCTGTGTATCCAGCTCTTCACCAATATCATATTTTCTTTTTGTTTTTTAGGACTACTAAGTTCATAATTTGATTGTCTATGATTCGCTGTAAATCTAGTGTTTTGCTCCACTGTATGGTTGTTATGAAGAACAGGGTTAACTCAATACCTATTTCTCCTATTGAGTGTATTTTGTTTACGTTACCTGTAGTACTTACTTACTGGCTTTTAAGGAACCCGGAGGTTCATTGCCGCCCTCACATAAGCCCGCCATTGGTCCCTATCCTGAGCAAGATTAATCCAGTCTCTATCATCATAGCCTATCCCACCTCCTTCAAATCCTTTTTAATATTATCCTCCCATCTACGCCTCGTCCTCCCTAAAGGTCTTTTTCCCTCCGGCCTCCCAACTAACACTCTATATACATTTCTGGATTCGCCCATACGTGCTACATGCCCTGCCCATCTCAAACGTCTGGATTTAATGTTCCTAATTATGTCAGGTGAAGAATATTACAATGCGTGCAGTTCTGCGTTGTGTAACTTTCTCCATTCTCCTGTAACTTCATCCCTCTTAGTCCCAAATATTTTCCTAAGCACCTTATTCTCAAACACCCTTAACCTATGTTCCTCTGTCAAAGTGAGTATAAGTTTCACAACCATACAGAACAACCTATAATATAACTGTTTCATAAATTCTAACTTTCAGAATTTTTGACAGCAGACTAGATGATAAAATCTTCTCAACCGAATAATAACAGGCATTTCCCATATTTATTCTGTGTTTGATTTCCTATATCATTTATATTTTTACTGTTGCTCTAAGATATTTGAACTTATCCATGTCTTCAAAAGATAAATTTCCAATTTTTATATTTCAATTTCGTACAATATTCTCGTCACGAGACATAATCATATACTTTGTCTTTTCGGGATTTACTTCCAAACCTCTGTCTTTACTTGCTTCCAGTAAAATTCCCGTGTTTTCCCTAAACGTTTGTGGATTTTCTCCTAACATATTCACGTCATCCGCATAGACAAGCAGCTGATGTAACCCGTTCAATTCCAAACCCTCTCTGTTATCCTGGACTTTCGTAATGACATATTCTACAGGAAAGTTAAAAAGTAATGGTGATAGTGCATCTCCTTGCTTTAGCCCGCAGTGAATTGGAAAGGCATCTGACAGAAACTGACCTATACAAGCTCTGCTGTATGTTTCACTGAGACACATTTTAATTAATCGAACTAGTTTCTTGGGAACCAAATTCAATAAGAATATCATATAAAACTTCTCTCTTAACCGAGTCATATGCCTTTTTGAAATTCATGAATAACTGATGCTGAGGCTTATTTGAAGGATTCGTAACAAGCTTTTTTTTTACGGTGATGGGTACGTTGCCTGTATTGGCTATTATAATGTATTTCGTCGAAGAAATAACTCTGCTACACAAATAATGAAAGACTAACACAAATTGCCTGTTTACTGAAGACCACTCCAGATTCCACACAACAGGCAGTTCTCAGCTGGAATTCATAACATATTAATTTGAGTGGGTAGAAATAGCAAAAGTTTAGTTTTCTGTCTTGTTGTGTTATGCTACCTTTGTGTATATAACTGCGGGATATGCTTACAATACACACTGACTCATTCTTTTTGCCCCACACATCACAAGCAAAGTCTTTACATTTCAGCTGCTTTCCAGTCTTTTTACCGACCTACTTCTGATTGCATGATATAGCGACTTCAATTAGAATTAAGGAATTCCATACAACAGATGCATATTCAAGTTTAGATCTAATCAATGTATAGTATAAAATTAATGGAGACGTAGGTGTAGAAAAAGAATAAGTTATATACCTAACTACTGGGTGTTCAGTTCAAAGTATGTCATGGCTCGCTGTATGCTGTCATATGGCTAGTCGATGAGCCTAAATTCAATCTTCCTACACTTATTGAATGTTAGTTGCCTAACGGCGTTCATTCAGAAGAGTAATTACTGATACGTACGGTGATGGCAATAATGAAAAACGTGTACTGAGGTGAGTTTTTTTGTTACTGTTGGGATATGGCGAGAGGGTTAAGACGATTACTTACGTATTTGTTGACACGGTCACATGACATTTGATTTGTGTTGTGGAATGTTGCCGTACGCAACCGATGATAACAAATACCCTGGTCTTGCCGGCGCAAAACACAGTTCGAAAGAGGTTATGGTAGCACACAGGTCAGAGCCATCATGACGTTCAAGGTACACGTTCTCAAGTTCAGATTCTTGATTAATAGGCAACTTCTCTCACACAAAAGCTGAAACTCGCTTCAAATCGCTGACTCATCAACAGTGACGTCATGACACACTTTCAAATGAACACCCAGTAGCTCTTATTGAATGGTTATAAATATAATTTTCATGAAAATATAATTTTCAATCAACTGAAAACTGCCTCCGTGGTCTGTTGGTAATGCTGGCTTCCATCAGGAGGTCCCGGGTTCGATTAGCTCTCAATTCTTTTTCTTGAAAAAGAAATTTTGTCTAGAGTCTGAATATGATCTGAGTGTGCCGGGTTAATATTAATTAACCAATCATCACAAATATAAAAATACATCAACCAACACACACACAAACACACAAAACACACACACACACTGTCACACACACACATGTTTCAGCGTCACATTGTTGACAAGTAACTCCATCTGTTAGAACAACTATAAAGCATCTAATAGATGCTATAGTTACCAAAACGAAAAAAAAAAAAAACTAGGACACCAATGTCTCTAATACAATCTTTCCTAACAATTATGACATTATTAAAAGAATAACTATATTTTAAGGAAGTAGCTTTACGTGAAAAGGAAATTATAAAAGTTTTCGATTCATTAATTTTCATTTCATTTTCATCAGACCATACCATTTTGAACAATTTCACAATCAACCAAGCTGTTAATTTTTCGAAAGATTTTTAAGGTCATCCGCAAGTAATAGACAGTTAGATTAGTTACTATTTTACTTAAATCATCAATAAATAATAAAAATAGAAGAGGCCCCAACGTAGATCCTTGGGGAACTCCACATAAATTATTATAAGATACCAAGAGAGAATTACCTAGTCGAACACAAGATTGTCTGTTAAATAATTTTCAAACCAATTACCATAGTTAATGAAGAGACCAAAATTATTTAATTTATTTAATAAAATTTGTGGATTCGCCCATACGTGCTACATGCCCTGCCGATCTCAAACGTCTGGATGTAATGTTCCTAATTATGTCAGGTGAAGAATACAATGCATGCAATTCTGCGTTGTGTAACTTTCTCCATTCTCCTGTAACTTCATCCCTCTTATACCCAAATATTTTCCTAAACACCTTATTCTCGAACATCTTTAATCTCTGTTCTTCTCTCAAGGCGAGAGTCCAAGTAATCATTAACAATACAAAACATAAATTACATTAGATTTATTTCACTGTCAGCCAACAGAGAGCAAAAACGTTTCACCCAATTACAGGAATTCTATGAATTCCCTGACATTATTTCTTCTGTTTTTAAACATGAATTATTTTACTTTATATAAATTAATTATTGTGGGGCATGCAACGTTTATAAATAGAATTAATCCGCAGGGAACCATGTTTAATAGTAATATGCGTTACAAGAGCGGTACGTTGAAGTTTTCATGTTCGAGGAAAAGTTTGAAAAAGCGAAACGTAGTTGAGGTTTTTTAATTTCCGAGAATTGAAAGAAAACATACCGCTCGTGTATCGTACATTATTTTGTGCGAAGATCGTTTATTACATACCTGAAAGAGGAATTTCTAATTAGTTGCATTGAAATCTCCATCTTGGTTTCTGTTCAATGACGGCAAATTTGCAAAACAAAAATATCTATCTTCAACATTGTTGCTTTAAAATGTTTTCTGTGTTTACTATACTCCAGCAGGCCGTGATATACGTCTGTCTTTCCCCCCAGTCTATGATGAGTCTGGAATCTTGTTGATTTTTTCACGGCTTCCTTAATGTTACTTGCATCACGAATGCAGTAACTTTAGTGGAGTGTAGAGTTTACTTAATTTTTGCAAATATTTAAAAACAATAATTAACAGTGCAATTTAGGTGAAATTGCAGTGGTACGTTTCAATTTATAATTATTACTATATTGAACGTCTCTAAAAATAATATGTCAAAAGCCTAAAGCAGTAAAATTAATATGTCACTTAAGGGGTAAGAAGAGGGATATTGTTGTGTGTGTTAGGTTGGGAATACTGAATGTGGAATTTTTAGACTTTCCGCTCATTGGTTTTGTGCGGAAACCAAGCAAATACACACGATCTCGCACAAACTGTTCCGTCCAGCCAAGTTCGGCATTTTAACAAACGAGTAATTTTAAATTGTTCCTATCACTTACCATCTCTTCCTCTCCCCAACCCCCTCAATCTCTTTTTTACCCCAATTACTGCTGTAACACTCTCTCCCACACGAATCAGAAGACTTTACATGTAACCAATCACTGGAGTTGGAAATAAATTCAGAGTAATAGCATATTTCAGTGAAAGTTGTTTACGAAGTGGTAAAAAATATTGCGGAATACAGTGAATACTAAGCTACAGATTTCTAAGAATAACTTCATGTTAAAATTGAGTTTATGGGAAAGTTTCATACTCGGTCGTCAGCAAGAGGTAGCTGAAACATGCAGGAATACAAAGTTTAGTGTAGAGATGCCCGCAGAGTGTGTTGGCAGCTTATTTTCTCCTCTTACGAGTACATTTGCAGATTTGCTCTGGTGCATCTGGAGATGTCAGATGTTAACTGCGATATTCTTTCCACATAGCGCATTAAATTCATGTATCGAAATTGAGATGTTCTACGACGATTGTGCGTATAATGTAAATAATAATCTATGTTTATTTATTTATTTATTTATTTATTTATTTATTTATTTATTTATTTATTTATTTATTTACTAGCCGTACCCGTGCGCTCCGCTGCACCTGTTAGAAATAAATATAAAGTAACTAGTGGCTTGTGCAGCAAATACTGCTGCAAACTAAGTTCGTTAGACCTTCAAATGAAAATTTGTCAGATTTATTTTCAATGAAGAATACTTGTCTTTTTGATAGTTATTTGCTTCCATAATAATGAAACATACTCCATCTGAATGGATTTTTTTAGGCCAAATACTTTTTTCTTGAACCTATCCAACTTCAGTTTTTTGAGTTTCAACGCGAAAACGCAAGTATCAATGTCAGGACGATAGCAGTAGCTATTTCAGGTCATTGTGGATTGTAGGCAAAAGTTAAAAAAATGTCAGGTTTGCTAAGCTTTCGAACAATAGCATTTTCGTATAGCTGCTGCATGTAGAACTTGAAATGTAGAGCGTAAAATCATTTTATCCTACTAAGAGATCTTGCTGAAATGATCTGGAGACTACAAAATTTTCTAGGCCTCTTATTTTATCAGTAAGTAATACCTTTTGATCTTTCCTTAGGAACTGTAATTTTTGCGCTCTCTCGAGCCAATATTGAAGACAATGACACATATCAATATCTACACTACACCGCCATTAAGTATATGAAAAGACCCAACCCCACTGGGTTAATAAGTATAAAAATATTTGATTTTTAATAACAATATTATCATCTTACTTAAGTTTTGTAGTTATATATAGCAGCCACTCAGTAAATTATAGAAATGAAGATCTAAATTAAGATATTCTCTACATTTACTTACATAACCACAAAACGTTTCACTTTCATGTCATCAATATAGCATCAATATTATGTACAATTAATGAAAAACAGACGCATCATGATATTATCTATAATAATATTTAATTTATAATGATAATAATGTCATCAAACCACCTCAAGTTTCGTAGATTTGAATATCCAATACACAGCTGTACTCAGAAAATTATACACTGCAGAATCAGTTTTTAATAACAAATTGAATTGAGCTCTAAATATGTCGGCAATCCTGCAGGTCATGGCCTTCGTGTAATAGCCTATTGTTTATTGTAGTGTGTGTTTTGTTCTGAAATTCAATCAAGTCGGCCGTGATTCAGTAAAATTAGTTCTCAAAACTGACAACAGATGGATTTTGGAAAATAGGAAAATTATGTAGGAAAATTGGCATTTCACTGAAAACTACTACTTTTCCGAAAAACTTTGGATGCCAAGCATGAAAATGAGGGGTCAATCATTAAAATCGGTTCAGCCGTTTTCCCGTAATTTCCATTACCAGTTCAAATTATATATATAGATTACGTAAATAAATAGAACGTTTGATCCAGGGAACATTCGTGTTTGTTAGAAGGATAAATCGTTTAATATGTTACTTAATTTAAATTGCATTTAAATAATTAAATTGCGATCATTTTGGTACAGAGTGCAATCATTTGGTGCACTGACAATTCCTTTAACATGTTTCTTATTTGTTATTACTATAGTTTAATGAAGATTGACATATCATTTAGTTTTATTGTGTATACTTTATATTACTTGCTATGTGGTTCCATTGAATTATGATAATAACTTAATTTTAACCCTTGTTTTCTACGTCTTCAGTAAATGGCGCTTGGCCCCACTATGGTTCTGAAACATTCAAATAACTTAAATAGTGATACAGCATAAACAGTGATATGTAATTATATTTCTTTCTTTCGAAAATGTAAGAATTCACGATCTCCTATGTACCATTGCCATGGAATGAATAAATATGTTTTTTCTTCCTATTCAAAAATTTTATATTTTGCACATGGGAATTACTGCAGGAACAACAACGCTACAATCTGAGGCGGCGGTGAAAACGTATTGTATTATTATTTTAAAAGTCTATCAGACCTACCAAATTTTGCATAGAATAAACCTTACCGGAAACCATTTTTAAAGAAACTTTTGTTATGTAACATTTTTCACAAAAAAAAAAACAATAATAAGCGAGATATTTCTATTTAATTCAGGCCCCGTTAAATGAAGTATTTGGAATGCTATATAGCCTAAAATCTCAATTACAACTAACTTAACTTATATTTCAATTTTCATCGAAATCCGTTCAGCCATTATCGCGTGAAAAGGTAACAAAACAGACAGATAGACATACAAACAAAAATTTCAAAAAAGCGATTTTCGGTCTCAGGATGAATAATTATACATGTTAACACCAATTATTTTGGAAAAGGGAAAATTACCAGAAAATTTTCGGCTACATATTTATTACTATATTATATTATATTACATTTATTATATTATATTATATTATATTATATTATATTATATTATATTATATTATATTATATTATATTATATTATATTAAATAAAAAGTGCGTTGATAACGGATGTACTCCGATAAGAAAGTTTTTAATTTGTTGTGGGGGCTCTTGAATCCCAGAAGCAACAACTCTACAACAGCGCAACATAATCTGCTTGGCTCATTACCCAATTTTTTTGCATTGCATTTATTGCATATATAGTCTATTTTATGTATTTTAACACGATTCAATTGAGCATAGTTAAAATTTCAGTTATAAAATAATGGATTGCTAAGCTAACGTACTATTACTGCATACTAAATCAATACACTCTCGTTGTTCATTAATTCTCTGAGATTAAAATGAGTGTGTACATAAATATTATTTTAAGAAATACAGAAAAGGAATGTACAAAAAAGCCTATCAAATTTTCTGTGCATAGGAATAGTTTAATAGCTTTCGATTGTTGCTGTCCAAGGCCCCTTATAGACGAAGTCATTTGTTATTTCATTGCACCGTCTTAGATGGCGTTATTCTAATTTTAAAACTCATTTATCTCATTAAATATCAGTCCTATCAAAATTTTGTAAAGAATAAAACTTATCGGGAATCATTTTTAAAGAAACTTTTGTCATGTAACATTTTTCATAAAAATCAATAATAAGCGAGATATTTCGATTTATTTAATTCAGGCCCCCTTATAACCCCCCTTTTGAATAAAGTATTTTGAATGTCATATAGCCTAAAATCTAAGTTACAACGAACTTAATTTATATTCCAATTTTCATATAAATCGGTTCAGCCATTATCGCGTGAAAAGGTAACAAACATACAGACAGACATACAAACAAACATTTCAAAAATGCGATTTTCGGTTTCAGGGTGGTTAATTATATATGTCAGGACCAATTATTTTTGGAAAATCGAAAACTACCAGAAAAATTTCGTCTACAGATTTATTATTAGTATAGATTTATTTATTTACTAATATTTAATATACAATAGCAACATGACAAAAGTATCATTGAAGTGCTTTTTGATATGTGAAAAATTTTTTCACTCCTTTGTATAAAATATAGTTGAGAATGAGAAAAACTCTCAGTTTTTAAGTTAATGTCTGCAACTTTGAGCGACTGTCCTTGAGCTTCATTTTAATAAATGGCCATTACAAATGCTATTCGCATTGAAATTGCAGTTGCTTAAAATCGAAATGCATTTTAGTGGGTATCATAGCGATAAAAACATATTCTTTCGTTTTGACAGTTAATATTGTCACTTCTATTACGTTTTTAATGAGTTTTTTTTTTCTCACCAATTCTCGTTCCATTGCATAATCTTGGTGGGTCAATATTTTTCGCAATAGTACTATTGGTGATTCAATATTAAGTATTCAGTTATGTAATACCAATCCTTGTGGTTTCAAAAAATTCAGTTGGATAAACACAGTCTGCTCGCTATGTACTATTGCATTGAGAAATTCATAATACGGTCCTGGACTGCGTAAATATACTTAATAAATTGTCTTCTAGATTTTAGCCTTCAAGATGTATCAACAATGTAATTTAATTTCGTGTTAAAATTTCCAAGGCCTCGTGAAAGTCAATGCTGAATGCAACAGACAATAATAAAGAACAATTGACTGTAGAAGATTTTGTATTTTAATATTATACATGAATATTTGATCTATTTATTTTTATTTTTATATTTTTAATTAATTTAACTTCCATTTGCACAATTTTAATGTAGCCTATGTTTTTCTCCTGGTTATGAAGGTTAAATTTGCAAACTTTGGCACATATCGGTCAAAGCGTGTAGATTTGTATAGAGAACATACACACATACATACATACTACATTCAATTTTATATATTAAGATTATTATTATTATTATTGTTATTATCATTATTATTATTTATTATTATTATTATTATTATTATTATTATCATCATTATTGAGATTATTTAGCACGTATGAATCCAGAAATGCATATAAAGTGTTAATGGGAGACCGGAGGAAAAGACCTTTAGGGAGACCAGACGTGGATGGGAGGATAATATTAAAATGGATTTGAGGGATTGGGATTGATGATAGAGACTGGATTAATCTTGCAAGGATAGGACCGATGCCAGGCTTATGTGAGGGCGGCAATGAACCTGGTTCCTCGAAAAGCCATTTGACCGTTAAGTAAGCAGGTATATTATTATTATTAATTCGATTATGCGCACGGACGATTATGCGCACTGTTCAAAACATACAGAGGTGAGCCTGCCTGGAGAGAAATTTAGGTTGCAGCCGCCAAATTACTCTTCAAGGAACGACCACTCATATAAATTGAGGGAAAGAAGACAGAGGACGGACACTGGAAAGTTTTCTTTTCTCAATCGTACTATCAGGGACTGGAATGCTTTACCTGCAGACTTACTAAAGGCTTTACCAACAACCAAAAATGTATTTAAAATAGGCTTGAGGACCTTACTAATTGTAATTATCACAGTATTTAAAGGGTGTAAATGATATGTTGTTATTGAAGTGTTGTATCAGTGAAGAATTATGTTGTGTAAGTGAAATTTCCTGTCAGTGAAGCTTTATAGTTTATAGTGGCAGTGCAAAGTATTTTAACAGAGAAATGTTTTTGAAGTGTTAGTGAAATCAGGATAGTATTGGAAATGTTTAGTTCCAGTGCAGTGAGTGAGTTGACAGCGAAATGAGTGTAATTTGAAAGGTACTTGTGCATATATGAACATATCATTCGTGGGTTTTAGTTCGATCTTTTTTAAGATACAAATTAGATTTATTTCAAATGTAATTTTAAGTGATCGTTTCATTTAATTTAGTGTATTCTCTGTTGTTGTTGTTATTATTATTATTATTGTTATTATTATTATTGTTATTATTATTAATATTATTGCTATTGTTATTATTATTATTGTTATTATTATTATTGTTATTATTATTAATTATTGTTAGTATTAATTATTAGTATTATTATTAATTGTATTTTTAATTAATAAGTTTATTATTGTCTTTATTGAGTGTATTAGTTACCACTGCCACCGGGTATATACCCACTGCAGTGTGAATAAATACATACATTATTATTATTATTATTATTATTATTATTATTATCATTATCATTATCATTATCATCATTATTAGGGAAGAAAGAGTTTCATACTTTTAAATTCCGCAGTTGGTAGCGCTGCTGGCTTGTGACGTAGGCCGTGGTAGCGACAGAAGCGTTTCTCAAACCTTGTTTCAACACGGTGTAACATTTGTGTGGCGCTTTAATTTAATTTGGCGCGTCCCGCAGATTGAGTGGATTTTTATGTCAGCGCCTCATCCATCATCACGCGGATTTTCATAATAATTCCGCGTTTTCTCGTCGTGTGACAGCCCCCACAAGACTGATGTCTGCCTGTTAAATGTCGCCGCAGTCATTTAATGTTGTTATTGAAGTTGATTTCATATAAATGAATTTAAGCAACTCGTCGCTTCTCATATTCGTCACAATTGGTCACGTTATACTCGTCACAGGTTATTGGACGTAACTTCCTATCTGCCATCGCATATAATTCATCACCGATTTTGTATCGCTAGGATTGCCTACCAGGAGGTTGTGGGTTTGGTGTTCGAAGCCCTTTGGCTTCTTTTCTTTTTGTTTCGTATACATGGCCTGTAGAGAGCATTGTTAGCAGATGTCTAGATAGTCGATTTTCCGACCTGGTGGCCTGGTTCGCATCTGGGAAAATTGAAGCAGGATATTCCTGTTGGCATTCCAGTTTCCCGTGGCACAGTCCGCAATGAAAGTTTTCCATCTTTATTATTTCTTTGAAGATTTGCCTCTTAACCAGCATCGTGTTCTTAAGGTCATCCCAATAAACGCATTGTTAAGGTGCGTGAATATTTTTGAGAAAATTTTTTGTTGTTTTTTGTATTAGAAAATTATGCAGCTTTTTCTGTAGCCAGTGATACATAGTTTATATTTATTTATTTATTTTTATTTATTTATTTATTTATTTTTATTTATTTACTTATTTATTTATTTACTTATTTATTTATTTACTTATTTATTTATTTACTTGTTTATTTATTTATTTACTTATTTATTTATTTACTTACTTATTTATTTATTTACTTATTTATTTGTTTTTTTATTAATTTACTTATTTATTTACTTATTTACTTAATTATTTACTTATTTCCTTTATTTATTTATTTTTATTTTTACTTAATTACTTAATTATTTGCATATTCACTTATTTATTTATTTATTTACTTATATATTTACTTGCTTATATAGTTATTTATTTGCTTGCTTATTTAGTTATTAATTAATTAATTTATTTATTTATTTATTATTTATTCATTTATTTACTTGTTTATTTGATTATTTATTTATTTATTCATTTATTTTTTATTATTTTTATTTATTATTTATTTATTACTTATTTATTATTTATTTTTATTTATTATTTATTTATTTATTATTTATTTATTTTTATTTTATTATTTATTTATTTATATATTATTTATTTATTTACTTATTTATTTTTATTTATTTATTTATTTACTTATTTATTTTTATTTATTTTTATTTATTTATTATTTATTTATTTACTTATTTATTTAATTATTTATTTATTTATTATTTATTTATTTTTATTTATTTATTTATTATCTTACGTAAGTTTTATAGTTTATATATGTACTACATAGTCGTCACTCAGTAAATTACAGAAATGAAGATCTAATTTCATATATTCTCTACATCTACTTATATAACCCCAAAACGTTTCACTTTCATATCATCAATATAGCATTAATATATATATATAATTAATGAAAAATAGTCACATCATGGCATTAACTACAATGATATTTCATTTCTAATGGTAATAATGTCATCAAACCACCTCAAGTTTTGTAGATTTTTAATATCCAATACACAGCTGTACTCAGAAAATTACACACCACAGAATCAAACCTGTAAATTATTTTTTTTAAGCCTTTAAGTGTTTAATAATCAATTGAATTTGAGCTCTAAATATGTCAGCAATCCTGCAGGTCATGGCCTTCGTGTAATATTGTTTATTGTAGTGTGTTTGTGTTTTGTTTTATTCTGAAATGCAATTATTTCTCAAAACTGACGACAGATGGATTTAGTAAAATAGGGAAATGATGTAGAAAAATTGACATTTCACTGAAAACTACTATTTTTCTGAAAAACTTTGGGTTCCAAGCTTCAAAATGAGGGGTTATTTATTAAAATCCGTTCAGCCGTTTTCCTATAATTTCCATTACCAGTTCCAAATATATATAGATTATTTATAATATAATTTACTATAATTACATAAAATAAAAACTATGATTGCAGCTAGTTTATCACTGAGGATAAATGGAGACATGTTAACTTGTATTTAACATCTTGAAGCAAAACCGTTAACAGTTCTCACTGGATTATGCAACAGAGTAGGCCATGTTTGGATCCTGTGTCTCAACTCCTACATTCAATTATTATGGAGGAACTCTAAATCTATGATGAATGTTTTGCGGACAAGTCCTAAATTGGCAACGCCAGGAGTCTTAATAGAAAAAGACCCCTGACCTCAGGACCCATTTCAATATTGCGCTCCGGTGTATTATTTATGTCGTGTTACATATTGTAGCTTGTTATGACATACGTTCCCTTGTTATTGATGCGCCAGGAGCCATGACAACGCTTCGATGTTGTTTTTTGTATAACATATAGTCCTCGGAATGACATTTTACATCCAATTACATCCATTCGAGCGCCAGGGCAATAAAACTGCATATTGAATCGACAGAGGGAAAGAAAACCTAAATATATTTATAATGTACGCCCTCTCTCGGTTACATGGGTGTCAAGTGCAATTTACATAATGGATTTTCTTTCGGGTTAAAAATAACAGGAGAAATTCACGTTGAATAACAGGCCTGTGGCAGACCAATCCATTACCAGCGGGCAAAACAGACTCCCAGGGGGCGTAGGAAAGACAGATGAAGTTGGAATTTTTCTAGTGACACAAAGAAAAGAACCTATTGGCCTATTACCACTACATCTGAAGCTGCTACGTAGAAACGAAACAGGAGAACACATGCAGTTACTTTGAATATCTCGCTAACTTGGAAATAGGCCTATCTGAAGTCTTCTACATTTATAGCCTATCAAAGTTAAGAGAAACTTTTCATGGAATAGCGCAGGATTACATTAATGGGATTAATAATTTCTTAATGATTTTAAATTACAAACAGATAGGGGTAAAATTGTATTATATATACTAAAGAAGCCCGTTTGTTAAAATTACTGAATATTTCGGGGTTGATAAATGACTGTCAGCCAATATCTATGTATAATTTGAAATGGTAATGGAAATTACGGGAAAACGGCTAACGGATTTTAATAAATGATCCCTCATTTTGAAGCTTGGAACTCAAAGTTTTTCAGAAAAATAGTAGTTTTCAGTGAAATGTCAATTTTTCAACATAATTTTCCTATTTTCCAAAATCCATCTGTCGTCAGTTTTGAGAACTAGCTAATTGCATTTCAGAATAAAACAAAACACACACTACAGTAAACAATATTACACGAAGGCCATGATCTGCAAGAATGCTGACATATTTAGAGCTCAAATTCAATTGGTTATTAAAAACTTAACTTATTAAAAATAATTTATAGGTTCGATTCTGTGGTGTGTAATTTTCTGGGTACAGCTGTGTATTGATATTAAAACTACAAAACTTGAGGTGGTTTGATGACATTATTGCCATTAGAAATAAAATATTATTGTAGTTAATGTCATGATGTGACTATTTTTCATTAATTATACATATTAATGCTATATTGATGATATGAAAGTGAAACGTTTTGGGGTTATATAAGTAGATGTAGAGAATAACTTAAATTAGATTTTGATTTCTATATTTTACTGAGTGGCGGCTATATAGTATATGTTACTGAAAGCTACAAAACTTACGTAAGATAACAATATTATTAAAAATCAAATATTTTTATAGTTATTAATCAAGCGGGGTTGGGTCTCTTTCATATATTTAATGGCGGTGTGGTGTAGATATTTATATGCGTGGTTCTCTTCAGTATTGGCTCGAGAGAGAGTATCTTTCATTATTATGGAAGCAAATAACTTTCCGAATGTCTGGTATTCTTCATTGAAAATAAATCTGAAAAATGTTTATTTGAACGTCTAATGAACTTAGTTTGCAGCATTTGCTGCACAAGCCACTAGTTTCGTATAACTACAAGATTTGAAACTGTAAGTCCTCCATCATAACACAAACTGTGGTCGGAATTATATTTAAATGTATAGGGTGGAAGTGAAATAGCCCTGATGATTTTCAGAGGAAATATCTGATGTTGTACGCTGTGTAACAAAAAAGTGTAATACCATATTGGTGGAAAGTTCATAGTTTTCTGAAATGTTTTCCCCCAAATGTTTTAACACCCTCTTATTCAGTAACTATTGCCAGCAGGATCCTGATTTTTGTCCATATCGATAGAAAATCTAATAAAGAATAATTTATCCAACTGGCGTGGATGGTTTTCGTGTAAACTTAATTTAAAAAAAAACCACTAATTTGAAGCCACTGAACGATGCAACCAGATTGCAACGTTGAGGCGGGAAGCAGTTCACATACGCTGAATTCGTTAACCTCTTACATCTGTATCACGAGAAGAAAGGGGGCTGTTAGCGGCGATGTTGCCAAACTACTTGATCTTCCAACTCAATTTTCTAATTAACCGTGTATTTAATCACAAAACGTAATACAGGTTTTCTATTCATTTAAGTGTACACTATCGTGCCTTTCAATCTGCAGGACTATTTCACGTCCTCTCTATTTATTTGTTTTAGAATAATGGTTGAGATTTCAATTAATTATTCATAATTAATATAACAGGAACCAATATCTATAAAAATAGCAAAACAATGGTATTTAAACTTCTGGATACATATAACAACATACCGACGGTGTTTGGGTTAAGGGAGATAGGCTATCATAAAAATGAGCGTTAAGATAAATGAAAATTAAGCTTCCTAACTTTATTGCAAATAATTTTCTACACAAATAAAACAAATGAAATGTTCGTATTGGGCCTATTTGCGTTCTTGCACACTATGTGTCGCGGGATAACAAACCTCGCTGAAAGGGGCATAGAATCTAGTGGCCTAGATTAATTTCTTGTCATAGCACACTGCAACTAAAATTTTGTTTCAAATCCGACGTTACTTACGAGACAATATCTGTACACTAGGCCTATGTGTAATATACATTTGTGCGAGATCGTGCGTATTTGCTTGGTTTCCGCACACAACAAATACGCGGTAAGTGTGAAATACCACATTCAGTATTCCCAACCTAACACACATAACAATTTCCTTCTTCTTACCGCTTAAGTGACATATTGATTTTACTGCTTTAGGCTTTTAACATATTATTTTTAGAGACGTTCAATACAGTAATAATTATAAATTGGAAACTTACCACTGCAATTTCACCTAAATTGCAATGTTAATTATGGTTTTTAAATATTTGCAAAAATTAAGTAAACTCTACAACTCCACAAAAGTTACTGCATTTCGTGATGCAAGTAACATTAAGGAAGCCGTGAAAAAATCAACAAGATTCCAGATGCCGATGTTATTACTGCAATATGTTATATAAATAATATTGTTAAAATATTAAAATGAAAAATAAATCATTACATAACCTTACCGTTTGTTTTAAGTTCGCATTTATAGACTGGGGGAAAAAAAGACAGACGTATATCACGGCCTGCTGGAGTATAGTAAACACAGAAAACATTTTATAGCAACAATGTTGAAGATAGATATTTTTATTTTTAAAAGTTGCCGTCATTGAACAGAAACCAAGATGGAGATTTCATTGTAACTAATTAGAAATTCCTCTTTCAGGTATTAATAAACGATCTTCGCACAAAATAATGTACGATACACGAGCGGTATGTTTGTTTTCATGTCTTCGGAAATTAAAAAAGCTCAACTACGTTTCGCTTTTTCAAACTTTTCCTCGAACATGAAAACGTCAACATACCGCTCTTGTAACCTATATTACTATTTCAGTGCTTTACTCTTTCCTGTTTTTTTCTTTATCGCTAGTTCTTACTATCGATAATCGTCCCACAATACCTGCGACTCTCCAACGAAGACTCTCGCCCCTTTGTGTCTTGGTTTGTTTGTGAGTGGAACTGTCTTGTCGCTTACAATGTTGGAGGCAATAATTGGGTGACTGGGATGCTGACAGCTCGAGAAGCTGTTGAGGTTTCTCAATAGCTCCACCAGATGTCACGCACAACAATGCCCCTCTTCGAGTGCTTCTCCCCTTCGCGTTCTAAGACGCCAGGATCGTGTCTGTCTGTCTTCGCTGTTGTAGGAGGAGCTCGTATGAGGTTCATGATACAGGAAAAGTTTGGAAACTCCAAGACTGAATGATTGATTACTTCACGCAGGATTTATAGGGATTGGAAGAACATAATTCTTAAGAAATATAAATTTTTATCACACTATGTAAAAAGTATTATATAGAAGGTAAACTTGCGAATACTAAATGAGGCAGTAGAGCAAGTGGACAGCTTCAAATACTTGGGGTGTACTATAAGCAGTAACATGAGCTGCTGCCAGGAAGTCAAAAGAAGGATATCAATGGCAAAGGAAGCTTTTAATAGGAAAAGGAGCATCTTCTGCGGACCTCTGGAAAAAGAACTAAGGAAGAGACTAGTGAAGTTCTTTGTGTGGTGGTATTGTGGAAACATGGACAGTGTAGATATGGAGTGAAGAGAATGGATTTGAAATGTGCTTATGAAAATGAACCTGTGAAATGGACAGACAGAATAAGAAATGAAGCTGTGTTGGAAAGAGTGGATGAAGAAAGAATGATGCTGAAACTGATCAGGAAGAGGAAAAGGAATTGGTTGGGTCACTGGCTGAGAAGAAACTATTACTATTTAATACGAGAAAAATTCGTACCGGCACCGGGAATCGAACCCAGGACCTCTCAGGTCTGCGCGCTGAGCGCTCTTTCCAACTGAGCTATGCCGGGACACGATCCACGGCGCCGGCCGAACCCGTCTGTAGGACAAATTAATAAAATCCATAATATTTCCATGCTAGATAGTTTTTTATTTTTCCTGAAAATGTTTGTTTTTGGACTATGGTTGTTTTTCCAAAATCTCTGCAATTCACCTCCCACACAGACACAAAAACTGTATGCCAAGACCTTCCATTCCTGATAAATGTGTTGGATACTTTTTCCATGAGAAATTTTCCTTTCAACGAATATCTATATATATAATTTGAACTGGTAATGGAAATTACGGGAAAACGGCTGGACGGATTTTAATAAATGACCCCTCATTTTGAAGCTTGGAACTCAAAGTTTTTCGGAAAAATAGTAGTTTTCAGTGAAAAGTCAATTTTTAAACATAATTTTCTTATTTTCCAAAATCCATCTCTCGTCAGTTTTGAGAACTAGCTAATAGCATTCACGGCCGACTTGATATTCCCTTCGCTTTTTTGTAAAGCAGAAGCGAAGCGAGCATCAAGTCGGCCGTGTTGCATTTCAGAATAAAACAAAACACATACTACAGTAAACAATATTATACGAAGGCCATGATCTGCAAGAATGCTGACATATTTAGAGCTCAAATTCAATTGGTTATTAAAAACTTAACTTACTAGAAATAATTTACAGGTTCGATTTTGTGGTGTGTAATTTTCTGGGTACAGCCGTGTATTGGAGATTAAAAACTACAAAACTTGAGGTGGTTTGATGACATTATTGCCATTAGAAATAAAATATTATTGTAGTTAATGCCATGATGTGAATATTTTTCATTAATTATACATATTAATGCTATATTGATGATATGAAAGTGAAACGTTTTGGGGTTATATAAGTAGATGTAGAGAATAACTTAAATTAGATTTTGATTTCTATATTTTACTGAGTGGCGGCTATATAGTATATGTTACTGAAAGCTATAAAACTGACGTAAGATAACAATATTATTAAAAATCAAATCTTTTTATAGTTATTAATCAAGTGGGGTTGGATCTCTTTCATATATTTAATGGCGGTGTGGTGTAGATATTTATATGCGTGGTTCTCTTCAGTATTGGCTCGAGAGAGAGTATCTTTCACTATTATGGAAGCAAATAACTTTCCTAATGTCTGATATTCTTCATTGAAAATAAATCTGAAAAATGTTCATTTGAACGTCTAATGAATTTAGTTTTCAGCATTTGCTGCACAAGCCTTACTTACTTACTTACTTACTGGCTTTTAAGGAACCCGAAGGTTCATTGCCGCCCTCACATAAGCCCGCCATTGGTCCCTATCCTGTGCAAGATTAATCCAGTCTCTATCATCATATCCCACCTCCCTCAAATCCATTTTGATATTATCCTCCCATCTACGTCTCGGCCTCCCCAAAGGTATTTTTCCCTCCGGTCTCCCAACTAACACTTTTATGCATTTCTTGATTCGCCCATACATGCTACACGCCCTGCCCATCTCAAACGTCTGGATTTAATGTCCCTAATTATGTCAGGTGAAGAATACAATGCGTGCAGTTCTGTGTTGTGTAACTTTCTCCATTCTCCTGTAACTTCATCCCGCTTAGCCCCAAATATTTTCCTAAGCACCTTATTCTCAAACACCCTTAACCTATATTCCTCTCTCAGAGTGAGAGTCCAAGTTTCACAACCATACAGAACAATCGGTAATATAACTGTTTTATGCACAAGCCAATAGTCTCTGAATATATTTTCGTGTTTGTGAATTGAGCTAGGTTGAATTCATCTTTGGTTTAATATTCTCTTAATGAAAGTTCCTAGAATAAATCTGTGAAAATAATTCTTTACACTCGTAATAAAATTACGCACATATTACCAAACAAAGAACACAGTAAGTATGGACAACAATAGCTATCAAATCTTGTACTTCTCTTGATGCTGGTACCAAGTTGTCCCCGTATTTACTCTTCGCAGCATTCCCCTGATCGCGTCCTGAATATTTCTGTACAGCCGACGTCTTTGTTATGTTTTAATTAAATCCCCATTGTTCTTCGTGTTGTAAATCATGTGTGGTTTACACCATCGTATTTAAAATAGCTTTCCTTTTTCTCTCCGTTTTCTATTAAATAGCTCACCACGAAATATAAATAAATGAAGCACCCAATACGAACAATAAAAATTTCGTTCTTGCATTTTCTGGAACATTCCTGCGTGGAATTTTAATTCTAACTTGCAAAAGTCTGTCGCGCAGAAATATTCGCAATATGGGGTATCATATTGTTTTGCCGATATTAGCTTTATTACGAATTCCTGAACCCGCTGCATTGTCAATTGTAGGTGGCGCTTCAATTAATTTTCATTGGATTCCATGCCTCGATCGGGGATTCCTGCAGTCAGATGTTTGCTGTGTTTTTCGAGCTTCCATGACAACGTTATTCAGTTGTTCGTCTCTGTAATAAGACCCAAGATCGGCTTCTTCATAGTCCTAGGCCTACAGACTTTCCAGCTGAATTGAAATAGGCTAAATAACTGAACAATAACAGACCTAACGTTAATATTAATAATGATCTTGAAGTTTAGATACCTGCGTCTGGTGTCTAAAGTATCAAACAACGCCAAAGCAGATAGGACTAAAAGCCCTATCACCAATTACTGACTCAACTGGAAACATATTATGGTAGGGTAAGCATTGATAATTTCGTGGCAGTGGTTATTTCGTGATACTTTTTCTTTGCTCTTTTGTGAACTAACCAATGGTGTTACGAGATCCAAATTTCCGCCAAGAGATTTCATATGTTGTCCAGTTTCCAGAAACATACAGCTAAACTTTGTGTGACTATTGTAGCTGCTTCAGTCAGCTTTTATGTTTGGAGAGAGCAAGTTAGCGTCGACTTCTCAGGCGCACAAATTTTGTGGATGTTCGTAATTACATTACAGGCTTATTACTAAAAGTAAGCATGGTTTTCGGCGTAATAGATCGACTATTGATCAGATTTTTTGTATTCGCCAGATAATGGAGAAAAAATGGGAGTATAAGGGTACAGTACATCAGTTATTCATAGATTTCAAAAAGGCATATGACTCGGTTAAGAGGAAGTATTATATGATATTCTTATTGAATTTGGTATTCCCAAGAAACTAGTTCGATTAATTAAAATGTGTCTCAGTGAAACATACAGCAGAGTCCGTATAGGTCAGTTTCTATCTGCTCCTTTTCCAATTCACTGCGGGCTTTGGGAGATGCACTATCACCTTTACTTTTTAACTTTGCTCTAGAATATGCCATTAGGAAAGTTCAGGATAATAGGCAGGGTTTGGAATTGAACGGGCTACATCAGCTTCTTGTCTATGCGGATGACGTGAATATGTTAGGAGAAAATACACAAACGATTAGGGAAAACACGGAAATTTTACTTGAAGCAAGTAGAGCGATCGGTTTTGAAGTAAATCCCGAAAAGACAAAGTATATGATTATGTCTTGACAGAATATACGAAATGGAAATATAAATATTGGAGATTTATCCTTCGAAGAGGTGGAAAAATTCAAATATCTTGGAGCAACAGTAACAAATATAAATGACACTCGGGAGGAAATTAAACGCAGAATAAATATGGGAAATGCGTGTTATTATTTTGAGAAGCTCTTATCATCCAGTCTGCTCTCCAAAAATCTGAAAGTTAGAATTTATAAAACAGTTATATTACCGGTTCTTCTATATGGCTGTGAAACTTGGACTCTTCTGAGAGAGGAACATAGGTTAAGGGTGTTTGAGAATAAGGTGCTTAGGAAAATATTTTAAGCGGGATGAAGTTACAGGAGAATGGAGAAAGTTACACAACACAGAACTGCACGCATTGTATTCTTCACCTGACATAATTAGGAACTTGAAATCCAGACGTTTGAGATGGGCAGGGCATCTAGCACGTATGGGCGAATCCAGAAATGCATATAGAGTGTTAGTTGGGAGACCGGAGGGAAAAAGACCTTTAGGGAGGCCGAGACGTAGATGGGAGGATAATATTAAAATGGATTTGAGGGAGGTGGGGTATGATGATAGAGACTGGATTAATCTTTACAGGATAGGGACCGCTTATTAGGGCGGCAATGAACCTTCGGGTTCCTTAAAAGCCATTTGTAAGTAAGTAAGTAAGTATGATATTTGGTACAAAGATTTATTGTATCTTCATGAAATTTTAGGAAATGTTTTTGGAATTTTAGATACATCTGTAGTAGCCCTATAGGCTTAGCTTTATTGATAGAAATCTTAGCTGTTTGAGGCGAAATTTTGTTAGGCATTAAGTGTTACAATTTTTAAAATAGTATAAAATGTATTACAGTAGGAATTTGAGAAATCTGAAGACAAGATGTGATAACAAAAAAGAAAACGGAGGCGCAATGGGTTCAGTGTAGCTTCTGTTTGATTTCTTATCATGCTAAATGTCAATGATAAGTGCTAGATGACTTGCAAGAATTGTGGCAGAAGATGGAACATGGCTCCACCATTTTGGACAGGAGACAGAGGCAGCCAATGGAGTGGCATCATGCAAATTCACCAAAGAAATAGAAATTCAAAAGTACACCTTCGGCAGGAAACGTTATGGCTACTGTGTTTTTCGATTCAGAAGGACTCTTGCTTGTGGACATCATGCCACACAGAACCACCATTAATTCTGACGGGTATGTTGCAAATCTCAAGAAACTTCTAGTTTGACTGAGTCGTGTTCGACGACATCGGGAGAATCAGGATGTTCTGCTATTGCACGACAACGCACAGCCATATGTCAGTCTCAAGACCACAGACCAGATCAGAAAATTCGGATAGACAACACTGAAACATCCGCCTTACAGTCCTGAACTGGCACCGTGCGATTACCATCTCTTTGGTAAACTGAAGGATCCCTTCGCGGAACGAGGTTAGAAGATGACTCCCTTGTGTACGCTGCTAAAGAGTGGCTCAGACGTGTTGGTCCAGACTTTTACCGTGCTGGTCTACAGGCCCTCGTTCCTAGGTTACGTAAGGCAGTTGAAAGGGACGGGGATTATGTGGAAAAGTGACATTTTGTTCCTTAAGGATGCATCTACATTCTGTGAAAATAGCAAAGCTGTAGGATAAAAATATAATTTTTAAACAAACGTTATGCATTACTTTGGAGTTACCCTAGTAATATGGGCTACAGTAAAGTCCGTAATAAAAGTGTTCACCCTTTCAGGGCAAAGAAGATCCCTTTTCAATTTCAATTTTTACTTTGATTTCATTCTTATTATGTGTTGATATGTATTTCTATGTTTTCTTGCTATGAATATTAGACGGAATTACTATGTTTGAAGTCTTGAAACAATGAATGAGAATTTCATTTGACTTTAATGAATTTTTCCACAATTCTTCTAGCTCTCACGAAATTATCAATGCAATATCACGAAATTACCAAGGTTATCACGAAATAACCAACCTTTCAACTTAAGTTGTAAAAGTTGTTTTTGGCACATATTCAAGAAGGTATCCAATCTTTTATATCTCCAGATTTGTACAGCAAGTTTTCGTCTTTTAAATGAAAAAATCGGAATAAGGATATATTTACATATTTGCATTTTAAATTAGTTATCACGAAATTACCAATGTTTACCCTATTGCATCAGAATTATCATAAGTTAAATACCCAAAGAGATGATAAATCGTTTGATATATGAATAAGACTATTTTTCGAATAATTATAAACAAATTATTAATAAAAAGAATGTAACAATATTATTTACGTTGCCCAAACTTAATTATTTCATTGGCCGCATAGTCTTGCCACCTGCAATATGAAAGTCACGAATAAACATTTGACAATAGCTGTAGAAATTATGTTTAGTGAAGCAGCAAAATTAAACAAATATTTGAGGTTATAACATTTTATTTTGAACTAGGTGCTTTCATTTAGTGAATTATCGACAAGATGAGAACTATTGTGATATTTGAATAAGACTATTTTTCGAATAATTATAAACAAATTATTAATAAAAAGAATGTAACAATATTATTTACGTTGCCCAAACTTAATTTTTTTCATTGGCCGCATGGTCTTGGCCACCTAAAATATGAAATTCATGGATAAACTTTTGACAGTAGCTGTAGAAATTATGTTTAGTGAAAGAGCAAAATTAAACAAATATTTGAGGTTATAACATTTTATTTTGAACTAGGTGCTTTCATTTAGTGAATTATCGACAAGATGAGAACTATTGTGATATTTGAATAAGACTATTTTTCGAATAATTATAAACAAATAATTGATAAAAAAATGTAACAATATTATTTACATTGCCCAAACCTAACTTTTTCATTGGCTGCATGGTCTTGGCCACCTGCAATATGAAATTCATAGATAAACATTTGACAGTAGCTGTAGAAATTATGAAACCGCAAAATTAAACAAATATTTGAGGTTATAACATTTTATTTTGAACGAGATGCTTTCATTTAGTGAATTATCGACAAGATGAGAAGTCTTGTGATACTTGAATAAGACTATTTTTCGAATAATTAAAACAAATTTATTAATAAAAAGAAATGATTAATATTATTTAAATTAAGAAATTTAATTTTTTCATTTGCTAGCATGGTAATATGGCCACTCTGTAAAATATGAAAACGATGGATAAACTTTTGAACATCAGGAACGACATTATGTTTAGTGAAAGAGCAAAATTAAACAAATATTTGAGGTTATAACATTTTAGTTGAATAGTTGCTTTGATTGGTGAATTATCGACAAGATGAGAACTCCATTGTGATATTTGAATAAGACTATTTTTGAAAATTATAAACAAATAATTGATAAAAAATAACAAATAATTTACATTGCCCAAACCTAACTTTTTCATTGGCTGCATGGTCTTGGCCACCTGCTCTATAGATAAACATTTGACATGATAGCTGTAGAAATTATGAAACCGCAAAGTTAAACAAAATTTGAGGTTATAAATTTTATTTTGAACGAGATGTCTTTTCACTTTAGTTTGAATTATCGACAAGATAAGAAGTCATTGTGATACTTGAATAAGACTATGGCAAAGCTAATATATTAATACACTAGTTTATAACGTGTCGGACCGAAAAGAAAGCAACTATGATAAATTAAGATATTTAATTTATTTGTAGCATCATAATATCATCTGTATTAAGAAAACGATGAGAATATTAACGTCTGAACATCAGGAGCGACATTCATATTAAACAAATACGCATCATTAGACAGATTGTTTATAAAATTGGATTGATAGTTCTTTGATTGGTTAATATTCAAATTCAATAGATCTCCATTGGCTGCATGATTGGCACATGTAAATAAACGTGACAAATCTTTTAATAGTACTGAAAATGTACCTTTGTAAAACATCACATAATAATTCCAGCAGCCAACTCCGCTATGTACTACACACATGATGTTGGTAACACAGGTCAGCCAACAGTCATGCAAAGAATGTGTGCTGTCACCTTAGATCACTCTAATCGACTTAATGGTCTTTGTACTTCCTAGTTTCGCAATTCGCTTATAAGAACATTAAGTTACCTCCTTTAAGATTAAGTGTAATTTTTCATTTTCACACTAGTTTATTAAACCGTGTCGGACAGTAAAGAAAACAACTATCGCAATGTCCATATTTTATATGTTGTACAATATTATAGTATTGTGGAATTTTAATTTTCCTACCAATTTTTTTTCTATTCTATTCATATAGCCTATTAACCTGTTGTATCCTATAGGATACATAGTCAATTTAAGGGTTAATAACAAATTCAATAGATGGATTTATGTGCTGGACATGATTTGTGCAGTGCATCGTTGCAAATAAACACTGATGTGACAAATCTTTTACTTATAAAATAAAACGCAGCTTTTCCCATCTAGAATTAGAATCGTCTGGATTTTATATCCTCGAACCTTCAGGTGAAAAGACAATGTCACGTCAGTTCTGTGTTGAGGTCACGAAACTAGGCCCATTCTCTCTAATTCATCCCTCTTAGCCCCAAAGTTATTTCCTAAGTACCTTATTCTCAAACACCCTTAACCTATGTTCCTCTTCAGAGTGAGAGTCCAAGTTTCACAACCATACAGAAGAACCGGTAATATAACTGTTTTATAAATTCTAACTTTTAGATTTTTGACAGCAGACTGGATGATAAAAGCTTCTCAATCGAATATAACAGGCATTTCTGATATTTATTCTGTGTTTAATTTCCTCCCGAGTATCATTTATATTTGTTACTGTTGCTCCAATATATTTGAACTTCTCCACGTCTTCAAAAGTGAAATTTCCAATTTTTATATTTCCATTTCGTACAATATTCTCGTCACGAGATATAAGTTAATCATATACTTAGTCTTTTCGAGATTTACTTCCAAACATATCTCTTTACTTGCTTCCAGTAAAATTCCCGTGTTTTCCCTAATCGTTTGTGGATTTTCTCCTAACATATTCACGTCATCCGCATAGACAAGCAGCTCATGTAACCCGTTCAATTCCAAACCCTATCTGTTATCCTGGACTTTCCTAATGGCATACTCTAGAATGGATAGTTTATTATAGTGTCTTATTTAATTGGTGGAAGAGGGAACCATATTTGTTCCGTAAATAAAGAGCTTAGGCCCCTACATGCTGGGTTGTAGATTATTTCAGAAAGAATATGGCGGTGGAAAGCGGGATGAACATATGATATCCGTCACTAAGTGTGTGAAAGAACTTATTAAAGAACAGAACTTAGTGAAGTTATTTGAGTAGAATTCTTGGGAAAAGAAGAGGCGAATTATCGAAGAGTCTAACGAAAAAACGACCGTGCGATTATTAAAAAAATAATATGAATAATTTCGACAGCGATGCATTCAGAAGGACTATATGGTGAGCTGTTTCCATTCTTTAATATAAGAAATTAATAATTCTTTATTTTATTTTAATAATAATAATAATAATAATAATAATTCTTTATTTATACTGGCAGAGTTAAGGCCATAGGGCCTTCTCTTACACTCTACCAGGTCACAAAGTTATACACCAGGTCACAAAGAGAAAATTTAACAAAAAGGTAAAGAACAGAATACTAACATATTACAAAAATAATAATAATAATAATAATAATAATAATAATAATAATAATAATAATAGCATAATAAAATCGACACTAAACAACATGAAAATAATACCATAATAGAAAAAAAAAAAGTAAAATACATTGAATATAGTGAAAGCAACTCATTTAGTACAAATGGTTAATATGGAAAACGTAAGGAAGAATATATCAAAATGGAATGTAATAAAACAATAATAAAAAAGAAAAGAAATACGAAAATTAAATAAAATTCACGATAAAAAGACTATGATAATAAATTCATCGGCTGATAAAAGAATAAAAAGGGGAAAGGAAGGAAAATAAATATATAGCCTATATTTTACAAAACTATGGCAGAGAAAAGGGCTTATAACTGAAAGGAATCTAATTCAAAAAGTGCAATTTTAATTTATTTTTCAAACTAGACAATGTCCGACAGTCTCTGACATGTTGTAATTCCAAAGATGAGCTGCAGAGACGGTAAAAGATGAAGAGTAGAAGGATGTTCTGTGTTTAGGAATGGAGAGTGTGATATGGCGTTGTGAGCGAGTATCTATTTCGTGATATGAGGACAAATGTTGAAAACGAGAAGCTAGGTAGCTAGGGTTAGAGGTTTGAAGAATATTGAAGAGTAAAGACAGAGAGTGAATAGTTCTTCGCTCTTTGAGACGGGCCAGGACAGCATATTTAGTCAGATCTACGGACGTTGCAAATAAATCGAACGCATGCATTATGGACACGCCGTAGTCTGTCTGTCAGTCTCATGTTAAGGTCAGTGTAGAGAATGTCACAGTAATCAAAATGAGGCATCAAGAGCGACTGCACTAAATTCTTCTTGAGAAGCAACGGAAGGAAATTTTCATAAAAAAATTATTTTACATATGTGTGTGATTTGAGTATTCCAACTTAAGTTTTAGTCCATATAACTTCCTAGATTTTTTACTCTATCACTGTAAGGGATAACAGTTTCATTCATTTTAACATGAGATAAGTCACCTGTGTTTAATTTACTTAAAAGTCTGTTATAGATTTATTTTATTAATTTGTCCTACAGAATAATATCTGTGATATTGACAATTAATATTTGAGGAGAAAAATTCGCTCCGGCGCCGGGTATCGAACCCGGGTCCTTGGTTCTACGTACCAAGCGCTCTGACCACTGAGCTACGCCGAATTCAATCCACAGCACCGGACCGAATCCTTCTCCTTCAATGTTTCCCTTTGTGGCCTGACTCCAAGTTAGGCATATATGTTGACGTGTATCCAATGTCAACTGCCATTATACTAGGAGCGCACTCAGCTGAGTGACTTGTTGGCCGGGATTCCGCAGTTAAGTGCACAGTAATATGTACAGACATATGCACTGCTAACTATGAGAATATTATAGATTTATTTTATTAATTTGTCCTACAGAATAATATCTGTGATATTGACAATTAATATTTGAGGAGAAAAATTCGCTCCGACGTTTGGGATCGAACCCGGGTCCTTGGTTCTACGTACCAAGCGCTCTGACCACTGAGCTACGGCCGAATTCAATCCACGTCGTTGATGTCCCATTATAATTGCCTGTGATTGCTCTGAATTAAATTTCAGTCCAAATATTCACATCAAATAAAATTATACATAGAAGAATGCAAACCAGGACTGTGAAGTTTATTTTGAAACATTTGTTAGTCCTCTCGTCCTCCTGAAAAACTGACCTGCTCAAAATTCGGCAAGGCAAACCTATCTATCCGTGGAACGCTGTATACCCGGTCGAAATAACCCCTACCGTACTGTACTGCCATTCATACACCTTCATTACCAGTGAAGGAAATACTTAGGTCTGTGCCTATACCGGGTGATTCAATAAAATCATGCTAAGTTAAAGAAGAAATATGGGATGCTCTACTACTGCCCCCCACGTATTGGCGCCCCCATCACAACTGCCCCGTCCACTATTCCATCCCCACCCGTCTTTCCCTCGTCTGTCTATCTTACAGGTACCCAATAATGAAGAGTCACACTTATGCAAATCTAGTCTTTCAGGTGAAGCTCCCTGTAAAGCAGATTTGAATAATTTCAAGGGAAAAATTGTTCCCCATCGATCCCGGGAACTCTGGTTGAACGTACCAGCGCTCTACCACTGAGCTACCCGGGAACTCCACCCGACACCGTCTCAACTTTTCCCTTTATATCCACACAACTCGCGTGGGCTGACGAAACGCCAGAGACCCACGAGTCCACACAATCTCTGTGTGACTTGGAATTGTGGTTTTCTGTTAACGAACACAGTAACATATATATAATGCAAATCTAGTCTTTCAGGTGAAGCTCCCTGTAAAGTAGATTTGAAAATTATTCAAGAGTCACACTTGTCATTGACTCCTCCTTCTCAGGCTTCTGAATGGACAAACGCTCAGAACAAGAAATTAGACAAAAAAGTCGGCTAGAACCCTGTCCCCGAGCGGGAGCCACCTGACAACCTGGTAAGGTGTGTAAAAACGCCTCACAGCTCGGTATTGCCAATGACTGTGTTCCCCTTACTCCATTCGTCAGATGATAACCTCCCCTTCTGTAAACCAGTCTCGCCCATCCAATCGCGAAGTGGCCATAGGAGGCCTTGACGTGGGACCCGCATTTCAGTTTCTCACTCCTTCATCAAATCCACACAGTAGTCATGGAAACATAAATGAGTAGGCCTGTATGGGTTAGGTAAATACAGGAATATCAAATACTATAGAGGATTCCACGTTAAGAAAAAAGCATTGGTTTTATAGGCCTTGCCTAGTACATTGTACCAGCTATGTGGTAGATAAGCGTTTCTATGGCAACAGGTCATTTGCTGGAATAGCTACCCTATATGAGGAGGTACTTTTTAAATCGTATTAAGTCCACTTAATAACGTAATTGAGTTTTATATCATTTCCGCATATTCTGAACATGCTCTATCCAATGGTGAAGTCAATTCGCGTCTAACTGTATTAGGTCCCAAGTAAACACAGCTTGAAATATAGTGTTCACTTCAAATCGTGTTTTATCACTTTAACTATACCTGAAGAAACTTGTTGGGATCAGCGATATGAAACAAATAATGCTGAAGAAAACCATTAAAAATCGACAGATTAATGTCCCAGCCTTTCTTAGAATAAGACAATGAAACATCTAAAAAAATATTAACCTACTAGCCATATCCGTGCGCTCCGCTGCACCCGTTAGAAATAAATATAAAGTAATTACATAATTAAAATAGAACGTTTGATCCAGGGAACATTCGTGTTTGATAGAAGGATAAATCGTTTAATATGTTACTTAATTTAAATTGTATTTAAAATATTAAAATGCGATCATTTTGATCCAGAGACCACTCATTTGGTGCAATGACAATTCCTTTAACATGTTTCTTAATTGTTATTACCAATTATTTTTGGAAAAGCGAAAATTAACAGACTTTTACAACAGCGCAACATAATCTGCTTGGCTCATTACCCAATTTTTTTGCATTGCATTTATTGCATATGTATTTTATGTATTTTAACACGATCCAATTGAGTATAGTTAAAATTTGAATGATAAAATAATGGATTGCTAAGCTAACGTACTATTACTGCATACTAAATCAATACACTCTCGTTGTTCGTTAATTCTCTGAGATAAAAATGAATATGTTCATAAACATTATTTTAAGAAATACAGGAAATGAATATATAGAATAACCTATCAAGTTTTCTGTGCATAAGAAGCTATTTTAATCTTACCTGTCCTCAATTCACTCACAAGTTACTGTAATGACATTATAGCATTATGTCCATCCAGAGAAACTACACTTTCCAATGATGAAATAATAATTAATTATACAAATCGGTTAATTTAGCTTCCTATATTACTTCATACAAACACAGAAACATTCTCTGTAGGCTATGTTTCATAGCTTTCGATTGTTGTGTCCAAGGCCCCTTATAGACGAAGTCATTTGTTTTTTATTTCAATACACCGCCTTAGATGGCAGTTATTTTAATTTGAAAACTCATTTATCTCATTAAATATCAGTCCTATCAAAATTTTTCAGAGAATAAAGCTTATCAGAAATCATTTTTAAAGAAACTTTTGCTATGTAACGTATTTCACAAAAATCAATAATAAGCGAGATATTTCGATTTATTTAATTCAGGCCCCCTTATAACCCCCCTTTTAAATAACGTATTTTGAATGTCACTTAGCCTAAAATCTAAGTTACAACGAACTTAATTTCTATTCCAATTTTCATCGAAATCCGTTCAGCCATTATCGCGTGAAAAGGTAACAAATATACAGACAGACAGACAGACATACAAACAAAAATTTCAAAAAAGCGATTTTCGGTTTCAGGGTGGTTAATTTTATATGTCAGGACCAATTATTTTTGGAAAATCGAAAATTGCCAGAAAAATTTCGGTTACAGATTTATTATTAGTATAGATATATTATGTTTTATTTATGTAAACGAATTTGATAAATTTGAAGCATATTTAAAATCTAGAATCCATTTATGTTGTTTTCCATATCAAACCATATTATGTCCATACTGTTTCTGTGATTATCGATAACACCATTTTGAAAATGATTTCAATGAAAATAGATCCTGAATCTCGATGTCTATAAATAGATTTGGACACTTGAAATTTAAATTTATCTCCAAGGGTATAGGAGTTAACGGTTTCTTTTCTCTCCTGAAAACTTTGCTTTAATGGACATAATATGATTTGAAAAGTACCTCCTCATATGCTCAAT